>OU343160.1:114002088-114147074 GCA_910595825.1 Philhelius pedissequus | reverse complement strand
TGACAGACTGACAGACTGACAGACTGACAGACTGACAGACTGACAGACTGACAGACTGACAGACTGACAGACTGACAGACTGACAGACTGACAGACTGACAGACTGACAGACTGACAGACTGACAGACTGACAGACTGACAGACTGACAGACTGACAGACTGACAGACTGACAGACTGACAGACTGACAGACTGACAGACTGACAGACTGACAGACTGACAGACTGACAGACTGACAGACTGACAGACTGACAGACTGACAGACTGACAGACTGACAGACTGACAGACTGACAGACTGACAGACTGACAGACTGACAGACTGACAGACTGACAGACTGACAGACTGACAGACTGACAGACTGACAGACTGACAGACTGACAGACTGACAGACTGACAGACTGACAGACTGACAGACTGACAGACTGACAGACTGACAGACTGACAGACTGACAGACTGACAGACTGACAGACTGACAGACTGACAGACTGACAGACTGACAGACTGACAGACTGACAGACTGACAGACTGACAGACTGACAGACTGACAGACTGACAGACTGACAGACTGACAGACTGACAGACTGACAGACTGACAGACTGACAGACTGACAGACTGACAGACTGACAGACTGACAGACTGACAGACTGACAGACTGACAGACTGACAGACTGACAGACTGACAGACTGACAGACTGACAGACTGACAGACTGACAGACTGACAGACTGACAGACTGACAGACTGACAGACTGACAGACTGACAGACTGACAGACTGACAGACTGACAGACTGACAGACTGACAGACTGACAGACTGACAGACTGACAGACTGACAGACTGACAGACTGACAGACTGACAGACTGACAGACTGACAGACTGACAGACTGACAGACTGACAGACTGACAGACTGACAGACTGACAGACTGACAGACTGACAGACTGACAGACTGACAGACTGACAGACTGACAGACTGACAGACTGACAGACTGACAGACTGACAGACTGACAGACTGACAGACTGACAGACTGACAGACTGACAGACTGACAGACTGACAGACTGACAGACTGACAGACTGACAGACTGACAGACTGACAGACTGACAGACTGACAGACTGACAGACTGACAGACTGACAGACTGACAGACTGACAGACTGACAGACTGACAGACTGACAGACTGACAGACTGACAGACTGACAGACTGACAGACTGACAGACTGACAGACTGACAGACTGACAGACTGACAGACTGACAGACTGACAGACTGACAGACTGACAGACTGACAGACTGACAGACTGACAGACTGACAGACTGACAGACTGACAGACTGACAGACTGACAGACTGACAGACTGACAGACTGACAGACTGACAGACTGACAGACTGACAGACTGACAGACTGACAGACTGACAGACACAGACTGACAGACTGACAGACTGACAGACTGACAGACTGACAGACTGACAGACTGACAGACTGACAGACTGACAGACTGACAGACTGACAGACTGACAGACTGACAGACTGACAGACTGACAGACAGACAGACTGACAGACTGACAGACTGACAGACTGACAGACTGACAGACTGACAGACTGACAGACTGACAGACTGACAGACTGACAGACTGACAGACTGACAGACTGACAGACTGACAGACTGACAGACTGACAGACTGACAGACTGACAGACTGACAGACTGACAGACTGACAGACTGACAGACTGACAGACTGACAGACTGACAGACTGACAGACTGACAGACTGACAGACTGACAGACTGACAGACTGACAGACTGACAGACTGACAGACTGACAGACTGACAGACTGACAGACTGACAGACTGACAGACTGACAGACTGACAGACTGACAGACTGACAGACTGACAGACTGACAGACTGACAGACTGACAGACTGACAGACTGACAGACTGACAGACTGACAGACTGACAGACTGACAGACTGACAGACTGACAGACTGACAGACTGACAGACTGACAGACTGACAGACTGACAGACTGACAGACTGACAGACTGACAGACTGACAGACTGACAGACTGACAGACTGACAGACTGACAGACTGACAGACTGACAGACTGACAGACTGACAGACTGACAGACTGACAGACTGACAGACTGACAGACTGACAGACTGACAGACTGACAGACTGACAGACTGACAGACTGACAGACTGACAGACTGACAGACTGACAGACTGACAGACTGACAGACTGACAGACTGACAGACTGACAGACTGAGAGACTGACAGACTGACAGACTGACAGACTGACAGACTGACAGACTGACAGACTGACAGACTGACAGACTGACAGACTGACAGACTGACAGACTGACAGAGACTGACAGACTGACAGACTGACGACTGACAGACTGACAGACTGACAGACTGACAGACTGACAGACTGACAGACTGACAGACTGACAGACTGACAGACTGACAGACTGACAGACTGACAGACTGACAGACTGACAGACTGACAGACTGACAGACTGACAGACTGACAGACTGACAGACTGACAGACTGACAGACTGACAGACTGACAGACTGACAGACTGACAGACTGACAGACTGACAGACTGACAGACTGACAGACTGACAGACTGACAGACTGACAGACTGACAGACTGACAGACTGACAGACTGACAGACTGACAGACTGACAGACTGACAGACTGACAGACTGACCGACTGACAGACTGACAGACTGACAGACTGACAGACTGACAGACTGACAGACTGACAGACTGACAGACTGACAGACTGACAGACTGACAGACTGACAGACTGACAGACTGACAGACTGACAGACTGACAGACTGACAGACTGACAGACTGACAGACTGACAGACTGACAGACTGACAGACTGACAGACTGACAGACTGACAGACTGACAGACTGACAGACTGACAGACTGACAGACTGACAGACTGACAGACTGACAGACTGACAGACTGAGAGACTGACAGACTGACAGACTGACAGACTGACAGACTGACAGACTGACAGACTGACAGACTGACAGACTGACAGACTGACAGACTGACAGACTGACAGACTGACAGACTGACAGACTGACAGACTGACAGACTGACAGACTGACAGACTGACAGACTGACAGACTGACAGACTGACAGACTGACAGACTGACAGACTGACAGACTGACAGACTGACAGACTGACAGACTGACAGACTGACAGACTGACAGACTGACAGACTGACAGACCTGACAGACTGACAGACTGACAGACTGACAGACTGACAGACTGACAGACTGACAGACTGACAGACTGACAGACTGACAGACTGACAGACTGACAGACTGACAGACTGACAGACTGACAGACTGACAGACTGACAGACTGACAGACTGACAGACTGACAGACTGACAGACTGACAGACTGACAGACTGACAGACTGACAGACTGACAGACTGACAGACTGACAGACTGACAGACTGACAGACTGACAGACTGACAGACTGACAGACTGACAGACTGACAGACTGACAGACTGACAGACTGACAGACTGACAGACTGACAGACTGACAGACTGACAGACTGACAGACTGACAGACTGACAGACTGACAGACTGACAGACTGACAGACTGACAGACTGACAGACTGACAGACTGACAGACTGACAGACTGACAGACTGACAGACTGACAGACTGACAGACTGACAGACTGACAGACTGACAGACTGACAGACTGACAGACTGACAGACTGACAGACTGACAGACTGACAGACTGACAGACTGACAGACTGACAGACTGACAGACTGACAGACTGACAGACTGACAGACTGACAGACTGACAGACTGACAGACTGACAGACTGACAGACTGACAGACTGACAGACTGACAGACTGACAGACTGACAGACTGACAGACTGACAGACTGACAGACTGACAGACTGACAGACTGACAGACTGACAGACTGACAGACTGACAGACTGACAGACTGACAGACTGACAGACTGACAGACTGACAGACTGACAGACTGACAGACTGACAGACTGACAGACTGACAGACTGACAGACTGACAGACTGACAGACTGACAGACTGACAGACTGACAGACTGACAGACTGACAGACTGACAGACTGACAGACTGACAGACTGACAGACTGACAGACTGACAGACTGACAGACTGACAGACTGACAGACTGACAGACTGACAGACTGACAGACTGACAGACTAACAGACTGACAGACTGACAGACTGACAGACTGACAGACTGACAGACTGACAGACTGACAGACTGACAGACTGACAGACTGACAGACTGACAGACTGACAGACTGACAGACTGACATACTGACAGACTGATAGACTGACAGACTGACAGACTGACAGACTGACAGACTGACAGACTGACAGACTGACAGACTGACAGACTGACAGACTGACAGACTGACAGACTGACAGACTGACAGACTGACAGACTGACAGACTGACAGACTGACAGACTGACAGACTGACAGACTGACAGACTGACAGACTGACAGACTGACAGACTGACAGACTGACAGACTGACAGACTGACAGACTGACAGACTGACAGACTGACAGACTGACAGACTGACAGACTGACAGACTGACAGACTGACAGACTGACAGACTGACAGACTGACAGACTGACAGACTGACAGACTGACAGACTGACAGACTGACAGACTGACAGACTGACAGACTGACAGACTGACAGACTGACAGACTGACAGACTGACAGACTGACAGACTGACAGACTGACAGACTGACAGACTGACAGACTGACAGACTGACAGACTGACAGACTGACAGACTGACAGACTGACAGACTGACAGACTGACAGACTGACAGACTGACAGACTGACAGACTGACAGACTGACAGACTGACAGACTGACAGACTGACAGACTGACAGACTGACAGACTGACAGACTGACAGACTGACAGACAGACATACAGACGGGCAGAATTTTTAGACCATCTTTTTTCGTCTTCGCTATCGTCGTAATGTCATGTTTGATTGTTATCTCAAAACTTTTTTTTTCGACGAATGCATAACTTGCCTTATATAGTACCTATAATCGCAAGTAAAAATGATTAGATTCTGGCATTCCACTAATGAGCAATGACCGCAATTCTTTTTTCTTTTTCTTTTTTACAATCTACACGCGCTCAAGAGATTATAGTACCCTTTAAATGTTTCAACACAGCGCGGGAGTCAGGTTAAGGAAGAGAAAGAAAGATAGGAAAGATGTGTTGCTCGATGTTCTGAGACTGAATATGGTTGTTGTATCAGATTTTATCTCAAATGGCTCTGGTGGATTCAATTCGGGCAATTTCACTTGACCACTTGCACAACACAATCCAGGAGTTTCATGTTTAAATTTGATTGCCTTGCAATGACTGCACACAACAGTCATTAATCCAATTGAAACCACATCAAGAGAAGCATAATTCAGATTTGAATCACACGTAAATGCACCACGCACTAAATTTATTTGTTGTGCAGCTCTCACACTTGCATTACGCTGCCGATTAACCGCATTAACATCAGCTCGTTCATGATCTGTTTAATTAGCTCTGCCTACTCTTCGAGCTGCAACTTTCCAAGTTGATTGGCCCAAATTACTACGTGGACGTACTGTATGTATTCAAAACGTATTATGTAGAAATCGTTTTAATTTTTTACGCAACACAAACACGAATTTTCACTCTGCAGTCAAACGATTTGTATTGAACAAACGGAAAGTAGTTTGTGTAAAAGAAATACACCGGCTTAACCGACAAAAGCAGGAATTATACGATTTGACAACATTTCTTCTGTATGTTTATATTCATTGTTTATGTTTATGTGTGTAAGCATTTTAAAATTTTAACAACTCACAAAAACAGCCAATACACATAAGCGCATAGCACATATCTTAAAACCTTCTCCTATTTAATGGGAACCACATGTTGTAGTTGTGTGCATACACACGGCAACAAAGAGAAACAAAAATGAATTATGTGTATACAAAACAAAACACATTATTTATTTTTATACTAATAAAGCCATAACAAACATGTGAGTGACATTTTTGGTAATGCACTCTCCAAACATGTCCTAAGATCTCTTGATTCATTCAAATCGATCGAGCCCAAAAAAAAAATTGCGCACAAAAATAATTTGGATTGTTCTTTATATATAAGAGTTTTAAATTAAAAACAGCCATACATGGAAAACCAATACACATAAGCACATAGCACATAGCTTAAAATTTTCTTGTCGCCCATATCTTTCATAACAACTGAGATCATTAGCTCCATACGTTTTTGAAAAAATTGGTTTATATATATAGAAGATTGCCTGAATATCCAAAGTCTGCTATATAATATTATTATTTAGTTTAAATGATTTCAATCATTAATACATGGTAATGAGTTAAATTTATATTTGGCTTTTTATGATGATTCGTATACAATCGATCAATTATTTCTCTTGGTAAGTTTGATTTTGAATCATGATGAAGTGATTATTTTTTGTGCAAAAGGGAAGTGATAAGAAGTGATCTTGTTGTACGATTTAGATACGATAGATGTGAGTAGTTCTTAGGTGATTACCACATTCACATTGGGGGTTATTGAAATGTAATTGCGAGTGGCACAATAACCAAGGAGCTTGGTTCTTGGTAATTTTATTAGAAACAGAGGGAGGGCTAAACTCCGGCGACCCTGATTACACCTTGGGTTTCCTAAAAAAAAGGAAAGTAAAGGGAAATACACGAAAAATAAATAGTTGCTGCATTCATTTATAGACCTTGTTTGATAATGATTTGTGTTTACTCATCGGCATGAAATATATGGTGCGGTAGTTCAGCAGTAGGTACTAGTACCCACCCCAACGACGAGCTAGTCAAAGGTAATGGTACTAAGCTGTCTGAACAACTTATTTAATCCACATGGTTTAGCTAATTGAATCCTGTGGTCCTGAGGAAACAGGGAATAGTGGGTAACCACGACAGGTTGAATGAGATCAACAAATCCGTTATACGGGTGGCGACCAACGTGGGGCTTCGAATACATTTTATTAGTTTCGCTCCAACGTAAAAAATTGTTTGATTATATAGCTAAATCTTGCTTAGACTCAGTTACACTTTAGTTACCGTCCCAAAGATTCCGGTCTGTTGCACATTCTTTGTGAAGCGTTGACTTTATTGTTATTAAGTAGATACAAAATTAAGTAAAAAACGACTTTAAAAATATATTAAGATTCTTAATAGAAACCTTTTGCATACGATGCGATGGAACATAAGATGAAGTTTATGAGATCCAGTCGTGCATTTTATTTTCAACTAAAAAAAAAATGCATTTATTTACATACGTATGTACTCCAAGAAATAATCGATTTATTCAAACCAACATCAACCCGTGCGATCTCACCTCTTACTTGTGCACTGCGATTCGATGAAAGTGGTAGTTAGCAAAATTATGTGGGAAACGATTTTGATTTGCGTATTTCCCAGCCAACTCTCAGTTTTGGACTTTCGTTTTGGACGATGTTATTACATTACTTGAAGTAGAATTCTGTCCGATATAGATCAATACCGAAATGTCAGAAGCAGAAAAACAAGAAGAAACTATTTCTAGAAAATATCCAGATTACCTGGCATATTAGGATATGTGGATGGAACCCATATTGGGTTTCTATAGCTTAAATGTAATAATTCTAGTATTCTATTATATGTATGTTTGAATGGTTTTTGAAAAAAACAAAACGTATAAGGGAAGGAAAAAAGTAAAAGAAATGTAGTAGTGTAAGATATTCGAGATATGCATTCATATATATATATTCGAACTTCTTAACCATTTTATAAGTGCTCAATAATTCCATGTCCAATAAAATATGGATGTGAACTGTGATTTCTTGGAAGCGGTAGCTACCAAAATCGTGTTAATAATTATTTTGATGTTGGAGTCCCCGACCAAATGTCTCTCAATTTTGACAGAAGTTATTCGAGCAATTTATTTGCAACTAGTTTTTCTTCTTTCGCTCGCTGTCATTATTATACCAAAACCTCCTACTAATAACCAAAAACGGTGGACATTAGTAGTGGATAGGATATACATATTCCCATTGTCAAGAATAGATGATATTCTAGACCAACTAGACAAAGCTAAATATTTCTCTTCCCTAGATTTAACGTCAGGATTTCATCAAATAGAAAGACATGAAAATTCAAGAGACATTACGTCATTCTTAACTGGCAATGGTTTAATCTGATTGAAGCGTCAGCCCTATAGAAAATTTCAGATAATATAAACTATCCGATTTCCAAAAATCCCGTTGAGGTCAAGCCATTGCATTCTGCATCCATGACAGACGATTGACGATGGACCATAGAATATGGCCATGCAAAATTCATTCCAAAACTTAAAACAGTCCCCACTAACATTCTGCAGTATCCAGATTTCGAGAAGTAATTCTGCATAACCACCGAAGCAAGCAAATACACATGCAGTGCTTTATTAAGTCAAGAGTACAATGGATACCAAATTCCAGTTGAATTCTATTCTAAATTTTACTTTCTTTGTTTATTGTAATAATTCTTACGCTGGTGGTCGCAGTATTTTATAGGAGTGACATTGTGTGCGATATTATCTATCCGAGATTAAAAACCGCTGATTTGATTGTAGTAAATTGTGCAATATCTGGATGCTCTTTTGTTTGTGTGTACAGATTATAAGAAAAGTTATAAGAACCAAGTCTTCTCAGATGACTTCAATATTGATATTCTGTTTGAATCGTTTGATGCTCCCAATTTTCTAGCTGTCTTATCTTCCTTTGGTGTTGGGTTAAATAAACCTACTAGAAATACTTCATGCTTGGGCCATATTTTCTTAAGACTACAAAGAAATACCAATATGAATTATAAAGCAGATGTATTGGATTTTAAAATAACTGACCATAGTATAGTAAGGCTTCAGTTTAATAATTTTGTTTCCAGCACCAGACAGCCCTACTCCATAAATTCCAAAAATCAATTTTGTTTCTCTTAAATCAGCTTTAACATTTGAGTTTTGGAATGAAGTATATGTAGTAGAGAATCCGTCAGTTGCCTTTTCTGTCCAAACTTCAATTTCATTTTTTTCCACATTGTCAGAATTGGTCAAAGAGAGTTTTTAGCAAGCCTATCTTGACGAATGGTAACCGCAACAGAAACAAAACCGAAGTGAATATCATAATAGAAACTGAAAACTCTACTGAAACAGATCCTGAAAAAGTTGCCAACCTGTTTAATGGTTTTTCTCAAACATTAGTGAAAATATATCAAATTTTCCATCTTTTGAAGTGAGCTGTAATAACACTATCACTGATGATATTTTTTATCCAAGAAGTTTTTTATTTATAAATTTATTTATTTATAAGTTTTTTATTTATAATTTTAGAAAAAGGGATGAATTGCAGAATGCAATCTTTTTTGAATAAAACAAACTTTTTAGTAATTAGGAATACGGCTTTATGACTGGTAGCTCTACGGAGGATGCCGTTTTAAAAGTTTGTGGTGAATTTATAGCAGCTTGAATAATACTGAAGTAACTTCATCTCTGTTCATTGATATAACTAAGGCTTTTGATTCGGTGGATCGTGCTTTATTGCTTGATAAATTGTATAGAGCCGGCTTTGAAGGTACCGTGTATGCTTAGTTTGAAACGTATTTAATGAATAGAAAACAAAGAGTAAACATTCGGGATAATCTTAGCTTAGTGAGGTTGATTAATATGGGTGTCCCCCATGGATCTGCCTTAGGTCCTTTACTTTTCTGAATTGTATTAACTATCTTTTTGTTCATCCTTTTAAAGGCAGTATAACAGCTTTTGCTGATGATACTGCTTTGTCATATCTAACGATTTTTTGATTTAAATTATGATATTGAGGTACTGCGTAAATGGTTTTATATTCATCGACTTATTATAAGTGACAACACAAAATTTATGATTTTTAACTTAAAGGGTAATATGCTTGAAGATATTTCAATCAGTTATTATTCACATTTCTGTCTTCGTAATCGACTTAATAATGATTGCCTCCATGATTCCACTACTTCTTATAATGAAAACCAGCTACGTTCTAATGGTTGTTTTAAAATTTAACAAGTTGAAAGTTTCAATTACCTAGGTATACTGATTGATTTACAGATGAGCTGGAAAAACTAAACTACAAACTTCAGAGATTATTTAAATGAAGTTGTTAAGCAAATCTACCATCTAAGTATGTATTGTAGACTGCCTCTTCTAAGATTGTACTACAATGGTTTATTTAAATCTAGGCTTCAATATGGACTTTCTTACACGGTACGCTTATAACAAAATTCAAACTTTACTTATTAACCAAACACATACTGTCAGAATTATTGCTACGGTTAATCTTAGAACTCCAAGTTTTGATTTATTCAAGAATCTAAAAACTCTGCCACTAAAGCACTTATATTTCTATAAAGTTTTAAAATATTTTTTTTTTATTCTGGATATACAGCTGCTAGATTGTTTGGATCTCATAGTTTACGTGTCAATGGCTTGCATTTGGTCACTGTATCTAATATTAAAAAATCACACTTTTGTCAATTTTATTTAGTTACTCCACCTCTTTTATTCAATAACCTGCCTGAAAATATTAGATGCGAAAGAGTCGAACCTACTTTTTTAATAAATATTAAGCTTTTTTATTTTCTGGACTACAATAGAACAGTTGCATTATTGCATGTAATTATTTGAGAATTATAAAAAAAGTACATAAATAACTTTCATTTCTTAGCTAGAAATTTGTTCTTGATTTGATTGCTTGAATTTTTCATTCTGTATTATAATTTTATAAACTTTCTTCATTATAAATGGTCCCCATCAATTGAAATTTTGTTACTAAAGCGTACATCCGCCTCTTGCTCAGGGGCGGAACCAGGATTTCAGTTTGGCAGGGGGTCAGGTTGGTGGAAGACAGAATACCGAAAAAAGATTATTTTATTAGATAAAGGTACCTATACTTAACATAATCATATAATATAAATATATCAGTAGTTTGAAAAAAAAATGCACGACTGGTTCGTACCAACCTGCTCTTGGCTACTTTAATGTAGCTAACCATTGAGGTTAAGTTAGTTAGGTGTAGTTATCCTATGCAGGCTTAAAGCCTATGTAGGTAAGATTACCTTGATTCTTAGTATAATGAATTGTCGAATGAATGATTAAAGGAATAGTTACATAGGTAGCTTCCTTCAAATGTATGTTTAAATCTATGTTATGGATTTTAATTATGTAAGTTTGGAGGATAACATGTATCAACATATATACATATTGATGGAACCTAAGTATGTTAACTATAATAATGAAAATTAAGGATGTAGGTGGGCATAAAGCTATATACATATAACTTCATAATTTAAGTGCAATATGCATTACATAAGATTCATGTGCATTTTAAAGACATATATTTATATACAAAAATGAGGGCCTATATTGTATTTATATTCAGTTTTTGTTTGATTATGTACTTGCTTTTCACTTTTTCGTATCATTTAATTTAATTTAACTTGAGTGTGCTACCACCAAATTTTTTCTCAATTATTTTTCGCTGGAATTATAGCTCTTTCACGACTTGCCAAGGTCGAACATCAGATTCCTTTGCTCTTGTGGTGCTGGTCTACTTTTTCATTTTAATTGAAAAACTTCTTGTGTCTTCATCGTGTATTGAACCATGACCAGCCGCTTAGTAGCCAACGCACTTCGCATCACGCCACCGAGCCAACATGACCAGATCCAACCTAATGCAGGTTTTTTCTGTTTATCAATTGCATTGAAACGACTAGCGCTTTTATTAGCCACACAAGTTTGTTGTTGTTTATTCGGGTTCTTTCTTATTTCCTCCTTAAGCCTAGTACGCTGCTGATGCGAAACGAAAATTTTCGGTGGTCTCCAATAGGAGAGCGAAATGCTAACGAAAATCACAGCGGAAAAATATTTGCGGAGAGTTGTGGTGTAAGCTGTCAAAAAAAGTTGACAAGTTGTAAAAAAAGGAGTTTTGTCACCAAATTACTTTTAGATGGAATTTTTTTGTCACCAAATTACTTTTAGATGTAATTCTTATAAAATAATTCATTGATATAAAAATGGTTCTAGTTACACAAAGAGGACGTTTAAATGATCCAAATTAAGCAATTACTTTTGAATTTATAAACTGGTTTATCTGCCGATTTGATAAAATTTCTATCAATTTTAAGAAAATCAATGAAGTTGGGAGGTAAACCACTCTAAAATTCGAAAACTACATGCTTCATTGGGATGGTGTAAACGGTTCTAATTTATGGTTTCTTACTAATTCCGGATACCGTTTTCAAGTCCAAGATTTATTTAAAAAAAAATATATGTAAAGGAAATTTGGTGACAAAAAAAAATACATCTAAAAGTAATTTGGTGGCAAAACTACTTTTGGTTTTGTTAATGCTTCCTTTGAAAGTATGAAGATTTGATTCTAAAAAGATATCACTCGCCTTTATTGGATAACCCGTTCCAAAGATATAGTCCAAAACCAATTCACTGTTCACCTTGAAAAACATGATCTGAAAATACCTGGAGTGTATCTTTGGAACGGGTTATCCTAAAAACTTGGTTGATACCTTTTTGTAATCTACCATTGATACTCTCAAAATCATCATCAAAAGTTTTTATGTAGAAGCCTTATTGCAAAAAATCACTCTTGAAATACGCATATTTAGAATGATGTATGCGTATTCCTGGAGCTATTTTTTTTAATACAACTTCTTTGCAAAAAAATGTTGATGCTTCCTTTGAAAGTATGAAGTGCTGATTCTAAAAAGATATCGCTCGCCTTTATTGGACAACCCGTTCCAAAGATATAGTTCAAAAGCTATTCACTGTTCACCTTGAAATACATAATCTGAAAATACTTTGAAGTGTATCTTTGGAACGGGTTATCCTAAAAACTTGGTTGATACCTTTTTGTAATCTACTCTTGATACTCTCAAAATCAGCATCAAAAGTTTTTATGTAAAAGCCTTATTGCAAAAAATCACTCTTGAAATACGCATATTTAAAATGATGTATGCGTATTCCTGGAGCTATTTTTTTTTTAATACAACTTCTTTGCAAAAAATGTTGATGCTTCCTTTGAAAGTATGAAGGCCTGATTCTAAAGAGATATCGCTCGCCTTTATTGGACAACCCGCTCCAAAGATATAGTTCAAAAGCTATTCACTGTTCACCTTGAAATACATAATCTGAAAATACTTAGAAGTGTATCTTTGGAACGGGTTATCCTAAAAACTTGGTTGATACCTTTTTGTAATCTACTCTTGATACTCTCAAAATCAGCATCAAAAGTTTTTATGTAAAAGCCTTATTGCAAAAAATCACTCTTGAAATACGCATATTTAGAATGATGTATGCGTATTCCTGGAGCTATTTTCTTTAATACAACTTCTTTGCAAAAAATATTGATGATTCCTTTGAAAGTATGAAGTGCTGATTCTAAAAACATATCGCTCGCCTTTATTGGACAACCCGTTTTTTTATATTTATATAGTGTCAAAGGTCGCATAGAATTTAAAAGTCGGAGTAACAAATGTATTTTAAAAATCATGACATGGACAGTTAATTGCAGAACAAACTACTGAATCTTGATTATAATATTTTTATTTAGTAGTCACTTAAAATAAATTAATTTTAAAAGGACATAGGTTATTTTTATTCTAAGCACTAGCACAAGGTATGAGAAAAGTCGATAGTTGGTTATTATAAGCACTCCAAATAAAGGCCCGCTATATCTTGTTCGCCGATAAGATATGTGAAGGGTGTGCTTCTTTCCAACTTCCCATTTCCATTTTGCAGATTTAGTTTAGCCGATTTTGAAATTGGTTTTGATACAAAAATTATAATTGAGCTTATTTCGAATAATTTAATACAGAAAATGCACAGAAAAACCAGACACTAGAGAAAACCCAAAGAAAAATCAAATAAACAATACAAGAGCTTGAATTTTTTTTTTATAAAAAAAATTAAATGTCAAAATTTCGCAAGTAATTAATGTGCAGGTCAATTAAATTGAGAACGAAAAGAGTGGAGAATTGTACTAAGAAATCTAGTACAGCTATCCACTAAAATTACACATTTCGTCGTTCAGCAGCGTACTGGAAAACGAAAAGTAAGATTTGAGTATGCAGTTTTATTAACAATTTTAGGGAACATTTGTATAAGAAAATCATTTTAATCGGTTCATCCAATATTGAGAAAGTCAAAAATTTGAAAAGTTGTTGTATGGGAAGTACCGTTAATAAGTATGCAAAAAGAAATATGTTTATACTTAAAAGTGAACTGTAATAATTTAAGAAAACACAATTTTTTTTTATAAAAAATCTTGGAGCCGTTTTCGAGAAATACGTTTTTTCTTAACGGTTTTTTAACATTTGTATGGAAGGTACCGTTGATTTTTATTTCAGAAAAATAGTTTTTTTAACTATTAAAGATAATGTCAAAAAACCACTAAATACGAAGTATCGAAAAAATCTATCTACCCTTTCCCTCCATTAATGGTCTGATTTTTTTGAAAAAACTTAGTTTTTGAGAAAAATTAGAATTTTATTTTTGGCCCAAAAAATGTATGGAAGCTACTGTTATTTGTCGTTTTAAAAAAATGAAAAAACGTGGGTATATTACCGAAAAAACAATATGTACCAAGTTTGAAGCAAATCCACCATACCGTTTAGGCTGCAGACTCGAGGACAGACAGACTTACAGACGGAATTGGGGGACCCACTTTTGTGGTGTTCTTTATGATCGTAATGCCATGTTTGATTGTTAGAAAAAAAAAAAAATTTTAAGAATACAGAACTTGCCTTATTGTACCTATAATCGCAAGTAATTTTAATACATATAATCCCAAGTAAAAATTACAGTCTTGGCATCAGTTGGTAAAAAAGAGTTTTATTGTACTCATACATAAAATAAATTGACAAAGAGTTTAATACAAAAACCATTATGTACAGAATGTACCATAGAATCCAGTTGTGGAATATAAACGGCCTTTCGAAAATATTTCTCGGCAAGTAGACTGTCAACGCTTCGTACGAAAACAACACGTTATTGTAAAGATCCAAAATTAATTTTTATTCAGTCAGTATTTAATTTCCGTATCAAGGTGTATTTGTATGTCAATGATAAATACCTAATAATAAATGAGCATAAAATACGGTATCATTTCATTGTAAATAAAAATTTCCTGGAAATTTTTCTCCAATTCGAATCTTGGGAACGTGAATGATGCTAAAAGTTTACCCCGGAATTTATTGGTATCGGTAACAAACTTTTCTACGATTTTTTTAAAGGGAAATTTATTTCTGATATATAAAATCTCAGTGAGATTTTCTTTCTTAGATTCACAGCCTGGGGTTCAATTCCGCAAGCGTGAGTTTTATCCGTATACGCAGAGAGTCGTGTACACATACATATTTGCAATACCGCAAGGGTGCGATTCTGTTTTTTTTTTGGCAGATAGGAATATCACCCATGTTTTAATTTTGAATATTTTTTCTTCACAAAAATTAATTCATGCTTATGGCATT
Source organism: Philhelius pedissequus (assembly GCA_910595825.1). Classification (NCBI taxonomy): domain Eukaryota; kingdom Metazoa; phylum Arthropoda; class Insecta; order Diptera; family Syrphidae; genus Philhelius; species Philhelius pedissequus. The sequence goes on along the minus strand of OU343160.1, from coordinate 114,131,423 downwards.
CGGCCACTGGATCCCTTAATTAGACTAGATTTCCCGCTGAATTGAAAAAACACATACTCGTACAGTATTTTACGGATAAGAGAAGCACTCATATAAGAAAAACTCGCTTCCTAGAAACGCAATGAGCACCGTACATTTTTCGTTATATTTCTTTCGCAATTAATCGTTTATAAGAAACTCGCATATATGGAAAACACTGTTATAAGAAAGCGTTTCTTACAAACCAAAATAAATTCTTAAGTATAGTATGCAGCTCGCCCTAAAATTTCGCTCCCATACAAAATTTTCTCCAAAATTAAGCCAAGCATTTCAGCGGAGTGGTTCGCATCTCCGGCTACAAAATCAAATTTTTGGTTTCCACTGTACCCTTACTAACTGTCAGAATTTAGCGCAGGAAATAAATGTCCGGCACATTAATTCGTAAGCTAAATTTTGACTGATTATTTTTGTTTGTGTTTTCCGAAATTTTGTTATGCTGCAATGCGAAAAGCAACACATTTTATTCCGCCAAAACTACCGATACTTGGTGTGGTGATCAGGCTACAGATGCAGGAAGCAGTAGCATATTACAGTGACACGATTACAGATAAATGGAATTCTAATCGAAATTGGGCGGAAGGACTTTAGCCGAACATATTCGAAACAAAAAAAAATTGTAGCCTGTGGTGGAGATGTTAGTTCAAAATTGGCTGCAAAAGCAATTACAGCAAAGGGGCATACAAAAAAAGAGATTATGCTGCAAATTTCGTCCCAAAAATTATAAGACTATTATGGTCTTATGAACTTTTGAAATTTAAATACATTTTTTTTCAGAGAACAGCTGTTTTGTGATATATTCTCCACAAAACTCTCATATCAAATTTCAAACTAACCACTCTTCTCTAATGTCAAATTTTAGCTAGGATCTTAGATGATGCTTGTAGAGAAAATTGGCAGCGAAATTTTAGCGCAATCTGCGTACTAGGTTTTAGAACAAAAAAATATGTTTTAAGAAATTTACTTTGTCATACAAACCTGTGCCAAAACCTTTTGAATATGCATCTTTTCCAAAGGAATGACAGCGGTAAATTGAAAAGTCCGCGAATATTCTGTCCACAGACGGGGAATACAAAGAAGGGAAATTTCGGCAGCTATTTGGGTTTACCTACAAGCTATTACCGTGTATTTGTATGTAGTTTCACTACACCACATATTGTTGCTAGATTTCAAATCTATTCATGGAGAGAAACTCAAGTTTACAAATACAACAATGTAAACAAATGTTATTCAGATATTTGCGCTTGACTTCTTTTTGCTGGTTGCGTTTCACCGATAAATGTTTAAAGATTACTCTTCCTGTAATACAAAATAGTTCCTTTACACTTGCATATACTCGTATGTTGATATGTATCAACCTTAATTTGCTAAAGGCTCACAATAGGTTGCTTAATTTTATTTATTTGAAGAGAAGACTTGTTTATTTTATTTTTTTTACTTGTTGAAGAGTATATTTTTGTTACTTTGTTACATTAAAGCTTTTTATCTTAAAAAATATTATAGATGAAGTTTTTATATGAACATACATTCATTATGTATAGGAAGTTTGTATGGGCTACTTAGTTTTCATCAAATTTTGAACATACACCTACAAAATATTTTCCTTTGCGCATAGTTTTTGAAAAGAAATTTTCTTTCTTATATCCGTGTTTCTTATACAAAATTTTTTCTTTCTTATATCCGATGTTTGGATATAAGAAAAACTCCGATATAAGAAAGATATTTCTTGGATTTTCAGAGTATCTTACATCCGTATCGTATAGGTACTAATATTTTATAATTATATAAATTATTTAAAATAATTTCTGGAATTAAAATTACAACTTCGCTAAAATATTTAATTGCTAAAGCATGAAACTTATTCAATTGAATCGAAAAGAAGAACAAATTTAATTTTTTTGTATAAATTTTGTTTACGGGAGACAAACCTATTTTTATCAGATGATCTACATATAAGAATCATGAGCAATAAAAAAACACGCCTAAACTTTCGGTGGCAGTGTAGAAACACCGAACAACATAAGAAATACTTCAAAAATGTAAATCTAAGATTCTAAAACATCATCTTATGTATTTCTGACACAAACGTTTGGCACAGAGCTCAGGTTGCACCTTCGATCGGTATGCATTAGCTTGCGAGTTCAAGTAAGTTATTCTTGACTTCTTTTTTAAATAAGACACATTTATATACATTTCAGAATAAAGAAAATCAGCTACGCTATAATGACGCAATGCCATCGAATTCCCCTTTCTGATGTTCTTAAAAATTGCAGTCACCTTGTGTGATATTGTCAAAAAAAGAAGCAATATAGTAAAAAAAATGTTTTAATTAACGACCAGAAAATACAAAATTGATATTAAAGGGCATGATTCAGTACTTTTAAGTGTAAATTTCACCATTTAAGACATGGTTGCAAATTGCGAACAAACAGTCATAAATACGTAAATTCAGAGCTAGTGTTCTGAATTCGTTTTTCGTTATTTACATCGCATTTTGCTTGATCCGATCTAAAAATTGTTTCCGTGATGGTCATTATTTTTCTTTGTTTTTGTTGTTGCTAACTGTGTATAATTTCGTTGAGCTGCCCATACATTTATCAATAAAAAAATGCTATAGTTAAGCTAAACGTGCAGTTATATACCTATGTAGTATAAAATATTCCATTAGCGTTTAAAATACTATGTATCTTTTAACAAAAAACCTAACGTTTCTAACATAATATGAAGTAATATATTCAGTTTTTGTATGATAACATAATTTGCTTTTTAAAGCCATTTTTCGTATAATTTGATGACTTTGAATGTCCAACAACAACTTGAGTGTGCTACAACAAAGTTTTTTCTCAATTATTTTTGGCTGGAATTATAGCTATTTCACGACCTGTCAAGGTCGATCATCAGATTCCTTTGCTCTTGTGGTGCTGGTCTAATTTTTTTATTTTAATTGAAAAACTTCTTGTGCCTTCATCGTGTATTGAACCAGGACCAGCCGCTTAGTAGCCAACGCAATTTTTTTTTTAATTCATTCTTATTTCATATTAACTTATAACTATCTTAAAGCTGGACAAAAATGTGTAAAACTAGCCTAATTATCAATAACTTACAACTAATTTACTAGCCCTTTACGGGCACTCTGAACTGAACAATAACTCTTAGAACTAATGTTTTTCGACCTAAAAACTATTTTAATTAAATCTAATTATTTTATTTTTTAAGGAAACTTTAAAAAAAAACTTGATATCTTATAATTTTTTTTTTTTTTTTTTTTTTTTTTTTTTTTTTTTTTTTTTTACTTATAAACTAAACCTAAATATAGAATAAAAATAATTAAAACTAAATAAAACTAACTTATACTAACTCAAAATAACTTAAACTGCTTAAAATACCTAATAATACTTAAAACTACTTAAAAATTAGAACAGCCACTGCAGCATTTTTTTTTGTTTTTAAACATTTTTTTTGTTTATTTTTTATATGTATGCAGCCAAACAACAACATGCACCCATACATGTACATATGCACATACATATACGTATGCACATACATGTACATACATATTTTAAATTTTTTTTTGGTGCCACCCCGACTGTTCCCTATACCTAATTGACATAAATCTATGTAAGTCGGCCAAGATATACTATCTTCATCGACTTTAAATATTATGATGCTGTTCAGAGAGCCACCTGTTCCCTATACCTAACTGACCTAAATCTATGTATGTCGGCCAAGATATACTATCTTCATCGACTTTAAATATTATGATGCTGTTCAGAGAGCCACCAGATCTGGTTATCCTGTTACGCCCTATCCTTCCGGTCCCGATCGGACACAGTCCTACTGAACCGAAGGCGCTCTTCTCCACCTTGAGCGATGACGTCTCGACTATACAGGAGTCGCCTATCCACAGTTTTCCGGCTGACGTGGTAAATGAGCGGAAGCGCCCCTCCATCCTGTATCAGACTTCGACTGTCTAAATATAGGAATGCCTAGGGAGGGATGTAACCACTTAACCGCGCACACTCGAAATATTCGTTATTGGGGTAATACGCCCCAAAAATTAAGTTGTTAGTTGAGGACATCGCTCTTGCAACGTGCCCCCGAATCAGCTTAAACAAAAAAATTATCTATTCTGTTTATGTTGGCTCCGTTGTATAGAACCTGGTTGGAATAATATCGTTTCTACTCCGACGCTGGTGTTCTGTGTAATCCAAGGCAACGTCGAAGACACTGCATCTCAAATACCCGAATCTTTTCCATTTGAGATGGGGCACCGTTGAACCACACCGGGCATCCATAGGCAATCATCGGCCTGATGAGGGCCATGTCGCAAATCACCTTTACCCTGCTGTCAAGACGACTGCTATAAAACAATCGTTTTGTCAGGGCAAAGGCTCCCCTAGCCTTGGCCAGAGCAGCACCTATATGTCTGTCGAAATACAAGTACTGATCCAATCAGATGCCAAGTTACTTTACTACACTTTTACTCGCCAGTGGATGTCCACGTGGTCCTAAGATCACCAGCTTGCGCCAATTCTTTCTCATATCTCTTGAGGCGCTAGACAACGAAGTCCTAAACAGAATTGTTTCTGATTTCTGGAAATTGATTTTCAACTTCAGCAATATCGCTGAATCTTGTCGAAGTCACGCTGCAAAAGCATTTTGATGACCTCAACTGTTGGAGCTGTTCTGTACGCAATTAGGTCGTCGGCGTACGCAAGTGCCTGAGTTAGACTACCTATCAGATCGCTGGTGTAAATGCTGAAGAGAATCGGCGAGTTAACCGCTCCCTGCTGAAGACCATTGTTAATATTAAAAACTGTGGTAGAAGTTACATTGCCACTCTTGACAACAAACTTTCTACCATTTAGCATGCCATAAAGCATGTACAATAGCGGTTTACTTATACCAAGTCTGGCGAGCTTTAGATAGAGACCCTCTAACCATACGGTGTCGAAGGCCTTCTCCAAATCAACCCGACAGGCACCCGTACACTGCTTTTTAGATTTGTTCCATTGGACATCAGAAACGAGTTTAGAAGCAGCATGAATTGTGTCATGTCCCGTCTTAAAACCGAACTGAGTATCCGGTGTGATTTTGTTGAGATTCGCCGGATTGCAATTGTCCTTTCCCTTTTTGGGGAGGTGATGCACCACTGCTGTCTTTCACCGCACTGGATAATATGCATTATTCAGCGCGTTGTTAAACAGTGTGGTATAAATGTCAACTGCTTCCTGAGGCAAATGTCGTAGTACAACATTGGATATACCATCGAATCCTACTGATTTCTTTTTCTTTAGTGAATCAAAGATGAGCTGGAGCTCAATCTTCGAAATTAACAGGGAACTGGTCACATTTCGCTCGGCGATTATGGCGTTTGCCAAATGTTCATCATTAAACCCGGTAAAACCAAGGTTCTCAGATCGCCACTGCGTTATATCGTTCCGTAGGTAAAAGTGGTGAACCAGAGCTCTGCTCCACAGGTCATGGTTCGGGCGAATGCTAGCATTCACTGAATGCCCATAATATCCGCCTGTGCCGCCGGCGCCTTAGGCCCGGGGGCCTGTTGGGCGAACTTTGGTGTAGGCTGTACCGTGCTTCCCCTTCCTGACGCCATATGGGCGTAAGAAATTTGAGGGTTGATGGGGGTAGGAGGGCGCACTGTTGGACGCTTTTCTACCACTGTTTGCTTTGCTGCTTTATTGTTCTTTATAAGCTGAAACGTCGGGCATCCCCGATAATTAGCGGGTGTTCGCCGCCTCGGCAGAGTACACATTTAAGCTGGGGCCTATCTTCGACCCGTTCCCTTCCTAACTTGCATTCATCTGCATTGTGGTTCTCTCCACACTTAACGCAGCCTGACTGCATTTCGTAGTTTGCTGCGGCGTGGCCAAACCTTTGGCAGCGCATGCATTGAAGCATGTCGCCGCGCCTTTTTAATTTGTCCCAAGTTACAACATGTTAGTTGAGGACGAAGGTACTCCTCAAACTATCCAGTTTGCTGCTGGCTGAGAGTTGAACAAGGAAGAAGGGAAGACTCCGCTTCTCCCGCCTAGCTCTAACTGTAGCGAACGGCTTGACCTCGATAAAGACGAGATCGTCATTCGCTTTTTGGCGGAGTTCATTTAAGAGCACCTTTGGTTCCGTGCAGGAATCTATGCCCTTCAAAAGGACAGTTTTAAATTTCTCGGTCTTAGGGGTGAAACTAAAGAATTCAGTAGTGGTTTCTTTTAGCAACTCTTTAATTTTTTTGTGCTGTTCCAGTGTGAAGCAATGGATAGCATGCGTATTGTTATTTAATCTTTTTATAGTAAAATTTTGACCTATGGTCAACTTACACAGATTTATGGTATCCTGTAACTCCATTTTATAAGTATTTATGGGTGGTACCTTTTCTTTTTTCGTAATCGCCGGCTGTGGCTGCTGCTGCTGAGACTGACTTTTCTGCTGCTGTTGATTCTGCCTCTTTTGATTCTGTTGCTGCAGTTTTTCTTGCGGTAGTTTCTGGGCTTGTGTCTGCGGCTGTTGCTGTTGTTTTTGCCGTTGTTGTTTTGGCTGCTGCTGTGGCTGTTGTTTTTGTAATTGTTCTTTTTGTTGTTGTTGTTCTTGTTCGTCGAGTTCTTTTAGTTGTTTCGCTCGGCGCGCTTCTTGGCTGGCCTTAACTTTGCTTTTCATCTTTTGGCTTTCTGCCTCCAATGCTTCAATTTGAGCAACCATTATTTGTTTCTGGTCCTCCTCAGATGACGCCTCTGATGTGGAGAGGTTCACGGCAGTACTATCGCCCGTCGTGAAGTGCCCTTCTACTTCCTAAGACATTTATTCAATACCCTCTTCGGGTGAAGTGTCTAGCTGGGTTTGTTTTGCTGCCTCTGACGTCTCGTCTATATTGGACGTATTCAGCCCAGCTGGCAGCTTTGCTGAGGTGGCCGTGGATCTCCTCTTTACCAAATTTGGTCCGCACTTGATCCTCTTTCTCCGCTTCTGGTTAGCATCGGATGATGTTGCCGTTGTTGTTATTGCTGTTGATGTTGTTGCTGCAGAATCACTGCTTGTAATTGGAACATATTGCGATGTTCCCTCAGCTGATGCCATCGCTGGCCTCATTGGCCCTAGGACACCTTTCGATGCCCTTAAACTCCTCCTCCTTTGATTGTTTTCCCAACCAATAAAGTTTTCCACTTCACGGTTGTGAAAAAAAGCTTCCAAAGTTCTGATGCCCGGCTGGGAATCGAACTGGCGACCCTTGGATTCTGTACCCGCCACTATACCACTGTGCTACTGCACCACCTATGAAATGTTGATTTAATGTTAACCTTAAGCTCACACACGAAATTTAATTTGGAAAAACTGGGAAGCCGAAAACGTGTTAACACCTTCACAGTACGAGATCGACTGTAGCCAACGCACTTCGCATCACGCCACCGAGCCCACATGATCATATCCAACCTAATGCAGGTTTTTTCTGTTTATCAATTGCATCGAAACGACTAGCGCTTTTATTAGCCACTCAAGTTTGTTGTTGTTTATTCGGGTTCTTTCTAATTTTTTTCCTTACTCGTTTATAAGCCAACATTTTTGTTGTTCATATAAGGAGCGAGATTTTTTATGTGAAAGATTTTGACACTGGTCATTTTTATTTGTATTATATTCAGTTTCTGTATGATTACATACTTGCTTTTTAAAGCCATTTTTCGTATCATTTGATGGCTTTGAATGCCCAACAACAACTTGAGTGTACTACCACAAAGTTTTTTCTTAATTATTTTTGGCTGGAATTAGAGCTATTTCACGACCTGCCAAGGTCGATCATCAGATTCGTTTGCTCTATTGGTGCTGGTCTACTTTTTCATTTTAATTGACAATTCAGACACTACATATATGTATACGGTACTAAATTCTTCGTAAAAACGACCATATACCACTATCGTATCTATTCGCTATGAAAAACCCTTCTCTAAATTAACACGCATGAGAATAGACATCGAGGAATACGATTTTATGGTAGAGTACTTACGAGCCAAATATAACTATGTAGCGTACGCATTATCACGCATAGATTTTTAAGAAATCAAAGAAGAAGAAGAACCTCAGCCAGCAAAATATTTTAAGTCACAACTAGACTGGAAACTAATAAAAATCGAATCAATGGCCCACAAAATAGAAAAATCATCTAATAAGATAAATATGTATGTATGAAGCGTTTAGTAGCAGAAATGAGAAAAACAGCGCCCGGTGAGCTATTAATAGTAACTGTTTAAAAATTATTAAAAATAAAAAAGTGATCACTTTAGAAATAAATAATATTATTACTTATTGAAAAACTAACTTGAATCAATTATTTCTACTGCTTGAAAAATAGCAAGCGATAATGGACTGAAAAAGCTGCAGCAGTCACTAAGTGACGATATTTTTAAGAAGGTTCGGATCAGTGAATGTAATGAAAAAGGAAAAAGAGCTTTAATCAAACCTTCGAATTGTAGTGACCGCTTTAATTATAAAAATAACAAATCATGACAAAAGAAAAATGATTATGCAAAAGTACCATGTTGGTCCAATATGTGGTGGTCACTCATTGTTCACAGGTACTTACATTAAAAAAGATACAACGAACATATTTTTGAAAAAAAAAATATGACTAGGGATATTACAAAATACGTTAAGGGGTTTAAAAATTCTTGGAGCCGTTTTCGAGAAATAAATTTTTTCTTAACGGTTTTTTAACATTTGTATGGGAGGTACCCTTGTTTTTTATTTAAGAAAAATAATTTTTTTAACTATTAAAGATAATGTCAAAAAAAACACTAAATACGAAGTATCGAAAAAATCTATTGAATCATTTTCGAAATTTTGAATTTTCAAAAAAAAAATTTGTGTGAAAAATTTTGGTATACTAGTTTTTAAACTTTCTAGGAGCTTCTGCGTAAAAAAATTCAAAAAAATCAGATTAACCGTTTCCGAGAAAATCGAAAACAAAAAAATGGTTCTACTAGAGGTACCAAAAATACCAATTTTTGTCATTAATGGACTGATTTTTTTTATAAAAATCATTGGAGTCGTTTTTGAAAAAAATTGGAATTTTATTTTTGGCAAAAAAAATGTATGGGAGCTACTGTTATTTGTCGTCTTAAAAAAATGAAAAAAACGTGGGTATATTACCGAAAAAACAATATGTACCAAGTTTGAAGCAAATCCACCAAACCGTTAAGGCTGCAGACTCGAGGACAGACAGACAGACGGACAGACAGACAGACGGAATTGGGGGACCCACTTTTTTGGTGTTCTTAATGATCGTAATGTCATGTTTGATTGTTAGAAAAAAATTTTTTTTTTAAGAATACATAACTTGCCTTATTGTACCTATAATCGCAAGTAATTTTAGTACATATAATCGCAGGTAAAAATTACAGTCTTGGCATCAGTTGGTAAAAAAGAGTTTTATTAGACCTATACACAAAATAAATTGACAAAGAGTTTAATACAAGAACCATTATGTACAGAATGTACGATAGAATCCAGTTGGGGAATATAAACGGCCCTTCGAAAATATTTCTCGGCAAGTAGACTGTCAACGCTTCGTACGAAAACAACACGTTATTGTAAGGATCCAAAATTAATTTTTTTTCAGTCAGTATTTAATTTCCGTATCAAGGTGTATTTGTATGTCAATGATAAATACCTAATAATAAATGAGCATAAAATACGGTATCATTTCATTGTAAATAAAAATTTCCTGGAAATTTTTCTCAAATTCGAATCTTGGGAACGTGAATGATGCTAAAAGTTTACCCCGGAATTTATTGGTATCAGTAACAAACTTTTCTACGATTTTTTAAAGGGAAATTTATTCCTGATATATAAAATCTCAGTGAGATTTTCTTTCTTAGATTCACAGCCTGGGGTTCAATTCCGCAAGCGTGAGTTTTATCTGTATACGCAGGGAGTCGTGTACACATACATTTTGCAATACCGCAAGGGTGCGATTCTGTTTTTTTTTGGCAGATAGGCAAATCACCTATGTTTTAATTTTGAATATTTTTTCTTCACAAAAATTAATTCATGCTTATGGCATTCGGCCACTGGATCCCTTAATTAGACTAGATTTCCCGCTGAATTGAAAAAAACACATACTCGTATAGTATTTTACGGATAAAAGAAACACTCATATAAGAAAAACTCGCTTTCAAGAAACGCAATGAGCACCGTACATTTTTCGTTATATTTCTTTCGCAATTAATCGTTTATAAGAAACTCGCATATAAGAAAAACACAGTTATAAGAAAGCGTTTCTTACAAGCCAAAATAAATTCTTATGTATAGTATGCAGCTTGCCCTAAAATTTCGCTCCCATACAAAATTTTCTCCAAAATTAAGCCAAGCATTTCAGCGGAGTGGTACGCATCTCCGGCTAAAAAATCAAATTTTTGGTTTCCACTGTACCCTTACTAACTGTCAGAATTTAGCGCAGGAAATAAATGTCCGGCACATTAATTCGTAAGCTAAATTTTGACTGATTGTTTTTGTTTGTGTTTGCTGCAATGCGAAAAGCAACACATTTTATTCCGCCAAAACTACCGACACTTGGTGTGGTGGTCAGGCTACAGATGCAGGAAGCAGTAGCATATTACAGTGACACGATTACAGATAAATGGAATTCTATTCGAAATTGGGCGGAAGGACTTTAGCCGAACATATTCGGAACAAAAAAAAATTGTAGCCTGTGGTGGAGATGTTAGTTCAAAATTTGCTGCAAAAGAAATAACAGCAAAGGGACGTTAAACAAAAAAGAGATTATGCTGCAAATTTCGTCCCAAAAATTATAAAACTATTATGGTCTTATGAACTTTTGAAATTTAAATACATTTTTTTTCAGAGAACAGCTGTTTTGTGATATATTCTCCACAAAACTCTCATATCAAATTTCAAACTAACCACTCTTCTCTAATATCAAATTTTAGCTAGGATCTTAGATGATGCTTGTAGAGAAAATTGGCAGCGAAATTTTAGCGCAATCTGCGTACTAGGTTTTAGAACAAAAAAATATGTTTTAAGAAATTTACTTTGTCATACAAACCTGTGCCAAAACCTTTTGAATATGCATCTTTTCCAAAGGAATGACAGCGGTAAATTGAAAAGTCCGCGAATATTCTGTCCACAGACGGGGAATACAAAGAAGGGAAATTTCGGCAGCTATTTGGGTTTACCTACAAGCTATTACCGTGTATTTGTATGTAGTTTCACTACACCACATATTGTTGCTAGATTTCAAATCTATTCATGGAGAGAAACTCAAATTTACAAATACAACAATGTAAACAAATGTTATTCAGATATTTGCGCTTGACTTCTTTTTGCTGGTTGCGTTTCACCGATAAATGTTTAAAGATTACTCTTCCTGTAATACAAAATAGTTCCTTTACACTTGCATATACTCGTATGTTGATATGTATCAACCTTAATTTGCTAAAGGCTCATAATAGGTTGCTTAATTTTATTTATTTGAAGAGAAGACTTGTTTATTTTATTTTTTTTACTTGTTGAAGAGTATATTTTTGTTACTTTGTTACATTAAAGCTTTTTATCTTAAAAAATATTATAGATGAAGTTTTTATATGAACATACATTCATTATGCATAGAAAGTTTGTATGGGCTACTTAGTTTTCATCAAATTTTGAACATACACCTACAAAATATTTTCCTTTGCGCATAGTTTTTGAAAAGAAATTTTCTTTCTTATATCCGTGTTTCTTATACAAATTTTTTTCTTTCTTATATCCGATGTTTGGATATAAGAAAAACTCCGATATAAGAAAGATATTTCTTGGATTTTCAGAGTATCTTATATCCGTATCGTATAGGAACTAATATTTTATAATTATAATTATATAAATTATTTAAAATAATTTCTGGAATTAAAATTACAACTTCGCTAAAATATTTAATTGCTAAAGCAGAAACTTATTCAATTGAATCAAAAAGGAGAACAAATTTAATTTTTTTGTATACATTTTGTTTACTTGAGACAAACCTATTTTTATCAGATGATCTACATATAAGAATCATGAGCAATAAAAAAAGACGCCTAAGCTTTCGGTGGCAGTGTAGAAACACCAAATAACATAAGAAATACTTCAAAAATGTAAATGTAAAATTCTAAAACATCATCTTATGTATTTCTGACACAAACGTTTTGCACAGAGCTCAGGTTGCACCTTCGATCGGTATGCAGTAGCTTGCGAGTTCAAGTAAGTTATTCTTCACTTCTTCCTTTTTAACTAAGACACATTTACATACATTTCAGAATAAAGAAAATCAGCTACGCTATAATGAGGAAATGCCATCAAATTCCCCTTTCTGAAGTTCTTAAAAATTGCAGTCACCTTGTTTGATATTGTCAAAAAAAGAAGCAATATAATAAACAAAATGTTTTAATTAACGACCAGAAAATACAAAATTGATATTAAAGGTCATGATTCAGTACTTTTAAGTGCCAATTTCACCACTTAAGTCATTGTTGCAAATTGCGAACAAACAGTCATAAATACGTAAATCCAGAGCTAGGGTAGGAAACTGAATTCGTTTTTCGTTATTTACATCGCATTTTGCCTGATCCGATCTAAAAATTGTTTCCGTGATGGTCATTATTCTTTTTTTTTTTTGTTTTTGCAAATGTATATAATTTCGTTGAGGTGCCCATACATTTATCAATAAAAAAATGCTATAATTAAGTTAAACGTGCAGTTATATACCTATGTAGTATAAAATATTCCATTAGCGTTGAAAATACTATGTATCTTTTAACAAAAAACCTAACGTTTCTAACATAATATGAACTAATTAAAAAACGTTTTTCAGCTCACAGGCTTAACGTTTGTGTACCGAACATTTGTCCCATCTCTGTTTAGTGTCAGGATATATCTTTAAAATTTATACCAACCTGTCAAAAATTTACCAAATGTTCCTACTTTTTATGATTATAAATGAAGATTTTTTATCATTGGTCTGGTGTCCTTGGGTCCGCCATGCTCTTGCCTTAGGCAACATGATGTTCCTAACTATTGCATTTGAAGTATAATGCTATTTCTTATTTAATTATTGCTTTAAATTGTTATTATTGTTAGCTTTAATTCTTCATCTGAAATAATGTTTAAATAAAAAAATCGAACAAGAATTATCTGCTATTCCTTGTGCAACTAAACAATTCAGACACTACATGTATGTATACGGTACTAAATTCTTGGTAAAAAACGACCATATACCACTATCGTATCTATTCGCTATGAAAAACCCTTCTCTAAATTAACACGCATGAGAATAGACATCGAGGAATACGATTTTACGGTAGAGTACATACGAGCCAAATATAACTATGCAGCGGGCGCATTGTCACGCATAGATTTTAAAGAAATCCAAGAAGAAGAAGAACCTCAGCCAGCAAAATATTTGAAGTCACAACTAGACTGGAAACTAATAAAAATAACGTCGAATCAGTGACCTACAAAATAGAAAAATCATCTAATAAGATAAATAAATATGTATGAAGCGTTTAGTAGCAGAATTGACCGCGCCCGGTGAGCTATTAATGGTAACTGTTTAAAAATTATTAAAAATAAAAAAGTGATCACTTTAGAAATAAATAATCTTATTACTTATGGAAAAATTGACTTGAATCAATTATTTCTACTGCTTGAAAAATAGCAAGCGATAATGGATTATAAAAGGTGCAGCAGTCACTAAGTGACGATATTTTTAAGAAGGTCCGGATCCGTGAATGTAAAGAAAAATGAAAGAGAGTTAAACAAACCTTCGAATTGTACTTTCCCCTTTAATTATAAAAATAACAAATGATGACAAAAGAAAAATGATTATGCAAAAGTACCATGTTGGTCCAATATGTGGTGGTCACTCTTTGATCACGCGTACCTACATTTAAAAAGGTACAACGAACATATTGTTGAAAAAAATATGACTAGGGATATTACAAAATACGTTAAGGGGTGTGACAAATGTCAAAAAAATGAGTAATAGAAAACATAAAATATCCAATGATTATAAATAATACACCAACAACTGATCAGAAAATATCAATGCGTATGCAGTCACAATAATATATGATTGACCCGAATATCTGGTATCAATACCAATCGCTCTTAAATGTGCAAAAACAATTGCGAAAGCAATCTTTGACCATTTCATACTAGTCTAAGGTCCCATGAGCAAATCAATCACAGTTATGGGCACCGAATATATAAACCAAACATTTAAAGAAATGTGTTAACTATTGAAATTAGAAAGTTTCACTTCAACGGCATACCATCACCAAACGTTAGGTATACTAACACTAGTAAGTTATGTCATACATTTGGACAGAAAAAACGAAGAATACTTCCTATTAATTACAAATTTCTTTTGAAGGCTGAAGTAGATACCATTTATAATGTGGATGCCTATGAAAAGGAAGTAAGGTTTTGGTTTCAATTGGCTCAAAAAAGGGCAATTGAAATCATACATAGCTAAAAGGTTAAGGAGAAAGTCTTATAACGGTTTATGGGCAGGCGGCATCATTGGGCCTTACTTCTTCAAGGACGATGAAGGCCGCAGGGTTACGGTCAATGGAGAAAGGTACCGTTCGATGATAACAGATTTTTTTTTGCCGAAAATGCAAGAATTGAACTCGGTCGACAAGTGGTTCCAACAGGACGGTGCCACATGCCACACTGCACGCGAAATCATGCATCAATTGAGAGGCGAATTTGGTGAGCAGTTGATCTCACGTTTTGGCGCAGTCAATTGGCCACCAAGATCATGTGATTTGACCCCGTTAGACTATTTTTTGTGGGGCTATGTTAAGTCTATTGTCTATGGGGACAAGCCAAACACGATTGCTGCCTTGTAAGCCAACATTGAACGCGTCATTGGTGAGATTCCGGCCAAAATGTGTGAAAAAGTTTGCCAAAATTGGACCTTCAGAATGGACTACCTGAAGCGTAGCCGCGGGCAACATTTAAGTGAAATTATTTTTAAAAAGTAAATGGCAGAAATTGATTTATCGACCCAAATAAAAATTTCATTCACTTTTTACAAGTTTCTGTGTTTTTTTGAATTTTCAAAAACCAAGCTCTTAAAAAATCACCGTTTACAACAGATATACTAATAGTTTAGATACAGCAGTATAAGATTTAGTTCTAGTGAAATAATTAGGACATAAGTTAGATAAATAGATTTTTATAAGGGACTATTTAAAGTAGTCAGCATAGAAAATAGGAAAAATGTAGTTTTAAAAGACGATAACGACAAAACTAAAATTGTGCACAAAGACCGTTAAACGAAGTGAAAGACCCTTAAACGTTACAAAAAAAGGAAAATTTAAAACAAATTAAAAAAAAATGAATTTAAAAATAAATTTAACAAAATAATTTTAATTAGGGAACAACTTCATATAGAATAAAGACCGACTTAAGCACTACGAAGAACTACCTAAGCA
Organism: Philhelius pedissequus; assembly: GCA_910595825.1. NCBI lineage: Eukaryota > Metazoa > Arthropoda > Insecta > Diptera > Syrphidae > Philhelius > Philhelius pedissequus. Next base: position 114,115,908 of record OU343160.1, on the reverse strand, counting down.
TTTAAGAATAAATAAAACCAAAAAAAATTATTTAAAACCCAAGCAAAATTTATAACTTAAGAATGAATTTATATAGAATAAAATAAAAAAGGAGTTGTAGTGGAATTCCAATTCCACCGGCAACTAAGCTGCTGGTCCTTGGAAACCGTGCGATCCAAACAACTGATTCAGCACATTTAAATTTTCCACGAGCAACTTATTTTCTTTCGTTGGAAACCAGGCTCTACCAGGGTAGGTTAATTTTAAATTAGTTGCATAGCTACTTAAGCCAAATAAAAATATAAATCAGAATAAAGATATAAATACTTAAAACAGAATAGACGTGCACTTTTCATTTCATAAGAAGCTTTAAGAAACTTTATTACGAGTAATGAAATATAAAATGAAATGTAAGCATCATGTATAGTAGGAACAACAGAATGCATATTAACATAATGCGATGTATATATAAAAAAAAAATTATTTTTGCTGGAAATGTACACGTTATAAATATTATAAATATGCTAGTAGTAGTAAACGAATACATATAATAACAAACTGAAGAAAATAGTTGATCCTAAGATCATAAGAAAAGTCGTACCTCAATATCAGCCTAGTACTGATAGGTATTCGCTGCCGAGGTAAATATGTAGTATTGATATTCATCAAAGCGTTTGTATCATAATTATATATATACACATAATATTTAAAGTTGTTTGATAAATACAAAATTTTAAGTTTTCGTAAAGGTATTAAATAATTAAAATTGTGTTTATTTGAGTTAACTTTTAACATTGCGTGTGGCAATGGCTCAGTGGATTTGTAGTGCTTGACTGCTTGCATAGACGTGTGTTGGCCCTCATTATAGGCAGAATTCTTTTCTATACCCCCGGTCTTAATTGGCTGGCATCCGTCGATTATAATGCAATAATAAATACCTAGTTCTCAAATCACTGTACCAATAAAGTTCTTTAATGTATTTATATTTCTTGTAACTAGCGCCGTTCAATTCAAGTTGAATTTAAAAGACATTACGGCTTACAGACATATATTTAAAATAAGTATATAATTAAAATTTTTACTAAATAATCTTTAAGCTTTATAGTAACCCATTTACTCTTCATTTATTTAGTTTGTCTGAATATGCAAGTGAGAATATGATGGACGCATTTAATTTGGCTATTTCATTTGGACCTACTTTAATGCCTGCTCCAGAAGACAGGAAACAAGTGCAGAATCAAACGCAATTGAATGAATTAATAAAAGTTATTATAATCAATCACCAAGAAGTATTTCCACAGGATCTTGTAGGTCCAATTTACAATAAGGGAATACCTGAAAACTAGCTGAGGTAATTTTTCATAATTACTATTATTATTTTTCAATATACCTGTTAACTTTGAATCGATCTTACCACGGGTGTTGGATCGATCCAAGAGAGAGAACACGTTTTTTTTGGTTATTAAACTTATTCTGAATGATTGCCCAAGACTTAAGTCTATTTATACTAAATTTTATGCTTACTTTTTCACTATTTTCTATAATATTGTTACCTAGATAAATCCAACATATTGCTTACACTTTAATTTTACTTATTTCCAAATCTATTTCCATGCAGTATATTGCTTATAAGCAATACTCCTTTTCTTGACCTATTAAAATATATGAATAAACGGAAAGCCATTCAGAATATGTATAACAAAACAAACAAAATTAAATAATATTAATTGATGACCCGGTGCTTTAATGCAATGCAATAACCAGTTGAGGTGTTGTGCTGTGAGTCAGCATACTGCGGCTGTTGTTGCTGGATGGCGTGGGACTTTGGACTTTGCTGTTCTATTTCATGTTGCTCTTGGTTTGTACTGTTGATATTATAAACATTTTGCCCCCTATCTACTAGACCGAAGTTCTTGGTGCTGGTGTGGGAAAATGGTGTAGTTTGTGAGTTTTCTGGCATCTCCTTATGACAGCAATTATCAGCAGTATAATGATTAATGTTGAGCTGGAGAAGTGAATTATATGAAGCGTGTTGTTCGAGTTGTCGGTTTTGGGGACTTCTGCATATTTTAATTGTTGCATAGAATGTTCTAAGTTTCTTACTTGCTTATCTGGATAGTGAAATATATTTGATGCTCTTGAATATTGGGTGAAGGGTTCCTTCGTTCAATTTGTGTATGATCGTGCTTAAGTTCAGTTGTGGGGTGAAAGATGTATTTAGTCTTGTTGTGAATGACTCGTGAGCTGTGATTACCATAGTATCCAAGCTAAGTTGACATCCTGGTTCTAAGGTGAGTATTCCGTCATTGATTAGTGTAATAGTGGATGACTTTTCCTCGCAAACTTGATTAAACGTTGTTTCTTTATCCATTACATATACCCAGCTATTGAGGTTTCGCAGTACTATACAAACTTGTCTGGGATTGGTGAGTACTACTTCACACTTGCCTTCTATTACCTTGTTGTGATTTAGTAGATTGATCTTGTAGTATTTAATAGAAACACTGGGTTATGAATTATGGTCTTTATTGATAACGATGCTTACAAGAGGACAATTATGCTTAGACTGACTGCAGAAGGCAGTGCGTTTAAACTGTGAGAATAGAGAGAGTGCACACCAATATGAAATACTATAACTACATATATAATCATATATATTCACATATATATATATAACATCTCTCCCTTTCCTTAAAAAGAATATAATTAAATTAATTTTTCATTTATTTTTCTTTACTAATATATGCTTATGTTTAATTATAAAAGAAAATGTAATTCATGATAGGAAGAAAATTAAATACAAAACAAATAGTTTAAATTCTAAACTTTTAGGTTAAGCCTTTATAAAAATTCGGTTTTATAACCTCTCTGCCGTAACGAGTTCTGTAGTGACCTTGCTGTCCGATAGGAGGCGAGATGCGTTCGGTTTGTTCTGAAACTGGTGTTTTGTGCAATGTTTCTTCTTGTTGCATTGTGTCTTTTGCTCTAGGTTGACCTACTTCTTCATTATCATTGGCTAGACCCTTAAACTTTGGAGAATTGTAAGACCTACGAATATGCTCAGTGTTTCGTCTAATAATTGTGTTGTTTTCAGTGCGTAGGATGTAGGACCTTGGCGTCTCACTTTTAGCTTCAACTCTAGCAGGCTCCCATGTTAAACCCCTTTTGAAAACAACATTATCTCCTGGGTTGAGATCTAGCTCTTTTGAGTAAGCTCCTCTGTCATAATAAAATTTCTGTTTTTCTTTTATTTGCTTCATCTTATCTAAATAATCTTCATCTATATGATTATAATGTAACTTAGTTTTATCAATAGGCAGTTTTGTTCGTAAGACTCTATTCATTAGCAATTGTGAAGGTGTATACTTTAAGTGCGCAAGTTGAGTACTGCGATATTCTAAGAGAGTTAAACTTAGTTCAGTTCCACTGAGCTCCGCTTTTCTCAAAATTGACTTGGCAATGTGAACAGTTTTCTCTGCCATGCCATTTGACTTGGGATAGTATGGACTGGAGAAAATAATCTTAAAATTCCAGTTTTTAGCAAACCTAATGCATTCAAATGAATTAAATGGCTGATTGTCACAAATAACCTCCTCTGGTATTCCGTGAGTGGAGAAAACTTCTTTCATGACAACCACTACACAATGCGCTGACTTTCTTGCTAACTCTTTCAAATCAAACCACTTAGAAAAATAGTCTACGATCACCAGAAAGCTCTTTCCTTTGAACTCCAAAATGTCACAACCAACCTTCTGGTAAGGAAATTCTGGAACTCTATGTGGTTGTAATGTATGAGGTCGTTTGGCAGATCTAAATTTTTCACAAACTTGACATTTATTGATCAGGTTATCAATGTCTCTGCTCATATAAGGCCAGTAATATAGATTTTTCGCGCGTTCAATCGTCTTTGATATTCCAAAATGGTGTTCGTGTAAGTCATTTAATGCCTGAGAAATGAGTGAATTCGGGACAAAAACTCTGTCCTCATAAAACAATAAACTATCATCCTCGTAAATTCTATCTTTAATGCCCCAAAAAAACTTAAGGTGATCTGGGACTTTAGTTCTTGCCGTTGGCCACCCGTCTCTATAATACTTCATAAGGCAACTTAATACTTCATCTTTTAAGGTTTCCTGAACATAAATACTTCTAGTTTTTTCCTAGAGGTTTCTTGGCTAAGGATATCAGTGGCTTATGATCAGTGTGAATGATAACTGGTCGACCATAAATATATTCATGAAACTTTTTGCATGCAAAGACTATCGCCAGTAACTTTCTATTTGTGCATACCGTGCTTCTGTTTCTGTCAAACTTTTTGATGCAAAGCAAACAGGTCTACCATTTTGCATCAAGCAACATCCCAATCCATCTTTGGATGCATCGGCTTGAATAACTGTAGGAAGTTTTGGATCAAATGAATGCAGAGTTGTTGCCTTTACAATTGCCTGTTTAACCTCATTTAGTACTTTCGAATAATAATCATTCCAAACAAACAAAACATCTTTCTTTAGCAGCTCGCGAAACGGTGCAATTAGGTCAGCAAGGTACGGTATAAATGGGCGTAAATAGTTAACAGTCCCTAAAATTCGTTGCAACTCCTTTTGATTTGTTGGATCGAGAATGCCTTTAATAGCTTCAACTCTCTCAGGGTCAGGCGTCACACCAGTGGCAGAAAAAATATGACCAAGATATTTAACCTTCTCCACCCTGATGCTAAATCTAGCACCGTGACAAATTTATAATCCCTCATCTCGTGTCGAAAATCTTCGAAAGTTGGTATCACACAATGCTCCTCTTCTAAGGCTGAGTTGAGCTCCTTAGGATCAAGGCATATTCGCAGGGATTTATCCTTTTTTTCGACTACTACCATATTGTTACACCAATCACTTGGACCTTCAACTTTTGAAATAATCCCCCTTTTTACCATCTTTCCCAGAGTACTACTTACCCTATCCCGCAGCGCCAAAGGTATGCGCCTCGGAGGCTTATTCACTGGACACACCCCTTCTCGAATTTTTAAATTGCATTTGTCGGGGAAAAAACCATAGCCTTCAAAAATATCACTATTCTGCTCAATAAACTCTGCCTCGCTTTGAGTCTATAAAGAATCTACCCGTTTCAATAAGCCTAACTCAATACACGAATCTAACCCGAGTAACGGTTGACAGCCTCTGTCAGTTACCACGAATCTCAAATTGTAAAGTTTTTCCCTATGCCTCACTGCGCATACTGTTGACCCTACTACTGATAGATTGAACCCTCCATATGCTTCTAACTTAACCGAGTCAGCCCTCAAGAGACGTCGGGGTTTGAGGTTATCAAAAATGCTTTTTGGCATTATGTTCACCTGAGCCCCACTATCGAGTTTAAAATCAATTGAACTATTTTCCACACGCAATTTCTCAATCCAAGAAGAAGAAAACGTGTTTTTTGCATTGGTTTCATGTACATCAACCGAATCTATATATAATGTCTCGTCAATCTCATCCTCACTATCACAATAATTATCTTGTTTGACAGCAACATCACTTACCTGTCTCCGTTTTTGACAGACTGAAGCAAAATGGTTAGTCTTCCCACATAAAGCACATTTTTTCCCATACGCTGGACATTTTCCTTTTGCATGCAAGTAGTTACAAAATTTACATTTCTTATTTCTTTCCAATGGATGTGCACTATCTTTACAACTGCAATTAAAATTAGAATTTGTTTTAATACATTTTCCATCATAAAACCCCCCAGTTTTACTTCCCCCGCTTTTCTTAAGTGCATCTACAGACGAAGATGATTTCGCTGGATACCCTTCTCCTTGCATGACCTTGCTTTGTACTTTCGTCATCTCCGCTATACGACACGTCTCCACCACCTTGTCCAGGTCCAGATCATTGGTTTTCAGTAGCTGCGCTTGTAGGTTTTGGTCAGCAATTCCGATAACTATGCGGTCTCTAAGCATTGCTTTTTTCTCGCCACCAAAACTGCAGCTCTCCACCAAAGTTGAAATTTCTTTCAAAAAGTGATCGAAAGGTTCACCTTCTTTTTGGCTTCGCATGTAGAAACGATATCGCTCATAGACCACGTTGGTTCGAGGATTGCAATACTGTTCGAATTTCTCTTTAACAACTCTAAACGTCTTCTTTTCCAACTCGGTTAGCCCAAACGTGTGGAAAAGTTCGATTGCCTCCGATCCCGCACAACTCAGGAACCTAGCTACCTGAATCTCTTCTGTCTCCTGGTCTGTTTTCGTTGCTGTAGAATAGATATCGAAGTGCGTTTTGAACCTCTTCTAGTTCTCTTGTAAATTTCCATCCAAGTTAAGAAGTTCTGGCTTCAAGAAATCCATAATTCATCCGTGTGTACAGTAGTACAGTATTCACAGTATAATCACGTGATCTTGTTTTTTTTTTTTTCTTCGAGTCTGGCCTTAAGTCAATTTCACTTCTTGCTTCTTGCTCTCTGCAACAAACTATTTTGTTTTCTTGTTCAAAAGTCTTATTTTTTTTTTTTCTTCTTTTAAATAACTTGCGAGCTTCTACTCATTTTTATTGATACATAATATTAGTTCTTGTATACCGACTGCGCCATGTAGTATTTAATAGAAACACTGGGTTATGAATTATGGTCTTTATTGATAACGATGCTTACAAGAGGACAATTATGCTTAGACTGACTGCAGAAGGCAGTGCGTTTAAACTGTGAGAATAGAGAGAGTGCACACCAATATGAAATACTATAACTACATATATAATCATATATATTCACATATATATATATAACAGATCTCACATTGTGAACTATTAGATTGGAGGTTGTTCAGCGGATAATGTGTTGAACAATAACGTAGTCCTCTTCTACTGGTATGCATTTATCAAACTCGTTTTTTGCACCGGATAATATTTTTCTCGTGCTACATTAGTTAATAAGTATTTTGATGATGGTGCAATGAAAGTAAATTGGTCTTGAAATGGCGTTGGAACGGGTATTATTCTAAATACTTGGTACGTCTCTGAGTCTAATATTGGTATCTTGCACTCAATGATAACATAGTTTGTAGTTATTCTCCCGTGAAAATTCATAAGTTTGTATATTTGAAGTCGTTGATCTGGTCTTTCACCTGCTGGTAGTGTCATAGTTGCAGATATGTGTTGCCAGATATCAATCAGATGTTGTCTTAGTTGTTGAGGAGTTATTATTAAGTGATGGGTTGTTCCATGTTGAGTGTTTAATACAATGAATCTTGAGTGCTTTCGATGTTGGTTACATACATGTGCGTAGTCAAACCTAGAATGGTTAACCGTTGAGTTTGCTCCACGTTATCTATTGTCTGCTGCATTGCTGTAGTTATGTTACTAACTCTTTCCTGTAGTAATCTAAATTGATTCGTAGTTTATTGACCTGTTGTTTCTAGGATGTTAAGTGTAGTTTCTACATTGAAGTTTGATTTTTTAGAAATCTTCGTGTGTATTGATCATCTTGGTTCACCTTATCTACCTGCTTCTCAATTTCATGAGCGTTATCGTGATCCAATACTCCGAATAATTGATTGGATATTTTTCCAATGATGTCGAACGGCGATTCTTCCCCCTCTTTCATAAAGTATTTTATTTCTTCCTTCGATAGTTGATAAATGTGCTGACAATATTGTAAGTATATTGCGGCATTCAGAAGAGTTTAGAGCCCTGCATCCTAGTTCTATATCTTATACCATGTTATGTAGTCCGACTTAGCCACCAAAGTTGTAATATGTTACCATCCGCCAATTTGATGCAATGAGATTGATGCTACCATTATCTTCAAAATATAGTCCTGGATGTGTAGTAAGCGGTGTATTGGAGTATTAGGTGTGTGCTGGAAGCGGCCATACTATTGATGCCAGTGCAATGGGTACGATTAATCATGGAATGGTTGATCGTGCCCTTTTTCTTTCAGTAGTTTGTATTGTGTCACTTCCCCGTTTTCTAGCTTGGTGTCGATTGATAAGTTCTTCGATTAGAGGTCTGATCGGAATTGTTGTTGGTCGTATTTTAAATTTTTGAATGGGTTTTTTCGGTTTTGATATTGTTTTCTGAATGTGGTGACACGTAAGTTGGGCTTGGGTTGTTTTATTTACTTCTGGAGCTTCCTTTATTGTATTTTTATTCCCTGGATTCTGCCCTATTGCATTATTATTTTGTTCAGGTTGTACTGGTTCACCTTATTTTGATATTTTTGATATGGGACGGGTTAGGTTGCCGGACTGTGTCTTTACTGTAACAACTCGGACATATCCATCTTTTCCTGGGTATGTTGTTTGGATTCTTCCCATACACCAATTTGCGGGAGCTACGTATGAGTACCAGGTCACCTTCTGCAATGTTGTCTGAGAATTTTGTCCACTTTGGTCGCTTTTGTAATCTTGTGAGATATTCCGAAGACCATTTTTTCCAGAATTGTTGGTTTAGTTTGTTTAGGTATTCCCATCGTGTCAGCATGTTTTCTTAGATGCTAAGAAAGTTGTCTGTTTCTCTGCAGAACATATTTGAACCGATAAGGAAATGTGCTGGTGTTAGTGATTCTAAATCTTCTCGGGTACTACTCATTGGTCATAATGGTCTTCAGTTGAGACACGCCTCTATTTTTGAGAGTAAAGTGGAAAATTCTTGATACGTAAGATGAGTGTCACCAATAGTCTTTTTTAGGTGAAGTTTCACAGATTTCAATTCAGCTTCCCAAAGTCCGCCAAAGTGTGGAGATGCTGGTGGGATAGAGTGCCATGTTACTCCTTGGTTTTTCATTGCCTTAGTGAGATCCTGATATTGATGTTAACATTGATTATTGATTTTAGTACAGGCTCCTACAAAGTTTGTCGCATTGTCACTGTACAGACGACTTACCAGCCCTCGTCTAGAACTCATTCTGTCGAATGCTGCTAAGAATGTGTCTGTGGATAGGCCACATACTGCTTCAAGGTAAGATGCTTTTGTTCCTAAGCATACAAACACTGCTATGTATCCCTTAGTTAATTTTGAGTTCCGAATTTTACTTGTCTTCATCACACTCCGGTGTGTGTAAACGGTCTCGATATCGTTACTCGTGGTGTAGGTAAATTTCCCATTAATTGTGTCTGGCTTCGTATGTTCAATCGTTGGCATTTAACACATTTCCTAATGAAGTTGATCACCTCACCTCTTCCTTTTACTATCAAATATTAAGTTAGGATGCATGCTATTGTAAGATCATTTCCACCATGGAGTGTTGCCTTGTGCGCCCAGTCTATGATTAACTTAGCCAAATTTGATTTGTGTGGGATTATTGCAAGATGTCTTGCGTCTGTAGAAAGTTGTGAGTTTTGCAGTCTTCCTCCCACCCATAATATGCCTTCCTGAATGAATGGACTTAGGTTGGATATGTTGCTACTAATGGGAAGTGCGCCCTTTTCTTGTAGGACCTTGTATTTATGATGGAGTGCCTTTTGTGTTAATTAGAGCTAATTCTTTTAGTGTTCGTTTCGCTAGATATGGGGCTGAGGCAGTTCCATAAGTAACTGTGTTTAGTTTATATTCTAATATGTTTTCTTCTGGCGAGTTTCTCCATAATATCCGCTGATACTTCCGGTCTGGGATATCTATTAGAATTTTACGGTACATTTTCTGTATGTCAGCCGAGAACACAATCCTGTGTTTTAGCCATTGTATTAAGATTGAAGTCAGGTCTTGTTGTATTTTGGGACCTGTGTGCATAAGTTGATTAAGACTTTTTTCGGTTTTTTCGGAAGACCTTGCCGATGCGTCATATACTACTCTGAGTTTAGTTGTGGCACTGTTAGGTTTGCTTACAGCATCATGTGGTAGGTAGTATGTTCCTTGCTCCTGTGTTATTTGGCATTTGCTCATGTGACCGAGTTCTATATATTCTTTCGTAAAGTTGCGATACTCTTCGGTCAGATTTTAATTTTTTGTGAAAACTTTCTCTATATGTAGTAGTCTTGCTATCGCCCGTTTTTTGGAGTTATTGGTTGTTAACTCTTGCTCTGGTGGAACCTCGAATGGTATTCTTACTAAGTATCTGCCTTTACTATTACTTGCTACTGTTTTGTTGAAATAACCTTCACATGTTGCACAATTTCTTGCGATTTGGTTATCTAAATCGGTCAGAGTGATATGACATGATAATGCAAGTGGATTACTTTTTATAGTATTTGTGTTTCCAGATACAATCCATCCGAAGATGGTCTGTTGTGCGATGGGTGAACCTCGCTTTCCTTTGATAATACCTTCCTGGAGTATTCCTCCAATTATTTCTGCGCCCAATATCATATCGATCTTGCTTGGAACGTTGTAAGTTGTGTCTGCTAGAATTAATGGCTGTAAGTGTTCCCAATTCGTTGTTGAGATTTGAGTTGATGGGAGAGTTTAAGTGACGTTTCTGAGAACGTATGCGGTTGTAGAAATGCTCGGATTATTGCTAATAATGATATCTGCTTAATATTTTAGCGCAAATATTTCATGTGACCGTAGTCCGGATACTGTTGCATTGCTTTGTTTTTTGTAGCTGGAGTTTGTTTGATATTTCTTCAGTTATGAATGATGCTTGTGAGCCCTGGTCTATCAACGCTCTGACACATTGTCTATTGTTGTTAGGACCATCTGTTTTGATCAGAGCAGTTGCCAGAAGTACATTGTTATCTGTTGCGCAATTGTGGGACTGCACTCTGCCAGTTGTTGCTGTGGTTTGTTTTCAAAGGTGCTGATCCTTCTTGGCGCTTGTTCACGATGCATAGTCGTATGGTGTTTTCTTTGGCATCTATGGCATCTTTTCTGTAGCACGCAGTTTGAAGTGAAGTGTCCTGGACTCAAACAGTTTAAGCACAGTTTCTTTTCCTTGACAAATTCACTTTTTTGATATGCTCCTTTTTGCAAAAATATTTTACATGTGTAGAGTGGATGGTTTACTTTACATAACGCGCATTTGATGGTATTCAGAGTTGTATGGTAAGCTCTTGTTTGATATGGTGGTTTCTGTTTGTTTTCCTTTCGCTCAGGATTCATTGTTTCGATTGACTGGAATCTCTTCTCAATAAACTGCAATAGTGGTTCTATCTCTTGGATTTCATGGGGTTTTGTTAAGGATTGTTCATATAACTGTTGTGACTCTTTATCTAATTTTTGGAGGATGATATATGCAACTAATGTTCCCCAATTTGTTGTGACTACGCCTAAATTCTGTATCCCTGAGATGCATTCTTGTGTTGTATCTTCTTCAATAAGTTAGCTGATTCTCTTGTGATTGTAGGTTGATTCATTAATTTCTGAAGGTATGTTGAAGATCAATTTTTCGTTCTCGTAACGCTGTTCAATTAATTTCCAGGCTGTTTTGTAGTTATCTGCTGTGACTTGTAGATGTTTAATGATGCTACCTGGTCCTTCGGTTAAATGCGTCTTTAGGTACTGCATTTTCTGGATCGAGTTTAATTGTTTATTGTTATGGACCAGCGTTTTGAAGAGATCATGGAACGATGGCCAAGAGTCATAACGTCCATCGTATGCTGGAATGATAATTCGCTCTAGTTTGAGCTCGTTGTTGCTGCTTTCCTGTTGTTCTCTTTTATTTATTTTGTCTCTCCTCTCGACTGCTATTTCTTGGTACATAGTTTCTATTTCGGCGTATTCATCCTATTTATGGTAGTCTGATTCATCTACAGAGATTGCATTTGCTATGATGTCATCGTGGATTTTCATGATGTCACTCCAATACTGATCTAATATTTTTAAGTATTGGTCGTATGCGAGATTTGAGAGTAATTGTGTTAACTCTTCCTTCAGCTGGTTGTAGAAGTGCACAAACATAGCTATTTTGTTTTTTTTTTGCCGTTTGTATCATTGTTGTTGTGAGTTGATGTCTTGATTATTACGGACTTCTTTTCGTGTTCATCCACTTTTTTGTTGTTGTCATCGTTACTTGCTTGATAGGCATCTTCAAGTAGTTTGAGAATTTCTTCGTATGTGTTTTTGATGTCCTCAAAGTGGCCTTCGTCTGTATACTGCTGGTTCTCATCCATTTATCTCATTGTTCTTTCAAAGCTTGCCGTTGCTTTGTCAGATACTCCGGGGTCATTCTAATTTTTGGTGATTTCTTAAAATTCTTTAAGAGATTTTTAATCACATCTCCAGTTTCCTTTTGTTTTTGGTATAGTTTTTCCATATTTATGCTCACTCGATTTGCTTGTGATGTACTTTGTTATCAAGGGCTGAGGTTTAGCGCGTCGTGTTCCAAGGTTCTAACCAAAGTAAGTACAAAAAGCTTTAGTTTTTGAAGGGTTTTTATTTGTAACTCTTTTATTATGATTTCTATATTCTTAAAATTAAATGTACAATTAAGTGGTTATCATTATTCTCGTGGTTTTATTCTGCCGTGGTTAATACGGTCCTTTTTACTCCTTCGTTTGCTGTCCTAATTAAATCATGTTCTCTCGGATATCGGTAGTGAATTATTGTTGCTTTTTATGCGTTGATGGTGCGGTAAATGCTTATGTTCCCTGCACTTTATTATTCTGCGGTAGCCACCCAATGGTTTTCGTTAGCAATAGAGACGTCTTGCGTCGACAGCCAATCAAACAGTTCTCACCGGCAATCAAACGACTTTCGTCTGCAATCAAAGAGCTTCCGCTGGCAATCAAACGGTTTTCACCGGCAATCAAACGACTTTCGACGGCAATCAAACAGCTTTCGCTGGCAATCAAACGGTTTTCACCGGCAATCAAACGACTTTCGTCGGCAATCAAACAGCTTTCGCTGGCAATCAAACGGTTCGCACCGGCAATCAAACGACTTTCGTCGGCAATCAAACTGCTTTCGCTGGCAGCAAACGGTTCTCACCGGCAATCAAACGTCTTTCGTCGGCAATCAAACAGCTTTCGCTGGCAATCAAACGGTTTTCACTGGCAATCGAACGAATTTTGTCGGCAATCAAACAGCTTTCGCTGGCAATCAAACGGTTTTCACCGGCAATCAAACGACTTTCGACGGCAATCAAACAGCTTTCGCTGGCAATCAAACGGTTTTCACCGGCAATCAAACGACTTTCGTCGGCAATCAAACAGCTTTCGCTGGCAATAAAAAGACTCCTTACCACTGGTGGGGGGTAGTCTTGATTATTTATTATTTACCTATTTCTTACGGATCCGATATTGACGACTTCTTTCCAGGTCGACGGCTGCTGTCTGACTCATTTTGGAGCATTCTGTATGCTCTATTTATAGTACTCTTCCATAATAGTAAGTGCGAGCTGTATCGTCCCAATGTTTAATTTCTTGTGACTTGTTGCACTATGCACCACGTCACCCTTTATCTACTATTAAAATAATATTTTATTTCACCATCGAGGTCCCTTGCTCGTTGCCCAGTTGTTGACTTCAGTGGAGATCTGGTTGATAAGCACTTCTGCATTTGCCATATTCACCATACTGGATGTTTATTATCAGGTTTCGGTTAGTGACAGGAACGTAGATGAAAAAGCGATATTGTAGAAAGAACGAGTATACATTGGCATATGTATGCAGCTGGTACCGCATACCAATATCGGGCAGGCGCGTAGTCGGGGGGTGGTGAAATTGTAATGCTTCATTACAACTCACTCCTTCTTCGGAGACGAGAACTTTCTCGTCTTTTATATATATGAACATAATTTATTTTTTTTTTTTACAGGAAAAAAATTTATATTTTATTCTAGGGAAAAAAGCTAAATCAACAAAATTAAAATTAATTAAAAAAAAATTAAGTAAATCGCTTCTAGCGAAGTAATCTGGGAAAAGGAACAAAAATAGAAAATTATAGTTATTTCAACTCAAATAAATAATACACTTCTGGCGAAGTGTAACGTCATATTAGGGGGTTCTTATGGCGCATAGGTGACCCATCTCTGCTGTCCGTTAAATATTAGTACCGCCACTCCCGTTCTCTTGATAAAAGCTGTGACTCGCCCCCAGCTTCTTCTGAAAGTCAGCTTCTGGCTGCGGTAGTTCGGCCTATACAGGTGGTGGCTTTTGACTATGATGTCTGTAAATGGGTCATCAGGCACCTCCTTCCTTCGGCGACCCTGGTCTCGCTTGGTCGCGTCGGATGTCAAAATTGCAAGCTGTGAGTGGGTCCTTGCTTGGTGGTTGGGGTTAGGCATAGCTGCAGCTGGTTGCAAGTATGCCATCAGACTCTCCAGATCTATATTTGGCAGCTCCGGAGTTCTCGGTCGATCCCTTTGTTTTTCGATGACCTCTGCTGCCATCTGCTGCTCCTGGTCTTTAACTGATGGTAGGGTTTGCGGTGGCGCATGTGTTTTCGGCGGGGGTTCTCCTTTGTTAATAGCAACCGGGGATCTAACTCTTTTTCTGTGGCTTTTGAAGTCGTCTCCTTCGATTGTTCTGGAAGCTTGTCCACTTCGTCCGTTGCCTTCATACGCACTGTCCTTCTCGCCTTAGCCGCGGGGTTTGTAGGCCAAGCCGCTATCTTTATTACTTCCCTAACGACCTCTTCTTGGCTTAGCATCTATCGGCGGCCGAGGTGATACGTTGAGGCGTCTAGGCATTGTTGGTTGTCGCACGAAGTGATTTGTTACTGCTGACTCCATTGTATATATTGTGGTCGACGCCACCGAATATGTTTTAAGACTGCAATCGTGAGCTGTGGTGCTCGTCCCTTTTATATCTCTGAGGTGAGTTCGTATTGTTTGTTCTCGGTTTGATTTGTTGTTGACTGGTTTTATTCGTCTTACCACCACGATGACTGGGGAAACGAATTTCACCACTTCAAATGGCCCTTCGTAACGAGGGGCTAACTTCTCGGTGGCTGATGAAAGAACTCTCACTCTTTTATACACATGTTCCCCTATACTTGGTTTCCAGGGCCGTCTTCTTAAATTATAATATTTGCCCTGGGTTTCGGCGGCTTTTTGCAAGTTGGTTGTAACTAGCTGGTAAAGGGCTTTCTGCAGTTTTTGTCTGACGGAGATAACTTTTGGGTTTTCTTGGTAGCAACTTTCGGGTATTTCAGGTTGTAGTGGGGTGCGTATCTCTCTACGGTAATTTAGGAAGGCCGGAGTAAAATCTGTTGCCGAGTGCTTACTGGTATTTATGGCAAAAGTCAACTCCGGGAAGTGCTCGTCCCATTTTCGGTGATTTTCTTGAACATATTGTGCCAATTTAGATATTATTTTTTCTCGTAATGCTTTGATCAGTGCTGCGTTCGTTGCTGCTCTTAATGGGGTTGCATCTACCCACTTCGTGAATTTGTCGATGAAAACTATCATCACAGTATTTCCTTTCATTGAACGCGGGAGGGGTCCCACAAAATCTACACAGACCGTGTCCCACGGGCTTTCTACTCGGCGTGTATGCATGAGTCCACTTGGTTTTTGCTGAGGTACCTTGTACCGATTACAGATATCACATCTGCCTACATATTTAGTCACGTCACGTAGCATTCCGGGCCAGTAATATGAACGCATAAGTCGAGCGGTAGTTTTTGCTATCCCTAGGTGTCCTGCCGTCAGCGCATCGTGATTCTCCTGTAAGACCTTGTTTCGTTCATTCTTCGGGACACACATCTTCCAGTCGTTCCTCTGATCAGGCAAGGGGTGGGCCGAAAACCTCCTATATAAACGGCCATCTTGAATTTGGTAATCGGGAAATTTTTCGGGATTAGCGGCTACTTGGTCCATTCTGTGGTGGGTCCAGTCGTTCTGTTCATCGTTTAAGATCAGGCATTCGCTATCAACGCAGGGTAAGGGATCTCTAGGCAAAGTATCGGCTACTACATTCATTGCTCCTTTTCGATACTGGATATCAAAATCATATTGTTGCATCTCTATTGCCTATCTGGCTAACCTTCAAGACGGTTTTCTAACGAGTGTAGCCACTTCAGTGAATGACGGTATGTGACTACCGTGAAATGATATCCTTCTAGGTACGGACGCATCTTGCGTATTCCCCATAGAATACCCAAGCATTCCTTTTCAGTCACGGAGTATTTCTTTTCCAACTCAGTTAATGTTCGGCTGGCATAGGCGATTACTCTTTCGTGCCCTTTCGTATTTTGTGATAGAACGACCCCCAAGCCGTATTGACTTGCATCAGTTTGTAAGGTGAAAGGCAATTCAAAGTCCGGACACATTAACACTGGAGCTTCGGTAAGTTTCATCTTCAGTTCATCAAACGCCTCTTTTTGTGGAGTTCCCCATTCCCATGGCTGGTTCTTTTTTAATAACTTGGTCAACGGAGTTGCTATCAGCGAAAAATTTTTAATAAACCGGCGGTACCACGACGTGTTGCCTAACACACGTCGCAGTTCCTTGACGTTTTTAGGAGCGTTAAGCTCCTGTACGGCGGCCACTTTATCGGGGTCAGTACTAATTCCTTGGTCACTGACAACGTGGCCTAAATATTTTAGCTCTTTCTTACAGAATTCGCATTTATCGGGGTTCATCTTTAAGTGGGCGACTCGGTGAATGGCAGCGTTGGTGGTACTGAGAAGCTTCTCGAATTTTGGTAATTCTCGATCCAATAAATCTTTCAGCATTTTCATTTGGACATCCGAGAGGCTTACCTCCAAGTGAACACAGTCGCTCTCTACCTCTTGGGGCAGGATCATGAGATGGCTTCAACTCCTTTCCACCTATTGACAACGAGAAACTCATTTTCTTCAGAAGATCCATGCCAATAACGGCGGCGTCGCGTCGGTCAGTTGCTTAAAGTAAGGGGTTTTCCAATCAGAGGTGTTATTTTGAATAGCCCGCTAAGTCGGTAGCTGTCACTTTTGAAGCTGTCATTTTTTGACATTTGACAAGTAGAAACTACGCTATTAATAAAAGTGGAACGATACACGCTTCAACAACGCATTTCTTTTTTTTGAATATCAAAATAACACCTCTTATTGGAAAACCCAAGGGTTTTCCATGGGTTTTCATATAAGGAGGTGTTATTTTGAATAGCCCGCTATTTCGGTAGCTGTCACTTTTGTAGCTGTCATTTTTTGACATTTTACAAGTAGAAACTACGCTATTAATAAAAATGGAACGAAACACGCTTTAACAACGCATTTCTTTTTTTTGAATATCAAAATAACACCTCTTATTGGAAATATATATCATTTCGCCTTGGATCTGCTGGTCGCCTATCCTAACTTCCACATTGTAATGCTCTTTGGTGTGTATAGTTGTACCATTTGCCATATGTACAGTATGTTCTCTGAACTCTGTGAGAATCATAAGACTTTTAAGGCGTCTTATTTTAGTACTTATATATGACTTCGTAGCACCTGTATCTAGAAGAGCATTGAAAGTGTGTCCATACAGACTCATAGGCAGAAAATATCGCGGGTCCGACCATAATTCTAAGTCGGGCATTACTGTAGGCTGCTGGGCTAATTCCGTCGCCCCTAGAGGGGGTGTAGGTATTGTGGCTTCGGATATAATTTCCGCGCGGCTGCTTCAGGAAGGTTGTTCGTAGCAGATTCATTTTCATTCCCTCCTTCTACTTCAATAATCTTTGCCTCAAGAATAGTTTCAATCGGCGGTGGTGTATTGGCTTTCGATGTGGCGTTTTCTGTCTTCTCTGACTCCGAAACGGGGTGCGGTGTTATATTCAATACGGAAGCCCTACTGTTCTGCTGGTGACAAGGGCAATTTCGCGTCCTCCGCCCATCTTCGCCACAGAGGGAGCAGAACTGGCGAAAGGGGCGGCGGCAATTCATCTTTGAGTGCCCTCGCTGCTTACAATTCCAGCAGTGGGTCATGCGATCGTATTTGTCCATCGGAGCTGCGGGCGCATGATCATACCTACGCTGAGAGGGCATTGGGGACAACCTCGGGATGGTCTTGGGAGCCACTGCTGTGGTTTGATTTTGACCTTCTCTTTGGATGTACTCAAATTCTTCTGCCAATGCCGTCAATTCCTCCACAGTACTGAAATCTTTACGCCGAATGTAAAGGTGATATTCAGGCCTAAGACGGTCGTATATTCGGTCAATATTTGAATTTTGAATTTTGAAAAATTTTATTTATTCATACTTTTTTCATTTCCAACTTAAAACTAGTACAAGAGTAATACAAAATAAATAATAGTTATCATTCTTTAACTTGCAAGTTAGTGATGAATGATACATTGGTGAATTAATTTTACAATAATTACAAACTGTTGTGGGGTAACAATCGGCAATATAATAATAATAAGATTCAAAGTTAAGGAGGATGAATGTGATATCGAAAAATAAATACAAATTCATCAAAAAATTCAGAAGAAAATAACAGCAAATGATACATTTTATGATTTTATAATTTATGATACATATGTCAACAATAGTTTTCAATAGAATTTATGTCAATTGTGAAAAGCCAGTCTTTTACTTTTTTTAAGAAAGAGTTTAAGTTTTGAGTTGTTCTGATAGACAGAGGTAATTTATTAAATGACTTTGGTGCTGCGGCAGTATAAAAGTTAGAGAAATGAGTTTTGTAGGCAGTGGGTTTATTTGCAAGGTGCATGTAGTTTATTCTTAAATTATATATCTGCGAGTTTCTACTAGGAATATTTCCGCTTTGCTTGAAAAATTCTTTAAGAACTTTAAAAATATAAAGATGTCTCATAGGTAGAATTCGAAATTCCTTGTATAAAGACCAACTTTCAGTATAACGATTTTTGTTGCAAATAATTCGAATAAGATGTTTTTGAGCAATCAATAAAGGTCTAAAAGTATTTGCATACGAACCACCCCAGCTAGATAGCCCGTATTGTAGTTTAGAGTGCGCAAGACCATAATATATTGAAGTTAGAATCCTTTTAGAGCAGAATGGTTTTAAAAGATAGATTTTTCGCGTTATGAGCATCAGACTATTTTTGATGTTGTAGCTATGGTCTTTCCCATTAAGATTAGAATCAATTGTAAAACCCAAATATTTAAAATTATTTACTGAATCAATTTTGAAACAAGAATTGGAACAAGAATATTCATGTTGGAAATTAGGTTTGCCACAGTTGTGAATTGGAAAGCAGAATTGCCTACAACTTGAAGAATGAAAAAATAAATTATAATTACAAACTCGATGACCAGATATTTTGAAAGTCATGAACTTAGTTTTTTCACTTACTATTAGCTTATGGTTATGAAACCAAGTCCTTAGAACTTCAAGGTCCTCTTCAATTTGCAAGACACAATTAAGATCCGAATTTGACTGGTAGGTAAATGATATATCATCAGCAAATGCTGTTGAAAGTCCATTTAAACGGAGCTTAAAAATTGAGTTTATATAAACAAAAAAAAATAAAGGGCCGAGTACAGATCCCTGAGGAAAGAAGTAATTCTCTTTATTATAAGTTTTACTCTCATACGCAACGTGGGGTGTTGATGTATCAAATATTGTGTTGCTCGTATGAAGTCCTTTGCCCTCCCCTAGGGCCTTGCCTCCTTTTAGAGATTTCTTCCTCTTTAACCGCACTGGCAGGAAATACCCTAGGAAGGCCTTTTGAAAGTCTGCACAGACCTTAAATTTATCCCGATTTATGCGGTACCACTCTAAGGCAGTACCCCTGAAAATTTCCAGGAGGATACGTAACATTTCGTCGGGCAGAATTTTATAGCACTCCGTCAATTCTTCCACCCTTCTGACAGATTCCATTGGGTTTCCGGAGGCATCGAACCTAAGGCCCCACTTGCGGACTAATTTCATTACTTCCGCCTCTCGGCTGGGTGGTAATATATCCGTGGGATACAACGGGTGTGCGTATGTGGCTTGTTGTGGCCTAATTGGCTGCACAGTCCCTGATGTGTTCGGAACGACAGGGTTATGGCTTTTATGGGTGTCCAGTCCCTGGTGGTAATAGAATTCCCTGAATTCAGGCAACCGAGTTAATCGCTCGAATTCCATAGTGGCTGGGTATGCATCCAGCGGGAATGAGTAGGTCGTGGAAGTAGCGGCGGTGGCGGTGTTCATTCGAACATTGGGATGGCTTGCGGCTGGAAGGCTAGGTACTGGATCGTAGTATTCTTTGTACGGCAGTTGTTCCGGCATTCTGTTTTCCTTGGCATTAATACTGGAGTCTCTACTGTGTGCCGAATTTGGTGTCCTTAAACTTGGGTCGGTGTATTCTCGCTCGATTACCAGTTTCTCCACTTCCTCACAGAGGTTCTGCGTGGATTGGCGAGCCCGTGCCTCCTTTATGTAAGCGCGGAAACGGGTACGGAGTGCATTCACGGTACCTTCAGTATCCAGCCCTAAGTTTTTCATGCGTTGAACGAGCTCTGTTTTCTTGAGTAGATATATAGCCCCTAGGCTGTCGAATATGTCAAAACTTGCTTCGGAATCAGAAATTTTATTTCCGGTTCGGTTTATTTAAGTTAGTATATTTTCTCCCTTTTTCTTGTACCTCTTGAGATTTTCGGTTTATTTAATCTGGTTCGGTTAGATCTAGTTTTTGGTGAGGTTTTAGTGTTCCTCGTCGGATCAGTTCGGATGGATCTATTTTTAAGTTCTGATTTGGTGTGCCTCGTGGGATTTTCGGTTTATTTAATCGCGTTCGATTAGATCTAGTTTTCGGTGAGGTTTCAGTGTACCTCGTGGGATTAGTTCGGCTAGATCTATTTTCTGGTACGGATTCGGTGTACCTCGTGGGATTTTCGGTTTATTCAATCGGGTTCGGATAAATCTAGTTTTTGTGAGGTTTCGGTGTACCTCGTCGGATCGGTTCGGATAGATCTATTTTTTAGTTCGGATTTTGGTGTACCTCGTGTAATTTTCGGCTTATTCAAATTGGTTCGGAGAGATCTAGTTTTCGGTGAGGTTTCGGTGTACCTCGTAGGATTCGGCTAGATCTATTTTGCGGTGCGGTTTCGGTGAACCTTTCGAAGGGTCAACAATTGTCGGAGACTTCGGTACGGTTGAATCCTTTTAAAGGACTTATCGGATAAATCGGAAAATTACGGTCGGTGTTGCCTTTAAAAGAATCCAGGTCGGTTAAGAGTTCCGTTGATCCTTTTAACATTTCCCTGCTCGGGCGCCAATTGATGTACTTTGTTAGCAAAGGCTGAGGTTTAGCTCGTCGCGTTCCAAGGTTCTAACCAGAGTAAGTACAAAAAGCTTTAGTTTTTGAAGGGTTTTTATTTGTAACTCTTTTATTATGATTCTATATATTTATTTTATTTTCTTAAAATTAAATGTACAATTAAGTGGTTATCAATATTCTCGTGGTTTTATTCTGCCGTGGTTAATAAGGTCCGTTTTACTCCTTCGTTTGCTGTCCTAATTAAATCATGTTTTCTCGGATATCGGTACTGAATTATTGTTGCTTTTTATACGCTGATAGTGCGGTAAATGCTTATGTTCCCTGCACTTTATTATTCTGCGGCAGCCACCCAATGGTTTTCGTTAGAAATAGAGACGTCTTGCGTCGACAGGCAATCAAACAGTTCTCACCGGCTATCAAACGACCTTCGTCGGCAATCAAACAGCTTCCGCTGGCAATCAAACGGTTTTCGCCGGCAATCAAACGACTTTCGTCGGCAATCAAACAGCTTTCGCTGGCAATCAAACGGTTTTCACCAGCAATCAAACGCCTTTCGTCGGCAATCAAACTGCTTTCGCTGGCAATCAAACGGTTCTCACCGGCAATCAAACGACTTTCGTCGGCAATCAAACAGCTTTCGCTGGCAATCAAACGGTTCTCACCGGCAATCGAACCACTTTTGTCGGCAATCAAACAGCTTTTGCTGGCAATCAAACGGTTCTCGCCGGCAATCAAACACCTTTCGTCGGCAATCAAACAGCTTTCGCTGGCAATCAAACGGTTCTCACCGGCAATCAAACGACTTTCGTCGGCAATCAAACAGCTTTCGCTGGCAATCAAACGGTTCTCACCGGCAATCAAACGACTTTCGTCGGCAATTTAACAGCTTTCGCTGGCAATCAAACGTTTCTCACCGGCAATCAAACGACTTTCGTCGGCAATCAAACAGCTTTCGCTGGCAATCAAACCGTTCTCACCGGCAATCGAACCACTTTTGTCGGCAATCAAACAGCTTTTGCTGGCAATCAAACGGTTCTCACCGGCAATCAAACGCCTTTCGTCGGCAATCAAACAGCTTTCGCTGGCAATCAAACGGTTCTCACCGGCAATCAAACGACTTTCTTCGGCAATTTAACAGCTTTCGCTGGCAATCAAACGGTTCTCACCGGCAATCGAACGACTTTCGTCGCAATCAGACAGCTTTTGTTGGCAATCAAACGGTTTTCACCGGCAATCAAACTACTTTCATCGGCAATCAAACAGCTTTTGCTGGCAATCAAACGGTTTTCACCGCAATTAAACGACTTTCGTCGGCAATCGAACAGCTTTCGCTGGCAATCGAACGGTTCTCACCGGCAATCGAACGACTTTCGATGGCAATCAAACAGCTTTAGCTGGCAATCAAACGGTTTTCACCGGCAATCAAACGACTTTCGTCGGCAATCAAACAGCTTTCGCTGGCAATAAAAAGACTCCTTACCACTGGTGGGGGGTAGTCTTGATTATTTATTATTTACCTATTTCTTACGGATCCGATATTGACGACTTCTTTCCAGGTTAACGGCTGCTGTCTGGCTCATTTTAGAGCATTGCTCTATTTAAAGTACTCTTCCATAATAGTAAGTGTGAGGTGTATCGTCCCAATGTTTAATTTCTTGTGACTTGTTGCACTATGCACCACGTCACCCTTTATCTACTATTAAAATAATATTTTATTTCACCATCGAGGTTCCTCGTTCCTTGCCCAGTTGTTGACTTCAGTGGAGATCTGCTTGATAAGCTCTTCTGCATTTGCCATATTCACCATACTGGATGTTTATTATCAGCTACTCCTCTTGGTGTGGTGAATTTAGTACTTCGACTGATAAGCAATCAGTTGATGTTGAACAGTCGCGAGATGCGCATGCTATTGGAGCATGCGGTCGGGTAGGGTAAGTATTAAGGTTTATATGTAAGTGAAGGCGGGAAAGGGGATTTATTGGTTAGGTAAGGAGGTATGCAGGTCGGTAATTTATTGTCAATATTTGTTTCGGATATGGGGGCAGGAACGTAGATGGAAAAGGGATATTGTAGAAAGAACGAGTATACGGGGTATATGTATGACGGGCGGCAGGCAGCTGGTACCGCATACCAATATCGGGCAGGCGCGTAGTCGGGGGGGGGGGGGGGCGAAATTGTAATGCTTCATTACATGCTGGTTGAGATTAATTACTGCTTGCTGGAAATCGTCTTTCTTGGGCTTTGCTTGCTGAGGATATGTATTTATGTTGTATAACTTCTTAGTGTAAGCCCTAAGAACGCTTCTTTTTTGGTTGAGATTAATTACTGCTTTCTGAGGATCGGATTTCTTAGGCTTTGCTTGCTGAGGATATGAATTTATATTGTTTGACTTCTTAGTGTAAGCTCTAAGAACGCTTCTTTTTTAGAAAATGTTAACTTTGAATCGATCTTACCACGGGTGGGGGATCGACCAAAGAGAGAGAACACGTCTTTTTGGGTTACTAAACTTATTCTGACTTATTGTCCAAAACTTAAGTCTATTTATACTAAATTGTGTGCTTACTTTTTCATTATTTTCTATAATATTGTTACCTAGATAAATCCAACATATTGCTTACAATATAATTTTACTTACTTCGAAATCTATTTCCATGCAGTATATTGCTTATAAGCAATACTCCTTTTCTTGACCTATTAAAATATATGTATATACGGAAAACCATTCAGAACATGAATGTGTTTAATGCAATGCAATAACTAGTTGAGGTGTTATGCTGTGAGTCAGCATGCTGTTGTTTCTGGATGGCGTGGGACTTTGGTGTTCTATTTCATGTTGCTGTTGGTTTGGACTGTTGATATTATCAACAATACCTAATGGGGATGTAAGTGCAACATCGAAAGTTTACCAATTAAGAAAAATGATACATTTTAGCTTAAAATGTTAAATATAAGAATACAAAATTAATCGTTCCGCTTTCGACAGTCTTCCAATTTTAAAGTCATTGCAGTCCTTTTTAATTATTTTTTCGGGTGTAAGTACCCTTTCCTGAGAGTATTGGTTGGATGTCCATCCGGACATTCCTGCTAACCTTAAAAGCGCGAGTGTTGAACACAAAAAAGGAAAAAAGCAACACTATAATGCTCTGCTTTAATGACTCGCAAAAGTCTTGCACGAGTACCTCAGAAAGAGGAAGTGCGGCGGATATGCCCAAGCAATTGGACCAACGGTTAGTCAACAAAGCAGATGTCCTAATGAGCTACTTCGACGTATTTGGGGATAAGGTCATTGGGACAATTCAACGCAAGTCGAGCATTGAAATAGAGATGGTGGCGGATGAGCCCTTAATGGGCCACCGGCCGCGCTCATATCCCCAAAGCGGGCTACTGACTCCGGGCTTTCCGGCTCCTTTTAGTCCAAGGTGTCCACCAAAGTACTCCTTGGCAGGGGGTTGTGCGTAGGGTTAACAACCCCGCCATGTAAAATAATATAAGTTGCGAAGCGACCAATAGCATCGGAAAAGGACGGATTAATTGTCGACGACTCGGAAAATGTATTAAGGTCAACGACCTTCGGATCTGCACGTGGAATATTAGAACTCTTAACAGACCACGTGCAGCCAAACAAATAGCGGAGGCCCTTGACTGCTACAGAGTAGGAATTACTACCAACCAGGAAGTGCGATGGGATGGACCGGGCAAAAGGAAGAAAAGAAGACGGCGATTGTGAAAGAAGACCACAGCGTCTATTTGGGTGCAGATATGTCATAAGCGGCATACTTAAGCAGGAAGTCTTGGGCTTTCGACACGTAAGTAAGCGACTTGTGACAATGCATATCAAGGCTAAATTCGCCACCATTTGTCTAATATGCGCTCACGCCCACACAGAAGGCAAGGATGAGGCCACCAAGGATGAATTCTACGAGATCCTCAACAATACCTATGAGCAGTGCCCTAAATATGACGTTAAGATCGTACTAGGCGATTTTAACGCCTAAATAGGTAAAGAGGAAATCGTTGGTAGGACTTTTGGAAAACATAGCCTACACGACACAAAGTTTTAAAACGGACAAACTCTAATTCTCTTTGCGGCTGGACGTAACGTCACCATTGCAAGCACACGGTTTCTTCATCTCGTGATACACAAAGGGACTTGGCGGCATCTAGATCAAATAACCGTCAATCAGATTGATCAAGTTGCGATCGATGCTAGGCACGCCTCCAGTATTTTGGATGTTCGCACCTTCCGAGCAGCCAACATCGACTCGGGTCACTACCTTGTTGCAGCCAAGGTAAGAATGCGAATAACCCGAACGTCACCACAACGCAGTAAAACTTTGAACAATTACGTCGTCGGAAAACTGCAATCGCACGAGACCGCCAGAATATATGCCCATAGAATATCCCGTAAGCTCTCAAGAAATCCACTGCCGCCAGCGTCAAGTGCCGAATGCCAGCGGCAACGTTGCCAACAAGCCATCAGACGTGTCGCGACTGATGTGCCAGGTTTCACCAGACCACTACCACTTAACCTCTGGTTCGATGAAGAATGCATACAGGCACATGCAGCCAAGCAAGTGGCATATAAAGCAGCGCTGCCAAGAAAGATGAGAGATGCTCGCGAGCTTTACGAGCAGAAAAGACGGGAAGAACACCGGCTTCCCCAAAAGAAAAAGAGAAAGCATGAGAAGCGCGCGATTGAAGATATTGACAGATGTTACTCCAGGAACAACGTGCGCAAGTTCTACCAACGGGTAAAAAGAACGTGTCAAACCAAAAAAAAACGCGCAGAGAAGCTTGTGGAGATAGAAATGGAAACCTCGCAGCAGAGTCACAGTCGATGCTGAGTACATGGAAGGACCAAGTCTGCAGACTGTTAAACGGCGATGAAGGCCAAAATCCCGCTGTCAGGCGGAATGAACCATTTAACATAGACGATGACACACAAAACCTCCATCCACCTGACCAGAAATGAATAATGGCTTAATGTGGGTGCCTGCGAATTAACGCTTGTAACCCACGGTGAGCCTACCCACACTGTCGGGGTCAAGAAAAGCGTTGACCAGCGCCCCAAGCCAAAAATTTGTGCCCCATTTCAACTTCGATATAAGGTTAAGGCCAATCCATCTCCCCTTGCTAACACTTCTACCATACAAGGCTCATAGATGTTAAACAGAGTCCTCCGAATTTTTAATGTTCATGGATATTGAGGGCAACCACAGCCATCACGATGCTCCCACAAAGCGGCCAACCTCTCAGACAGGCCGGAGTCAAGACGACTGGTGACTGCTAGCACCAGAAAAACGAACATAACCCCTAGGCTCCTGTCACCCGTGGTACCAGAATATAGCTTTCGGCGGCGCTTCGCAACCGTTAAGGTCACTTCCGAATGAGTCCCTGAAATCTCGAGGCCCGACAAACAGGGTGCCATTATTGCCGCCGGGTCTCAAAGACACGCTCAGCAGAAATATCTAGATTATCAGCCATCACTCTCGAATAAAGGATCCGGCTGAAATTCCAAGCGTTACCCTCTCGAATCACATCTACCGCAGAGATATCTCTGAATTGAGCATATCGCGGACACTCAACTAGCTTATGCTCCAGTGCTCACTCGAAGCTCCACGTGAACAATCCGGAGAACCAACCAACGCCCTTTTGTGCCAGAATGCATTGAAGGCACCATGATCAGTCAACAGAAAGCCCGCGTAGATTGAGAAGTCCAGGCACTCCCGTTCACAAGCAGAAACAAGGCGGGGGAGGAACTCAAAAGTGGCCCTCCCCTTCTCGCTATTTTCCGACCTAGTCTGTCATCTGGAGAACACACATTCCCTTATTAAAGCTTTTCAATCCTGAATACTCAAGGTATGAGCATTCAGCCGCTCGTTCCAGTCGGACGAAGAAAGTTGCCGCTGCCTCTTGATCTTTACAGCAATACCTTGCCGTATTACCTCGAGCTCAAGAGGAGTAACGCCCGCCAGTACCTGTAGAACTTCTGTGTAGACAGTTCTGCACACACGAAGCGAACCAAGGAGCATAATCCTGTGGCAAGAGAGGATTTTACTACTTCCTGTTACTATATTGGCAGTGTCGTACCATACAGTCGAGCTAAATGTTACACAGGCAACAAAGCACCCCGCCACATATGACACGAAGCGCCCGTTTGGACACGCCTCAGTCACACTTCATCATCCTGCTAACTGGTGGAACTAGAGAGGTGAGCTTTAATCTCACCTGCTTTAGATGCGGAAGGAAGCTCATTCTCACCACAATGGTAATACCAAAGTACTTGACCTGCGTCGCTTACCTCAAACTCGCCCCACTGCTCTAATACATGGAGGGTGACTTAGGGAAAGTTTACCCTTCAAGAACCTAATGGAAGTCTTTCCTACAGCGATTTCCACCCCAACACCCGCACCCCAGGCATCCACCATGCCCATAACCTCAGTGCCCCGGCTTTCCAGCTCAGCACGAGACTGGCCTTTAACAAGGACAAGAAGGTCATCAGCATAAGCAGTGCACTTGCAATACGGTCGCCAAGATGAAAGACGTTGCAGCAGGGGATCCATCATGATTAGAGTACGGGACCCCCATCATAGATGGCCCCTAACTCTAGGGCTTTCCTCCCCCGACAAACCCGGTATAACTGATCCCAAGGGTCATTCCGATTTTCCTTCGCGAAGAATCTCCCTTCCTCATTCTTACTGCGGACAAGCATCCTCTTGTATTCAGCCAAGCCATGTCGGTAGGCAAGTCTTGACTGATCCAAGTCAGCCAACCCACGACGCCCAAAATGGTTACGCAGCCTTACCTGTTGACGTTTAGCATTCAACTAAGGTGTCCACCATTTCACCCTTTTCCGATTTACCAAACAGCTCCTCGGAAATATTTGGTCGTTGACACCCCACATGCATTCTTCCAACCACTGAACTATGGAGTCAACCTCCAATCCCTCAAATGCACCAAGTGACGTTGACCTAACCTTTATTGCAATTCCTATCTGGTACAGTGACCAGTCAACATTGTGGAGACGCCAACGCTTCTCAATCCAGCCCACACTGCTATCCGGGGCACCATGAGAGCGAGCAATCACAACCTGCATCAGGCTGTGGCCACTCACCCTTTCAGCACGGCGAATAGACCAGCTAAAGCTGGATCTAGGAAGCGCCAGCATATGCACCAGGTACACGTCAATATCACTTTGTCCATTTGGGCCATCAAAGGTGTATAGGTCACTGTGCTGGTTGAGAACACCCATGCCATTTCCGGCCATCCATTTGCTGATCAGTAGACCCCTGCCGGCATTGTGAGACTCGGAAGTTCGTCCAGATATCTTACTATACCAATCAATGAAACTGCATTAGCATTTAGAAAATTGTAGGCTGCTTCCCAACCAAACATATCCAAGATTGCGAGGTAAGGATTTATGTCAAGGGAAGGCTTAAAATAATGACTGCATAAGATCAGTCTATTAAAGCCGCCCTCAACATTCACACACAAACCTCATAGAATATAAAAGCGATCACACAGTGTGTACATCGTTCACTACAACAGCAGTGTTGCCCCCTCTATCAGCGAACGATCGCATATACGCCGGCAGCCCCCTCGCATGTCCTTCGACAGTGTAAGGATCCTGGAATAGGGCCAAGCTACACTGTATGCTGCACATAATATGCCCCAACTCGTACATGGCTACTCGAGCACCCCAGCAGTTAAATTGGATTATCTTAACCACCATCTTAATGTCGAACACACGCCCGCGTTATAGACTGGACAGTCTACACTTATCATGTAGTGCCCAGCCGGGTTACCTCTGAAATCGCAATCACGGCAATGAATTGCGTCTTCGCAATTCCGATGCGATTGACCCGATTGACCACATCTTAAACGAACAATATCCTTTTGTCTTCACCTGAAGGCGAAATGGTCCAGGCTGAGACACCGATCACACCACTGAAATAGCTACTTTTTTTAACCAGCAAGGAGAAATGCTTTATATAGCACCGCCCCTCACCGAGAAGCAGAGCGGCTACCCTTGGCTGCAATCCATGGAAACTGCCGCCCAGAGGTTTCCAAGAAAGACCTGCCTTTCGAATTCCTCTTTGGTGTGCTTACATAAGTTTAACATATGCAGCTCTCCCAGGAAATCCCCTGGAGAGATCCATCTCTCCACCCCCTGCAGAGCCAGTCTCTTCAGCTTTGTGGTATCCGCCGATTAACCTACCTCCTCCAATTTCTTGTGCCCCAGGAAAGCTTCTGATGATATGTGAACAAGCACGCTGCCCTTTCTGCCAGGGAGTACAGTGTGCACTCTAACACCCAAACCAGGCCATAGCTGCTCCACCACCCTTTTGTTGATTTCTCCTGCGGGCTCATTAGCCTTCACCCTAATACCACTACGGAACATATCTCCGTCGGCTTGGCAGCCACAGCAGCAGGCGCATGCGGCTAGACTACCCAGTCAGCAGGGGCACTAGCGGCACTCGCAATCTGAGCAAAAAAAGGGAGTTCAGCCACACCAACACCTATCAGCACACCTTTGGACTTCACAACCAAAGGAGCCTCAACAACTTGCCGCTGAAAGCTTTGAAGGAAGCAGCCCCCCATCCAACTTACCCCTCAATCTTTCATTTACCCCCGACAAACCTAGGACTAACTCCTCGTATCTGGCAGCAATACGCCCACCAAACTGGGGCCAGTCACCTATAAGCTTAATAAGCTCCTTCTTAATATCCGGCGTCGTTGACATGACACTGGTCAGACTGAGGGGTTCACCCCAGTTTTCACCAGCGACAGGCGGCAAACCGACATTACAATGCCTATGTGCTCCAACTCCTTTCGAGGAGCCTGACTTCACAGACTTCATCTCCTTCTGTATCACAACAGCAGCGACCTTAGGGGCTTGGGCCCTCATGACGTCTTGCACGGTCAAAGACGTCTCCACCGCCACAGTCTTTTTAGAGACATTAGCCGTGGGGGGTCGGCAACATACCCGGCGGACCCACTCCCAACACCATTTCCCCACCAGACACTACTGCAAAAGGCACAGCCTCAGAAGAGAACCCCCCCCATCAGCTACTCACTAGGTAACCGTCCACTCACTACCTCATCGTATACAGGCACTACTTCAGAACTAACCTCAATCGGCCCAAACAACTCCTCCATTGCGTGTTCGACTTGACCGACCGTTGACACCTGCTCTACCTGAACCTCCTCGACTTGAGCAGCCTCCTCCACTACTTCACCGATTATATTCTTACGGCACACGGCTTCAGGGCTTGACGAGCCCTCACTTTCTGTCACCATCTAATCGCTTTTACCGCCTCAACTACATCCTCAGTCTCCATGGCGGGCGACCTTGAGGAGCGTAGAGACCTCCTTTTACCTTTCCTAACTGATTTCTTCTTATTGCTGGGCGGCTGCATAACCTTCTTAGGGCTGTCCCCCTTCAGGTAGCTTGTCCGCGCTTTCGGTAACCGCTTGTCTACTGCCTCTACTTCAGAGTCGAAATCTGAGGTAAGGCTACCCCCTGCACATCTACGGAAGCTACCTCCCCATCATACCCTGCAGAAACAATCTCAATCCCTGATTCTCCTTCAACAAGCGAGCTCCCTATCTTCCCTCAACTAATATTTGTAAGACATAACACAGGCACCCTCTCGCCTGACACGTCCCTCGGGGTACGTTCTCCTTCCATTCCCTACTAACTACTATACTACTATACCTAATATAATAATAAGCACTACTATTATACCTAATATAACAAAATAATACAACTATGACTATATCCCCAACCACTCCTAATAATACCTAGTATAACAATACCCTACTCTCCTATATATAACACTATTATACCTACTAGTATTGAATAAAATATACCTAATATAATAATAATATACCTGATGTATAACACCACTCACCTCAGCAGAGTGTACCTATTCTGTATCTTTACTCCTACACCGCACAACACTGTATCTCCTAGAATATACTTCGACCTCTCTCGCTCTCCTAACCCACTGCACTACACTACTGTGTGTAAAAGTATACAAGCACTAATCACTGCACAACACTTTCTCTCTGAGAGAACACTTTCTATTACGATCAAACTAAATACGATGACAGATGACTTACCAGGAACCCATCTGGTCACCACGACGACGGTCACACACTGACCAGAAATGAATAAAGGCTTAACGTGGACGCCTGCGAATTAACGCATGTATTCCACGGTGGGCCTACCCACACTGTGGGGGTCAAGAAAATCGTGGACCAGCGCCCGAAGGCCAAACAAAAAGTTGTGTCATAGTTCAACTTCGATGGAAGGTTAATGCCTATCCATCTCCCCTTCCTAAGTGCGAGGCCTATCTAACACCTCTACCATTCAAGGCTCATAGGTGTAAAACAGAATCCTTGGAATTTTTAATGTCCCGCATGTTGTTGGCAACCACAGCCACCACGATGCTCCCAATAGGGGGCCTACCTCGCAGACAGGCCGCCGTCAATACGTCTGGCGCCTACTAGCACCAAAGAAAAACCAACATGACGCGGGGGCTTTAGTCTCCCGTGGTACCAGAATATATCTTCCGGTGGAGCTTGGCAACCGTAAAGGTCACTTCCAGATGAGTCCCTTAAAACTTGAGTCCCAACAACCTCAGACATTTGCACCCGAACCATCTACAGAGGCATTGGACAATGGCCAAGTGCACATACCTACCTGGCAAAACCCTCATAAGCACAATGAAAAACTACCTAACAACTCACGAAATTGAGTATACTACCTAACCTCGTTTCGCTAACATACCGTCCATACAGTTGTGTGCCTCATCAGACTCTTATTTACTTTTGTATATAAAACCCGCTCAAAAAAATTAAAAACAATTTAATAAAATAATTTAAACAATTTGTTCTATTTTAAAAAATATTCGGGAGTGAAAATCCGTGTTTTTTCGCACCAATAAAAAAAAGAAATTTAGTGATTCCTTCCCTAAATAACCATACGTATAGATAATTTTGATTGATTTATCGTCGATTGCTGTGAATGACCATCCGTCCTTTTCATCTAATCTACTGAGTGATTTGCCTTATCTCCCACGGTGAGTGCTAATTTGTGTTTGTTATATGTTCTGCCAAATCGAAGCAACATAAGATACTACTTATGCAATATAATTTCTTTTATGCATCTTATGACACATCTTGGATTCTGGAAGGAAATCATACCTGAAGACGAATAGTTTAATGGAATTTGTGGTGTTCGAAGGCCTACCTACTTCATACAGTTTTATTGGATTGTCTGTCTTCCTCTCCAAAAAGCAATCAATTCATTTTTCTTGCTTTATGTCTCATCTGCCTGGTGAGTGCAATTTTAGTAGATGTTCTGCCGTAAGCGCTATTGATATTACATACCCAATTTCGATTTTTTTTGTTGTTTTCCTTCTTATAAACAACATCAACTATTACTACTGCAATTTTATATAATTGAGATCCAGTCACGATGCTTAGTATAAATATGAACCCTACCTAGCCCATTCCCAAATATAATAGAGGATTATTCTATTACATAACCAGAGGTTGAAATATAAAATAATTTACACTGAGAAAAATAAAACTTAACTAAAAAGCGAATAATACCTGGGTAATTAAAACCGAAACACAAAACGCAAAAATAATATAAATAAAACATTATTAAAATGGAACGCTCACCTACTTGTGCTAACAGCAACTGTACCATAAACAAAAAATCGAATGAATGGGTTATATGTAAAGGGATTTGTGGCAATGTCTTCCACCCAATATGTGCAGGGCTTAGTAGAAGTGCTAAGATCCATCTGGGTGAATACTCAGAGTTTTTCATTTTTTATTGTAAAGAATGTAAGGATGTAACGCTCTCACATATAATGCTTGCTTCAAAATGCAACAACGAACGTATTAGTCAACTTTCTGAAGCCATAGCTGAATTTAAGACTTACTTACGCGTTAGTTTTCGTAAGATTGATGAACTTATGGCTGAAAATAACGATTCCACTACAAAATAGGAATCAAATCACATCTCTCCATTATCGAAACATCGTTGAAAAAGAACTTTTTTACGTTATCCGATTCTATCGATACTTCACATTCCACCTCGAATAATTTGAATAGTCAGCTACTTAAAATTAGGAACTCTACTGATGCCATCAAATCTGCACATGAACCAACAATTTGCTCAATTAGTTTGATTGAAGATAGTTGTTCAAGGATGGCTGAATCCATTAAAGAGCAATCGACCGACTTTTCAATATCTAAAAATCAATACACAAATGAATCCAGAACCCTTCCTTGCCGATGTGCTAGTGAAAGAATCTGCTGCCATTCGTTCCGCTATCTCAGGTATGTCCGAAGAAATGAGATTTTTAACTCGTAAAAATAATCCTGCTTCAGTTATCAATCACTACACATTGAGCTTCAAGATCTTGATAACTCCAGTTCCTCCAACACCAGCTTACCAGCCGTGCAACATTGTACACCACCATCATCTGCGATAGACTCACCGACTTTCAACAATACCGCCAACAACATCTCATTACATGCTGAACTTCAAGACCACAATGCCTCTGTCACAAATGCCAACATTAACTCATCTTCGACGAAAATTTTCAAACTAGGGGCGTTATGTACGCCATTTGAATGGGAAAACCGTCTTCTACGACTGAGAACATCACATATCAATTTCTCATCTTCGTTTTTCCTGAAAGGAGCCCCAAAAACACCCAACAATACTTGGGTACAAAGTTTCCTTAAGAAGATATTCAGCATACCCGACGTACGTGTTCAATTCATATCACATAAACCTAGATCTTTCAAAATTGAGATCCCGTATAAATACGAATGGCTCTTTCTCAATCCAGTCGATGGCGTTCTTAAACTGGGTAGCAAAATTATAAAACCATGGTTGAATCCGCCATTTTTAAACTTAAACTCAAAGTCTAGCTCTAAGTGTGCTCCTCGATCACTTAATACATCTTCAATTACTAATTATAATAATTATAATCATACCACCTTATCTACCCAAACTCCTCCCCCATTTCATCTTCTACTAAATCAGCAAATACTAATGTATCTTTTAATCTGCCTCGAGGTTCAAATTCATCCGCCAACAACCGTTCCGCAACCACTTAATATCCAAATTTCATCAATTCTCACACTCTTAATCCACATACAACTTCCTCCCCATATCCCCTCAAAAGCACAAACTCTTCCCTTACTGTTAACAACTGTTTGTTCCCGTTATCACTTGGCAGTGCTACTAGCAATGACCTGTCCAAACCATCGCCTAACTTTCTTGATCCTCTAATTCCTCCAGTGGTAAAAATGACACAACAATTCTCCGACCTAAGCGACGACGGCCGGTATGTTCTTTCACGTCTCAGAGATCATCGTATTTATGCAAACGTCCGCCTCTATTTAGCATATCTCCATAAGAAACACGATTCGATCTGTGTAGATGGTGTAACTAGAACTAGCGTTATGGTATCAATTCATCAAGATGGTCTACCAACTAACACCAATGAGCTTTTAAGAATTTTTACTCTTTTTCATAAAACGTTCAATTTAACTCCAAGTGATGTAGATAATGACCTATCCGCATTTGCTTCATATATTAAATCTAAATGGCTTTCCCAAGTACATAAGAATAACAAAAATGCGTATAATCCTATTCGTTCCTAGCTATCTTACTCTAAACTTCTCGAAACCACATTTTATATCTCTCTACTACCAGAACGTAAGAGGTTTACGTTCCAAGAGTTCTGAAGTTTACCTGTATTCCCAAAAACTTCCCTTTGATGTCTTTGCTCTTACCGAAACCAATTTAACCCCTGACTTTCTTAACAACGAATTCTTCACTTCAGATTTTAACGTTTTTCGAAAATATATCTTAGTTACCAGCGTCAGCGATAGCGTCAATTCAAGAAATACATACTCCGGTCGTGGAGTTCTTTTGGCACTTCATTCCAACCTCGATACTTCTTTGATAAACATTCCTAAGACGTTAAACCTGGAACTTATTTTTGTAAAAATCAGTCTATCCAACCGTTTCCTTTACATAGTTTGCTGTTACATACGACCCACTCAGCCAACAAGTGAGTACAAACTTTTAGTTGATGCAGTTGATTATGTCGTTGACCTGACAAACCCTGAAGACGATATCATAATTCTAGGTGATTTTAATCTTCCATATTTAATTTGGGAAGTCTCATATGATGAGCTTTATTACTTTTCTTCCAATGCCAACTTTGAAAAAGAAATTCTTTTTACCGACCGTCTTCTTTCTTCTAATCTTGCTCAAATGAGTGGTGTTAAAAATTGTTTGGATAGGGAACTAGACCTAGTTTTCTCTTCCGATGCCTATAATACCGAAGTCATGGAAAGTAATTATATAATTTCTATACTTGACAATTATCATCCCCCCATTTCTATGACTTTTGCATTCACAAGGGATAATATCCTACCTTACCCCCTCACAGCACAAAAATTTAATTTTCGTAAAGCAAACTTTATAGAACTTAATGATCTTATAGGTAATATTAACTTTGATTTTATCACCGACGAATCTAACATCGACTCTAAGATAACCACCTGTTATAATCAAATCCAAAGCTGCTTTTCGGAAACCATCCCACTTTCAAGTCAGAAAAATGTTACTTCTTCTCCTTCCTGGTATAATAGAGAACTTCGTTCACTAAGAAATAGGACAAAAAAAACTCTGGAAGAAATATCTCAAGTCACAATCTAATCAAGACTTCTTCAATTATGTCTCAGTTCACAATAACTTCTCCAACATGTGTGAATCTCTCTATTCCAACCACCTCATTCAAATCCAGGCCGATCTTATTTCGAATCCCAAACATTTCTTTCAATTTATCAATTCAAAAAAGAAATCCGATTGTTATCCTTCAACACTGCGTTACCTACACTCGTCATCTTCAGACCCAAAAATTATATCGAACGTTTTTGCTTATTTCTTTAGTCAAGCCTTTTCTCCTAATAGTAATGAAGTAGATAACAACTATTTCAATTATATGAACAATTGCACTCAAACTTCTTTATCTTCGATTAATATATCTTTGTCTTCTGTTATTGATAAAACCAATCTGCTTAAGGATGACTTTTCTTCTGGTCCCGGTGGGATTCCTCCTTTTGTCCTTAAAAAATGTATCTCCAAATTTTCCAAACCCCTCACTTTACTTTTCTGGCTATCTATTACTAACGGTGTGTTTCCTAAACAATGGAAGGACTCGTTTATCATTCCCATCCATAAAAAAGGGTGTAAGAATGATATATCCAACTATAGACCCATTGCCAAACTCTCTTGCATACCTAAACTATTTGAGAGTATAATTCATGATACTTTGCTCCTTCATTGTTATCAGATATTCTCCCTGAAACAGCACGGTTTTCTTAAAGGTAGAAGTACTATACGTGCCTTAGAAGCTGGTAAGGAAGTCGATGCAATTGCAACTGATTCTAGCAAGGCATTTGACAAAATTTCCCGCAAGATTATTGTGGTTAAACTTAAAGCATATGGTTTCCCTGCTTTGTTTATATCTTGGATTGAATCATATTTAACTGATCGTCATTATACAGTTCATTTTAGATCCTGTTATTCTAACTCTTTCTGTTCAACATTAGGTGTCCCGCAAGGTAGTCACTTAGGACCTTTGATTTTCCTGCTAACTGTTAATGATATTGAACTTATTCTTCGGCAATCAGACCTCCAGATTTGTGCTGATGATATGCGGATTTCAAAACACATTTTATACACCGCTGATGCGCAATTGCTTCAAATAGATTTAAATAATTTCTTTGTCTAGTGTCAACATAACTCCCTCGAGCTCAATATAAACAAATGTCAAGCCATTATCTACTCTCGTAAACACCCATTCAACGCCAATATCTGATTAATAACCAACCAATAGCCATCGTATCTTCCATTCGCGACCTAGGTGTTATTTGTGACAACCAGCTTAATTTCCGGGATGATTTTGATTCTATCATTAATAGAGCCAATTCTACCATTGGATTTGTGAAACGCTTGTCTAAGGAATTTTCAAATCCCTATGTCACCAAATCTCTTTATATATCTTTTGTAAGGCCTCTCCTTGAATATGCCGCGCAAGTCTGGTCTCCATATCATCAGATCCATATTCTTCGTATTGAGGCTGTTCAGCGTAGATTTTTGCACATCGCTTTACGGGGCCTTAGATGGGACGACCCTTACCACTTACCTCCCAACGAAAATCGACTAAAGCTAATAAACTTACAAAAATTAAACCGACGTCGTGATAATGCAAATATAATGTTTATTCACCAACTTCTAACTAGAGGCATTGATTGTCCAGCCCTGTATTACAAGATCACATGGAACGTTAACCATCGTCATCTAAGATCTATACCACTTTTCGCAATCCCTTTCCATCGCACGGACTACGGCAAAAATGAACCGATGACTAGAATGCTTCAGAAATCTAATATTTCAAGCACTTTTGATCCAAACCTTTCCAAATCCTCTCTACAACGAGCAGTCCCATCTTAAAAATTTCCTTACTGTATCCTGTGTACCTGGTTCCTTAGTTTAAATTTAATCTTAAGTCTTAAATTGTTACCTGTTTTAAGATATTAATGCTATACACTCCGGAGAATAAGCCAGGACCCTTGTGCAAGAATGCATTCAAGGAACCATGGCCAGTCAACAGACACTCCGGGTGGAGTGAGTAGTCCAGGCATTCCCGTTCACAAGCAGAAACAACACTGGGGAGGAACTCAAAGGTAGCCCTCCCCTTCTCGCTATTTTCCCACCTAGTCTGCCATCTGGAGAACACACATTCCCTCGTTAGAGCTTTTCGTTCCTGAATACTCAAGGTATAAGCACTCAGGCATTCGCTCCAGTCGGACGAAGAAATTTGCCGTTGCCTCTTGATCTTTCCAGCAATACCTTGCCGTATTACCTCGAGGTCAGGAGGAGTAACGCCCGCCAGTACCTGTAGAGCTTTTGTGTAGACAATTCTGCACACACGAAGCGAACCAAGGAGTATAATTCGCACGCAGGATCTTAATGTCGAGCACACGCCCTGGAAACCGCCACGTTGTAGACGGGACAGTCTGCACTTAGCATGAAGTGCCCAGCCGGGTTACCTCTGAAGTCGCATTCACGGCAATGAGTACCGTTAACGCACTCCCGTTGCGAAATGTTTCAAGCTGAGACACCGATCGCACCACTGAACAAGCGACTTTTCTTTAATCGCAAAGGAGAAGTGCTTTATATAGCACAAGCCCTCACTGAGAAGCAGACCGTCTACCCTTGGGCTACAATATAGGGAAACGCGTGTTTGCCCATCACTGACCAACCATGAGTTTCCAAGGAGGACCTCCCTTCGGAATTCCTCTTTGGTGAGGTCGCGTAATTTTAGCTTATGCAACTCACCCAGGAAATCCTCAGGAGAGATCCTTCCCTCCACCCTCTGCACAGTCAGCCTCTTTAGCTTAGCGGTATCCGCCGACGAACCTACATCATCCAGCTTGTTTGCCCCAGGAAGGCGTCCCTCTCAACCATCGATGGAATGCGAACAAGCACGCTGCACCCTTTCCAGGAAGCACGGTGTGCACTCTAACACCCAATGCAGGTACCAGCTGTTACACCACCCTCTTCTAAACCTCTCCTGCGGGCTCATTAGCCTTCCCCCTAACCACCGCGGACCATGTCTCCGTCGGCTTGGATGCCACAGCAGCAGGCGCACGCGGCTTGACTACCAAACCGGCAGGGACGCTAGCCGCACTCGCAATCTATGCGAACGAAGGGCGTTCAGCCACACTTACTCCTACTGGTACACCTGTCAATGGAGCCTCAGTCGCTTGCCTCTGCGAAGCTTTTGTGGAAGCAGCTCCCCCATCTAATCTACCCCTAAGTCTGTCATTAACCCCCGACAAAACAAAAACTAACTCCTCATATCTGGCAGCTAACCCAGTAATACGCCCTCCAAACTGGGGGCAGTCTCCTATAAGCTTAATGAGCTCCTGCTTTATCTCAGTCGTTTTTGTCATGACACTCCCTCACTGAGGCTTTCACCCCAGTTGTCATAAATGACGACTTTCACCTGCCTATGTCCTCCTTTTGAAAAAACCGTCTTCGCATGCTCCTTCTTTTTCTGCAGCGCAACAGCAGCAACAGTCGTGGACGGGGCCTTCACAAGGCCTTGCGGGAGCACAGACGTCACCACCGCCGCAGTCTTTTTAAGGACATTGGTCGGAGGGGGCGGAAACGCGCCCGGTGGACCCACTCATAGAACCCCTTCCCACCAGTCATAACTGCAGGAGGCACAGTTCCGGAAGCAGCATTACCCAACAGCTCCTCACTAGCTACAATTAGAAATGCACTAGCTACCTCGCCGAACACAGGTACTATAGACGAACTAGCCTCGATTGGAACGAACAAACTCTCCTCATAAGCCTGTTCGAGATGTCCGACCACTCCTACTCTCTTTACTGCAACAACTTGTTCAACAACCTGCTCAAAAACCTGCTCATCAACCTGCTCTACGACAAACGGCCTCGGGAGTAGATAGGATTTGCATACAATACCACTTGTCCTTGTCTTCACCTCTTCTGCTACGTCCTCGGTCTCCATAGCAGAAGATCCTGAAGAACGCGTAGACTTCTTCTTACTCTTCTTACCAACCTTCTTGCTAGGGTTGGGCGGCAGGGCTGTCCCTCTTCAGGTAGCTTGTTCGCTCATTCGGTGACCCCTTATATATAGCCTCTACTTTAGAATCGAAACCTGAGGTAAGACTACTCCCTTGACAAACTACGAGAGCTATCTCCCCTCCGTACCCTGTCTCTAAGACTTCAATGCCTGATACATCTACCAGCGAGCTCCCTCCTCTATTAATGTTCGTCAAACGAACCATAGGGGCCCTCTCACCTGTCGGCACTTCACTCGGGGATCGTTCCCCTTCCATACTATAACCTACTGTACTGAAATTATACCTAAGATAGTAATAAGCCCTACTATTATACCTAATATAACAATATAACTAAAAACTATGCTCCTGGTAATACCTAATGTAATAATACACTACTCTACAATATAATCTGTTTTATACCTACTAATACGTATAATATACCTAAAATAATAATAATACACCTAATAAATATAACACACTCACCTCAGCAGAGTATACCTACTCTGTGTATCCACTTAACTCCTACACCACACAACACTGTGTCTTCTAGAGTACACTTGAGCTCTCTCGCTCTCCACTGTACTACATGGCACTACTGTGTCTTTCTAAAGTACACAAGCACTAAACACTGCACTACTTTCTCTCTGAGAGAACACTACACTTCCTAACTACCGAGCACTCCCGAATAGCTAAAGAGGATTTACCAAAAAACACGTCTGTTCACTACGGCGGTCGAACACTGAATGACACACTGACCAAAAAGAAGTGAGAATAGCAATATCCAAACTAAAAAACAACATAGCTGGCCCCGCCGGACTACCCACCGAACTCTTTAAAGCAGCCGGAGATGACCTGGTACAGTGCATACACCAACTCTTTTCTAAAGGGGGCCCTCTAAACTGCGCCAACTATAGAGGAATAACTCTCCTGAATATCACATAGAAGCTCCTTTCCTATTATGTGAAGGTCTGAAACCATATGTCAGCAACCTGTTTCGACCCTATTAGTGCGGCTTTAGGCCAGGAAAGTCCAGAATCAATCAAATGTTCACGCTATGGCAAATCTTGGAAACTACCCAAGAATTTAAAATCGATACACACCATCTCTTTATCATTTTTAAGGCCGCGTACGATAACATTTGTAGAGACGATCTATACAGAGCCATGCCTGGTTTTGGCATCCCAACAAAGTTCGTCCGACTGTGT
Source organism: Philhelius pedissequus (assembly GCA_910595825.1). NCBI lineage: Eukaryota > Metazoa > Arthropoda > Insecta > Diptera > Syrphidae > Philhelius > Philhelius pedissequus. The sequence continues at coordinate 114,075,001 of OU343160.1, read as the reverse complement.
AGGATGGCGATGGAGAACTCTCGCTACAACGTCAAGGTTGGTATTGACCTTACAGAAGCTTTGATGTCAAAAAAGGTTTCCGACATGCCTTATCATGGGATTTCTTCAACTTAATACTTTAAAAAATTTTAAGGGATTCCCAAGTTAACTCTACTGGCACAATTTTGTCCAAGTCTGTGCAATTGTTAGCATACGCTGATGACATAGACATCATTGGCAGAACCCAACGAGCTGCCACTGGAACGTTTGCTAACATTGAAGCTGAAGCGGCTAAGATGGGACTAGCAGTCAATGAGGCCAAAACGAAGTAACTGCTGTCCACAAAAAGGGACACATAATACCGGTGGATTGGACAAAACGCCACACTAGACAGGTACATCTTTGGGGTAGTTAGGGACTTTGTCTACCTCGGATCCGCTATAACATATAACAACAACGTCTCGTTAGAAATAAAGCGAAGAATAACACTTGGCAATCGCTGTTCCTATGGGCTAGAGAGGCAATTGAGTAGTAAAGCCCTCTCCTGAAAACAAGCTAGACCCTTTATAAGACTCTGATCATTCCAGTCCCGCTCTATGGTGCGGAGACATGGACTCTATCGAAAGTGGATGCAGATATCCTTAGTCGTTTCGATCGTAAGGTTCTTCGCAATATTTTCGGCCCTATCTGCGTTAACGGACTTTGGAGGAGAAGGTTCAACCATGAACTATACGAGCTGTACAGCGACATTGACCTGGTAGAAAAAATATGTATATCACGGTTAAGATGGCTAGGTTATGTAGAGCGTATGGACAACAATCTTCCGGCTCCCAGGATCTTCGATTCCAACCCAGAGGGAAGACACAGTCAAGGCAGACCTCGCTTAAGTTGGCGCACTCAAGTGGAAGAAGACCTCAACCAACTTCGAGTGCGTAACTGGAGACAGCTAGCCAAAGACCGAGCTAGCTTTTTTATAAGCCGACATTTTGTCGTTCATATACGGAGGGAGATTTTTCATGTGAAAGATTTTGACACTGGTCATTTTTATTTGTATTATATTCAGTTTTTGTATGATTACATACTTTCTTTTTGAAGCCATTTTTCGTATAATTTGATGACTTTGAATGCAATGAGTGTGCTACCACCAAGTTTTTTCTCAATTGTTTTGGGCTGGAATTATAGCTATTTCACGACCTGTCAAGGTCAATCATCAGATTCCTTTGCTCTAGTGGTGCTGGTCTATGATCGACCTTGGCAGGTCGTGAAATACCTATAATCCCATCGAAAAACATTTGAAAAAAAACTTGGTGCTAGGACACTCAAGTTGTTGTTGGGTATTCAAAGTCATCAAATTATACGAAAAATGGCTTTAAAAAGCAAGTATGTAATCATACAAAAACTGAATATAATACAAATAAAAATGACCAGTGTCAAAATATTTCACATAAAAAATCTCCCTCCTTATATGAACAACAAAATGTCGGCTTACAAACGAGTAAGGAGAAAATAAGAAAGAACTCGATAAACAACAACAAACTTGTGTGGCTAATAAAAGCGCTAGTCGTTTCAATGCAATTGATAAACAGAAAAAACGTGCATTAGGTTGGATCTGATCATGTGGGCTCGGTGGCGTGATGCGAATTGCGTTGGCTACTAAGCGACTGGTCATGGTTCAGTACGCGATGAAGGCACAAGAAGTTTTTCAATTAAAATGAAAAAGTAGACCAGCACCACTAGAGCAAAGGAATCTGATGATCGAGCTTGGCAGGTCGTGAAATAGCTTTAATTCCAAGCAAAAATAATTGAGAGAAAACTTGCTTGAAAAATGGCTTTAAAAAGCAAGTACGTAATCATACAAGAACTGAATATAATACAAATAAAAATGACCAGTGTCAAAATCTTTCACATAAAAAATCTCCCTCCTTATATTAACAACAAAAGTGTTGGCTTATAAACGAGTGAGTAGAAAAATAAGAAAGAACTCGAATAAACAACAACAAACTTGTGTGGCTAATAAAAGCGCTAGTCGTTTCAATGCAATTGGTAAACAGAAAAAACCTTCATTAGGTTGGATCTGATCACGTGGGCTCGGCGGCGTGATACGAAGTGCGTTGGCTACTAAGAGGCTGGTCATGGTTCAATACACGATGAAGGCACAAGAAGTTTTTCAATTAAAATGAAAAAGTAGACCAGCACCACTAGAGCAAAGGAATCTGATGATCGACCTTGGGAGGTCGTGAAATAGCTATAATTCCAGCCAAAAATAATTGAGAAAAAATTTGGTGGTAGCACACTCAAGTTGTTGTTGGGCATTCAAAGTCATCAAATGATACGAAAAATGACTTTAAAAAGCAAGTATATAATCATACAAAAACTGAATATAATACAAATAAAAATGACCAGTGTCAAAATCTTTCACATAAAAAATCTCCCTCCTTATATTTACAACGAAAGTGTTGGCTTATAAACGAGTAAGGAGAAAAATAAGAAAGAACCCGAATAAACAACAACAAACTTGTGTGGCTTATAAAAGCGCTAGTCGTTTCAATGCAATTGATAAACAGAAAAAACCTGCATTAGGTCGGATCTGATCATGTGGGCTCGGTGGCATGATGCGAAGTGCGTTGGCTACTAAGCGGCTGGTCATGGTTCAATACACGATGAAGGCACACGAAGTTTTTCAATTAAAATGAAAAGTAGACCAGCACCACTAGAGCAAAGGAATCTGATGATCGACCTTGGCAGGTCGTGAAGTAGCTATAATTCCAGCCAAAAATAATTGAGAAAAAACTTTGTGGTAGCACACTCAAGTTGTTGTTGGGCATTCAAAATCATCAAATGATACGAAAAATGGCTTTAAAAAGCAAGTATGTAATCATACAAAAACTGAATATAATACAAATAAAAATGACCACTGTCAAAATCTTTCACATAAAAAATCTCCCTCCTTATATGAACAACACAAATGTTGGCTTATAAACGAGTAAGGAGAAAAATAAGAAAGAACCCGATAAACAACAACAAACTTGTATGGCTAATAAAAGCGTTAGTCGTTTCAACGCAATTGATAAACAGAAAAAACGTGCATTAGGTTGGATCTGATCATGTGGGCTCGGTGGCGTGATGCGAATTGCGTTGGCTACTAAGCGACTGGTCATGGTTCAGTACGCGATGAAGGCACAAGAAGTTTTTCAATTAAAATGAAAAAGTAGACCAGCACCACTAGAGCAAAGGAATCTGATGATCGAGCTTGGCAGGTCGTGAAATAGCTTTAATTCCAAGCAAAAATAATTGAGAGAAAACTTGCTTGAAAAATGGCTTTAAAAAGCAAGTACGTAATCATACAAAAACTGAATATAATACAAATAAAAATGACCAGTGTCAAAATCTTTCACATAAAAAATCTCCCTCCTTATATTAACAACAAAAGTGTTGGCTTATAAACGAGTGAGTAGAAAAATAAGAAAGAACTCGAATAAACAACAACAAACTTGTGTGGCTAATAAAAGCGCTAGTCGTTTCAATGCAATTGGTAAACAGAAAAAACCTTCATTAGGTTGGATCTGATCACGTGGGCTCGGCGGCGTGATACGAAGTGCGTTGGCTACTAAGAGGCTGGTCATGGTTCAATACACGATGAAGGCACAAGAAGTTTTTCAATTAAAATGAAAAAGTAGACCAGCACCACTAGAGCAAAGGAATCTGATGATCGACCTTGGGAGGTCGTGAAATAGCTATAATTCCAGCCAAAAATAATTGAGAAAAAATTTGGTGGTAGCACACTCAAGTTGTTGTTGGGCATTCAAAGTCATCAAATGATACGAAAAATGACTTTAAAAAGCAAGTATATAATCATACAAAAACTGAATATAATACAAATAAAAATGACCAGTGTCAAAATCTTTCACATAAAAAATCTCCCTCCTTATATTTACAACGAAAGTGTTGGCTTATAAACGAGTAAGGAGAAAAATAAGAAAGAACCCGAATAAACAACAACAAACTTGTGTGGCTTATAAAAGCGCTAGTCGTTTCAATGCAATTGATAAACAGAAAAAACCTGCATTAGGTCGGATCTGATCATGTGGGCTCGGTGGCATGATGCGAAGTGCGTTGGCTACTAAGCGGCTGGTCATGGTTCAATACACGATGAAGGCACACGAAGTTTTTCAATTAAAATGAAAAGTAGACCAGCACCACTAGAGCAAAGGAATCTGATGATCGACCTTGGCAGGTCGTGAAGTAGCTATAATTCCAGCCAAAAATAATTGAGAAAAAACTTTGTGGTAGCACACTCAAGTTGTTGTTGGGCATTCAAAATCATCAAATGATACGAAAAATGGCTTTAAAAAGCAAGTATGTAATCATACAAAAACTGAATATAATACAAATAAAAATGACCAGTGTCAAAATCTTTCACATAAAAAATCTCCCTCCTTATATGAACAACACAAATGTTGGCTTATAAACGAGTAAGGAGAAAAATAAGAAAGAACCCGATAAACAACAACAAACTTGTATGGCTAATAAAAGCGTTAGTCGTTTCAACGCAATTGATAAACAGAAAAAACCTGCATTAGGTTGGATCTGATCATGTGGGCTCGGTGGCGTAATGCGAAGTGCGTTGGCTACTAACCGGCTGGTCATGGTTCAATACACGATGAAGGCACAAGAAGTTTTTCAATTAAAATTAAAAAGGAGACCAGCATTACTAGAGCAAAGGAATCTGATGATCGACCTTGGCAGGTCGTGAAGTAGCTATAATTCCAGCCAAAAATAATTGAGAAAAAACTTGGTGGTAGCACACTCAAGTTGTTGTTGGGCATTCAAAGTCATCAAATGATACGAAAAATGTCTTTAAAAAGCAAGTATGTAATCATACAAAAACTGAATATAATACAAATTAAAATGACCAGTGTCAAAATCCTTCATATAAAAAATCCCCCTAATTATATTAACCCTAGAGAGATAAACTTATTTTTTAGTACTCAAAAGATAAACATGCGCCTGCGAAGCGCACAATTAAAAAAACGTTTTTTTGTTTACAAAATTAAATAATTGTTTTTTATTACTTCATATTATTGTTATAGTCTTTATTAAGTATTAGTTATTAAGTAAAAAAAATATATATTATAAATTTTTTTTAACAAAAGTAGGATATTATATATCAATAACGAAAAGGAACAAAAAATTAGAGATCTTGGGTATTTAAATATCAATTATTAAATAATTATAAATAATTTATATTATTTTCTTACTATCTGATGAATTACAATATATTCAGTCTCAAATAATATCAATCAGTCAAAAATACAAAAAAACTTAATAGTTATAGGCAGTTGTTGCAAACATCATGTTTATGTTCACCACACACTGTCTTTTTACATTTCATACATGTCATTTTAGACATTCTTTTCTTTTTCATTGTACACAGGCTACAGTAACGCCGAACTTTAGCTGGAGGTTCCTCATCAGCCACTTCAGAAACCTGTGGACTGGTTTGTGGCAAGATATTATGAATATTTTCCCTCAAACGTCTTGTCAAAGTAGGGATTTCCAATCTGGATCTCATCCACATTGTTGAAAGGTCACAGCTTAGCTTCTTCATATATTCTCTACGGTTCAATGGTATTTCTCCGTTGAGTAAAACATTATGTGCGTAAATTATATATGAATTGACAAAGGCTATGTTTAAAATGCCATAAAACATTGTCATTGGCCATCTGTTCGTCTTTCTAGAGCAAGACATGGAAGAGCACATCTGATCAAAGGTGTCGACACCGCCTTTAGTTTGGTTGTAAAACATTATCATCTCAGGTTTGCCAGTTGTTGAATTTATAATGGGACCTTCATCACATGACGATAATAAGTACACCATCTTCGAGGGCTTCGGTTTGTACGACACTAGGGTTAAGTAACCATCAAAACAAAACATAGACGTTCCCACTTGTCGAGAACGGGTGTTTTTCAACTCTTCAGGAATTTCCCGTTTATTCGACCTTACTGTGCCCACAATTGTCAATTTAAAGGGTGTAAGCAACAATGATTTTGCGGCAGGGATAGACGTAAACCAATTGTCACAGGTAATGTTTCGGTTTGTGCCATGAACTGGTCGCGATAGCTCCTTCAAATAGTATTCGCCTTGCGGCAAACCATTTGTATTGGTTGCTCTTCCAATGTAGGGCATAGCATTCAGCATATAACATGTTCCACTATCGCACATCATTGGTATTTTTATTCCATATTTACTCGGTTTGTTGGGTATGTACATTCTAAATGGGCATCTACCTCGGAATCCAAGCAATTGTTCATCGATCGTGACATTGCTTCCAGGAATGTAATTATTTTTGCATTTATCTATGAATAGATCCCAAACCTTTCGCACCGGAACAAATGGATCTTGCTGACGAAGAGCAGGGCGTAGAGTCTTGTCATCTATTCTAAGACACCTTATAATGAAATCAAATCTATCTCTACTCATAACACTTACATATCTCGTGCCGCTAAATGAACTATCAAACAGTTCAACGGTTGATAAATGGTTATCTTTCATTGCAGCAGTAAGAGTGAGTATTCCAATAAAAGCTTTGATTTTATTAGGATTCGTATCCCTAAATGTCGAAGAAGTCATACCATCAGTACGTTTTATCGATATCTCCACATTTGTCCACTGAACGAGCTCTTGAATGATATCATCCGTGATAAATAACTCAAAACATAAAAGTGGTTCCAAAATATTTTGACACATTCGAGTAGGACCTCTATTAGAGCGAATTATATTGATCGCAGATGTTCTTCCATGACCTTGACCTTTAGAAGTAGCCCAGACGTGTTTATTCTTACCTCTGATTACTCTTTGAGCCGGAATAGTTATGCGGTGGTCATTTGTGGGGTTTTCAGATGTCGAGGTGTCATTCAAAATCTCTTCGATTAGTTCATCTATGAACTCGTCGTCAGTATCACTTTGAGCATCATCTTCACTAATATGATCCTCAATCTCGCTGTCACTGCCATCATTTGAAAATTCGGTTTCTTGATTCAAAATAGAAACAATTTCTCCGTCTTCCAACACTCTTGTAGATGCCATGATGTTTCTAAAACCCATATATGAGTAGAATATAAGTTAAATGTACTAAAACAAAAATATCACAAAAAATTTCATCAAAGTTACGCAGAAGATAAACATGCGCCTCTCGAGCGCAACGCATTACCATAACTAAAAAACGGTAGTACTTACCAAACGGGAACGACCCTCTCTCGCAAGTGTTAATTGACGACTGAGTTGGCTTAAAATAACAAGTCTGTTCGAGCGTTGGTTAAAAGAAGAAAGCAATATATGTAATTCGCGGGCGCCTCAAAGGCGAAGTTTATCTTTCTAGGGTTAACAACAAAAGTGTTGGCTTATAAACGAGTAAAGAGAAAAATAAGAAAGAACCCGAATAAACAACAACAAACTTGTGTGGCTAATAAAAGCGCTTGTCGTTTCAATGCAATTGATAAACAGAAAAAACCTGCATTAGGTTGGATCTGATCATGTGGGCTCGGTGGCGTGATGTGAAGTGCGTTGGCTACTAAGCGGCTGGTCATGGTTCAATACACGATGAAGGCACAAGAAGTTTTTCAATTAAAATGAAAATGTAGACCAGCACCACTAGAGCAAAGGAATCTGATGATCGACCTTGGCAGGCCGTGAAATAGCTATAATTCCAGCCAAATATAATTGAGAAAAACTTGGTGGTAGCACACTCAAGTTGTTGTTGGGCATTCAAAGTCGACAGATGATACGAAAAATGGCTTTAAAAGCAAAGTATGTAATCATACAAAAACTGAAGGTTATGACTTATGACATATTTAAAAAGTAGGTGTTACGCAATAATAAAAAGAAACAAACTTTAATAAAATTATTATTGTTGAACAAAATTCAATTTTTAATTTTTGTTTTTTTTTTTTTTTGAAGAAGATGTTGCCTCGATAGTGGTTGCCAAGAAAAGAGATCGAGTTTAAGTTTCTATTGCGACAAGTGTCCAAAAAGATCCGTTGGTTAATCGCTACGTCCTCTTTAAGATCACCTTCTTTGCAGCTTACTCTCGATTTTAATACAGTTTATTATTTTAGCAAACAAAATAAACTATATAGGTTATTACAATAGGGTAAATTATAAATGTTTTTAGCTTTTGGTTATAACAAAATCAATTTAATTAAATTTAAAATTAATTTAATTTAATAATTAAGATTTAAACATTATCAGGGTATGATTTTGATTTTAATTTAAATATACAAAAGGCATTCTTCAACGCGCTGAAAAATTTTGCATCATGCTTTGAACCATTTCCAATCGGTTTGGTGACGTCTTTAAGTAGCTCGGTTCGGGTACAGCCATATGTGGTCTTCATATTAGAAAGTGAGAAGGCGTTAATGGATTTAAATCAGTGTCTGATATAGAACAAAGGGGCCTAGAATTCAGCAATGCTTCTATTTGATAAAGTAAAGTGGTCATTTCTTCGAAAGTTAAAACACTATGCCCTAAAACGCGGCGAAGACAATGTTTTACGTATTTAACTTCCGCTTCCCAGAACCCACCAAAATGTGGACTTTTGGTGGAATCAACTGCTATTTTATATCATCTAGAGCCAATGTGGAATGAATCATTTCATTATGTTCCCTGGAACGTATTAGCTGAAACCATTCGGATAAGATTCTGGATGCTCCCTGAAAATTGCTGCCATTATCCGAATAAATACAGCTACATTTCCCTCGTAGAGCAATAAACCTATTGAGAACGGCCAAAAAAGCGTCCGTTGACAAGTCGCTGACAACTTCCAAGTGTATAGCTTCTGTAGCCATACATACAAGGAGAGCGAAGTAGCCTTTAACAAATTTTGGGTTCCTTCCTCTGGACCAACGAAGGGTGATGGGGCCAGCGTAATCGCAACCCGTATGATGGAAGGCAAATGAAGGTGAAAGTCTGGACAATGGTAGGTTTCCCATTAGTTGTGTTGATGTCTCCTGCCGCAACAGGAAGCACTTAAGACATTTGAAAACTATGTTTCTTATGAGGTTTCTACCTCCAATTACCCAAAACTCCTGTCGAACCAAAGCAAATAAAGCCGACACCCCAGCATGTAGAAATTTCTAGTGAGCTGCAACCAGAATCATACGAGTAAAGATATGCTTTTTTATTATTATACGGAAGAGTTCAGGAATTTAAAATACGGCCTCCAACTCTAAGTAATCCTGACTCATTAAGTAACGGTGATAAGGATGACAACGATGAACGATTCGAGACGAAGCTTTTAGTCTTAGGTCCTCCATTTCAACTTTAAATTCTCTTTGAGCATAAGGAATACAAAATTGTTTTGAATGAAGAAGCTCGGACGATGAGAGGAATGATTTTTTGCGATCAGCAGGAAGTTTTAGGTTTTTTACGTACCGAAAGACATACGCCATAAATCGAATAAGCTTTGTCCACGAAGATTTTCTTGTTTCTACATTTACCATAAAATTTGGAGCTAAAGAAGTAACATTCGCAATGGCAGGTAATTTTCTCTACTTTGGTTCGTTCAATAGAGCATCATTACCAAAATTAACAAAATTTGGCCAATGTACAATGGCCTCTGTCAACCAAGCTGGGCCCTTCCACCACATGTCAAGGTGTAATAAGTCACTAGGTATAGCTCCCATAAAGGCGTAATCGGTCCAAAGGTCCAAAGAGTCCAAACTAAACGAGGAAGGTTATCTAAAATTTCCGATGTACAATTAGCGACAAAGGTTCTCCATCAACGAGGTGAAAAAGCAAGCCAACCCAAGACGACTTGAGAGTCACAAAAAGCATATATATTTCGAGGTTTCACATCTAATGAAGAATTTACTAATTGAACCAAACGACTAAGAAGTCAGGCCCCACACAATTCCAGGCGAGGGATAGACAAATATTTCAGAGGAGATACCCGGGTTTTGGGAGCAATAATTTGAACCTTTACTTCTACATCCTTTTTTACACTGCGCGTGTAAATAACAGCTGAATATGCCTTTTCTGAGGAGTCCGAAGATCCGATAAGGTCGAAGTATCTTGAATCCTCAGTACTCATTCTTGGAATTTCCACCTTCTCTACACTAGGTAAGGATTTACCTATATTACCTATATATTCGATAGAGAGTCCAACGTTCACCTACTTCCTTAGATAAATGATCATACCTTCCTACTTTGCATTTATGAAGCCATAACTCCTGCAAAATGATTTTTAATAAGATAGTGGGAGGTGACAAGAACCCCAACGGATCAAAAATCTTCGCAACCTCGGATAAAAGTTTCCTCTTAGTACACTGCAATGATTCCTTATCTAACAAAATTTTATATATGAAGACATCGCGGTTTGGAGGCCAGACTAAACCAAGAATTTTAGTGCAGTTATATGCACTGCTTAGATCCATTGAAACTGTGCCATTTCAGTCAATTCCTTTCAAAAGCCGCCAACAATTTGATTCATCCTTTAATCTAACAATTTTAAACACAGAATCTTCACCTGTCAAAATATCATTAACGTAAAAATCCTCTAAGATACAGCGTGGGCCAACGGAAATCGCTAGTTGTAATCAATTGCTATCTGTTTTAGAACTTTCATTGACAAAAATGGCACAGGTGACGTACCATACGTAACCGTACAAAGTCGATAATATTCAACAGATTACTCAGAACTTTCTCTCCATACAATACGTTGAAAGTCCCTTTAGGTTTTATTCACCCATATCAAACATCTTTACGATATCAAAGGAGAAAACGTATTTGTGCATTCTAAATCTAATGCAAACGTTAACCAAATTGCGTTGTAAAGGAGGTCCTATGTGCAGCATCTCATTTAAACTTTTACCAAAAGAATCTTTATACGATCCATCGAACACAACCCTAATTTTATTAGTTTCGACAGTGTGATGCGGCAAGTAGAAAACTTGTCCCGAAGTAGGCTTAATCTGTCCCTGTAGATTTCGTTCCATGTGACCTAGCTCAGCATAAGTTCTCATAAAATGCAGGTAATCGGCTTGGAGAGTTTTATTGCGCGCGAAACGACGTTCCATTGCTGATAAACGTGACAATGCCCCTGAAAGAGTGTTTCCAAACTTGACCTCCGTGTACCGAAAAGGCAAATCGGCAACATATTTACCATCAGATGCACGCGAAAAGGTTTTTGTAAAATGTGAATCCACTGCGTCATCATTTTGCATATGGGAGTTTTTATAAGGGAGTTCCTCAATTTCCCAAAAGAGGTAACTGTTTGTCCAGGTCATTATTGATTTCAACCACAAATGAAGTAATTTCACTTTCTGCTAAGCTGACTGTAATAACCGAACCAAATGCAGTATTCTGAGCTATTCCATTCCCTCCATTTGCAATGCGATGGCCATTACGTAAAATTGCCACGCTTTATCTGATCCTAACAAAAGATCAATATGTCCTGATTTATTGAAATCGGGATCAGCCATTTCAAGACCTTCCAAAATCGATAGGTCATTGAATTCAACCGAACGAAGATGCGTTTTTGAAGTTATTTCATTTAAAATGAATGCTTCAATTGCAATCTGATTTGCATCGAAACATGATATAAAATTAACCGTTACAACACCGTTGGTTACACCAGCTTCAAGAGACGCAATTCCATTGATAGGAACGCAAACGAGAATTGTGAGCCTGTATCGAGGAGAAGGTTAGAAGGTTGAAGATTTCCATTGACATTCGTTATGTTAACAAGAACCGTGGGTAAAATACCGGACGAACGAGTTTTGTTTTTAATATGATTGCTCACTAACGGGAACTGGTGAGCAGGCGAAGAATCACTATCATAAGAAGCATCCATGCTATTCTTGGCAATTGATGACGGAACCGATGACGAAGCCAAAGAGTCTGGTTTGTTCATATGAACCGTTGACCGCGGAACCGATGGTGAAGTCGAAGAGTTTGACATTTCTAAATGAACTAAAGTATGATGCCGATAATGGCATTGGGAACAAGAAGTTTTAGATCTACATCTCGACGAAGAATGATTAGCTCCTAAACACCTATAACAAAGCTATTGATCCCTGACGAAATCGCGACGAGGAGGAATTGTCATAGATATAAATTGTTCACATTCAGGGAGTAAATGATTTGCTTTACACTTAGGACAGGATGAATGGGATGCTATTAAGCTTTTCACATTTTGCGAAGCAATAGAACGCGACGAATTTTTTTTGTTTTGTACGAATTTTTGGTTCACTTGCTTCTAAAGCTGAACATCTTTTTTCTAAAAAGTCAATTAAGTCACTAGCCGTAGCTTTTTCTGTCTTGCTATTATCAAGAGCCCAGGCTTTTCGCGTATCTGCATCTACTTTGTTTATCAAGATATAAATTAACCACGCATCTTTTGACCCTGCCCGAAGTGTCCCTAATCCGCGTACGACCTCATCCGCATGGTCTGTTAAGAACCGCAATTTCGCAATATCGATAGTGGGCACTGAGGGAATTTTAAAAAGCTTTCAATATATGAGTTTATTATAAAAAGTGGTTTATTATAACAATTAACCAGGTTTTCCCATGCCAATTGATAACTAGCATCGGAAATATCAATATGACTTAAGAGTTTTGCCGCGCATCACGCAGAAAGGATTTTAAGTACCGTAGCTTTTGAGCCACGGGGAAATTTTTCTTGCAGTCGATACTGCCTAAAAACATATCCCTAAAACCTGGCCACTCGCGATTATTACCCGAAAATGGAGTTATTTTAAAGGAAGGCAATTCAATCTCTGTTTTTTCATTAACAGTGAAATTATTTGAGTTGTTAATTAGAGATTCATACGCAGCCGCTTGTTTCTTGAGGAGATCCTCCACATGTAAATACTCCCTAACTTTCGAAAGCCCTTTTCATATGGTCTTCAACAAACTACCTTTTAGCTAAGTATTTCGTTTCAGTGGCCTCGAAATCGATTTCAGGATCACCGCAATTTGCATCCTTATGAAACGCGAAAAGTTCGGTTTGGTTTTTGCAAAATGCAATCCAAGTTTCTTCTAATCTTTGAAGACGCGCTTCCAATAAATCAATGTCTGCTTGCTGGGTTATTTCTAAGACAAAATTAAAAGCGCGTATAATTGCACCTTTCAAATGACCACGTGAATGTTCGAGTAGCTCCATAACACCTAACCTATACAACCGCTTGAGATAGGATTTAACGCACTAGGAACCGAAAAGTCTCAAAAAGTTAATACCGCACTAAAATTTTCCTAATCTCCACATTTTACAGAAACAACCTCGATTCAATACGACACCAGAAACCAGGAGGCAGTAAAGACCAACCGCAAATCCCCAAACTGCACCAGCCAGCAAACCAACAAATTTTTTTTTTTGCCCCAAACCATATACCATACCACAATACCGATGCAAAATATAACCTTTGTGTCCGTTTTTTTGTCCAACACCACCAAATATCGATATGCAACTACAATCTAATTTAATTACAATTATAAATTTACTTTTAATTTTAATTGTTCAATAATCCGGCTCTCGAAGGACCAAACTTTGTTACGCAATAATAGAAAGAAACAAACTTTATGGTGGTTGCCAAGAAAAGAGATCGAGCTTAAGCTTCTATTGCGACAAGTGTCCAAGAAGATCCGTTGGTTAATCGCTACGTCCTCTTTAAGATCACCTTCTTTGCAGCTTACTCTCGATTTTAATAAAGTTTAATATTTTAGCAAACATTACAATGAGGTAAATTATAAATGTTTTTAGTTTAGGTTATTACAAAATTAATTAAATTAATTTAATTTTATTAAAAATTAATTTAAATACGCAAAAGGCATTCTTCAACAGTAGGGAACCATTTTTGCCATGGTATTTTATTGAAGAAGACACTGTGGATAGAGCTGACGCTTTCACTGACTTAGGACTTTTATTTGATACAAAACTTTCCTTTAATCCCTACATTGACACGACAATAAGCAAATATAATGTCTTCTTCTTTCAATTATTATCTGGATCCATCATTTCTACACCACCCTAAGTATGCTGAATATCAACACTCGCCAAAGATCAACACGAAATCCTACATTTTTCTATATTGCTTCTGCGAGAGTGAACTATGGAATATATGAACCACTTAATATTATGTGTATTGACTTTACTAACTCTTTTCATATAACTAGGGTGTCCATCGTATCTCTTTAAAAGTGAACATGTTCTCTATTTACGGCCCGATCTTTTTTAAACTATCTTTTCTTGCAAAGATCTTTTTTTATTCCCTTTTTTGACAAAACTTACTTTCATTTTATTTACGTTGTTATTAAAATTATTTAACGTGAATTTAAATCTCACGAAGGCGGAACTACAATCAGCGAAATCAATTAATTTAATTAAAAGAAAACGATCTAAACAACAATATTTTCGGAATGTCAATGACGAACGACCGCACACGAAAAAAATAAACAACCAACTGTCAAACGAATACGATGAGTGCGTCTAATAGCTTGAACAACAGACAACACATAAAGTGCTGCCGCCCAGTAAATCAGCAATGGGGTGGGTCAGATCTATCAAAATTGAAACCAACAAAAAACAACAAATCAAACTACAACACTCTACATATATGTGTCCAATGTGTCCACGGATCACCTATCCGCCGCTTCCTCTATCACCTCGATTATTTTACGGAAAAAAAAATCCAAATGCCTCCGCGTTAAAACACTTAGTTTCTTCAATCTTTATTTCGAAACTTTTCCTCCTGGTATCGGTTAGGTTAGGTAAGATTGCTGCCAGTTGATCTTGCTACCGCCACACTTAGATTAAAGTAGATCCATTGTGGTACCCTGAAGTGTTGTAACTTCTAATTGTATAACCTATGAGTTCTATGGATAATCATTATCGAGCCACTTAGATGCTTTTATGAAGTTCAGCAGGCTTTTGCCTGACAGATTCGAGAGCTCTTCTAAATCATTGAAGAAGTAGCCGCTCAGGAATTTGTTCCTTATATGGCAAAGTGCTGGACAATGACAAAAACAGTTAGAGGTGTCCTCATGTTCGTATTCGTCATTGCAGCCTCTACATAGGTCGTCATTGCTTAGCCCCATTTTCTTTTTATGGTAGCCAAGAACATTGTGTCCGGTGATCCCTCTGGTCTCATAAAATAAAAATCGATTTTTCCAATCTTATTTCCTTTTTTCTTTTCTCGAATTTTCTCAAACAGCCTCTTGCTTGCAAAGCTCACAAAAACGTGATCTTTCCATGCATAATCCATTGCCTAGCTCGGCCATTCCAGTTTCTCACACTTACATACGACCAGTCAATCGTTTTCATGATCTTCAGTCACGGGATCTCGGCTTCGTGGAAAGCTACGTGCTCGACTAGAAAACCCCTATTCCTCCGTTGTCGAATCTCATCGAAACTTTATTTTCACACACACATTAAATAATTCAGCAAGTTGTTGGATGTCTAACCAAAAATTTCCGAATCCAAATCTCGGCCATTCAGAACCTTTTTAACTAAAATTCGAGAAAGAGAAATGAAACTGAGAAAGTTTCTTCTAGGCATTCTCCTAGTTACTCTAGAAGAAATCGCTAGTGAATTAAAGCGATACGAAAACATTTATTTAAATACTGAAATCTACTGTGTTTCAATTATGGTAGATCGGATTTACTATTTAAATGAAAATTAAGTTTTAAGAATTATAAAAAGGAACATTTACAGCCCATGTCTTTAACACAAAATATTTAGTTAATAAGTTACTTAAATTTAATTAGTTAATGATGTTTTGTTTCACTATAAGTAAAAGTCCACCTGACTCGATTACTTCTTCAGCTCATCCGCTGGTACATCGACAAGAGACCGCCCGTCTTCTTCGTAGTTCTTTGATTTATTTGCTCTCAACTCGTAAATCAATCAAAACCTGTTTTTGTTTACTTTTCCAAAATAATTTAAAAGTAGATCACTGGCTGATGGCCGCCAGGTATCTACAGACTCTACAAGCATTTTGTAGCAGTAACGGAAAAAGAAGATTTAAAATGTTTAAGTTATATAATAGGCAGGTGAAACTAGTTGTGGTAAATTTTACCGCAAAAACGGGAAAATGTTGAAACCACTATTATGTATGTTCAAACATGAACATACCCAATCTATAGATAACCCAATGTCTATGTGAAATAAAGATAAGATAAATCATCCTAAGCATACACTGACGGTTATCTACAGATAAATAACATTTAAGAAAAGAAAGATAAGAAACATAGAAATTAAGAATAAAAAGCTAAGACAAGAAAATTGTATATACAGTAGAATTCGGTTATAACGACCACTCATGGAGACACATTTTCCGTCGTTATAAGCGAATGTCGCTATATCCGAAAGAAGAAAACACATAAACTTTGAATTATGTACCAGAATAGAATAGAATAGAATGTGGACTTTATTTATAACATAATATCGTTTACATACAAAGTACTAATTATTATAAGCCTTGTTTAGACCTGGTTTTGTAACCGTCGGTCCGATTGACAAAAATAATGAAAATTCAATAAAGCATGATTTATAATTTATGAAAAAAGAATTTCAAAAAGTAATTAATTGAACAATTTAAGGAAAAGTTATAAATCTTACTGGGTTAAGAACGGGGTATAATGTATAATGTATAATGTTTTATATTTAAAAATTTTCTGATATAATCCTCTGTCTGTAAGCGGAGCCAGATTTGATGAAGCTGTACAGTTTATCCCAGTCATTAGAACCGTTGAGAATACATACAACGTCTTCTCTTTCAATATAGTTTGTGCCGAAAACAAGTCTCCGATGTTCTCTAAGGATTGGACACGAACCCAAAAAATGAAAAATGTTTTCTCGTTCCTTTGTGTTACATAACTCACATTAAAGAGGCAGATCTGATCTGTGTGGTATAAACTTTTAATTTAGGTGAAGCATTTCTCCTCTCGCACGGAAAATTGTAGATATCAATTCTGTTGAGTTTTTGTCATGGAAATAATTTGCTGTATTGAGATGCTCTAGCCTGATTTATGCATTCCTCACGTTGATTTGTGTCCACTTTTGATAAAACGGTGTAGAGTTTTTTTAAGATCCTGCACTAATGTTTTTTGTTTTCCCGATAGTCTCAAAAAGGGTTGACCAGGTTTTGAGAAAATCAAGTTTATTTACGACTAGATGATTTAAAATCTTCTTGACTAGCCTCGAGGAATCCATTTGAAATGTTCTTAAAATGTAGTCAAAGTGAATCTTCAAAGAATCTATGAACATTGGAGATATTCCTGTTTCAATGTGGAGCATATATTTTGGGGTCGTAGAAGATAGTTTAAATATTCGCTTCAGAATAAATCGAAGTAACTTTTCCACAACATTATACTCTTTGTAGCCCCAAAATTGCGCTGAATATAACATTTCTGATTTGGAAACAGCTTGGAAAAGTTTGTTCTTATGTGATTGATTAATTGATTTGTTTTCAATGCATCTTTTCCAAGAAACACATACTGCAGATTTTGCTTCTCTATGTTTTACTTGGACATGATTTTTAAAACAAAGATTTCTGGATAGCATAACTCCCAAATATTTGTTTTCTTTAACCACTTCAATTTCGACTGCTTTGTACTTCCATTGTTCATTCGCTACATACCTTCCATGTCTTTTCCCGAATATCATTATTTTAGATTTGTTTAGGTTTACTGTTAGATTCCAGGTGTCACAATGCATTTCGAGAATATTAACCATCCTTTGCAATTGGTGAGGTGATTCTGCTAATAGAACGATGTCATCCGCATACATCAAAGCTGGAATTTCTTCGCCTGCCACAGTAAATCCTCCACCTACACAATCCATTAAAACGTTAATAAAAATTGTTAATAGAAGGGTACTTAGGGAACACCCTTGTTTTAATCCCATTGATGAAATAAATTTCTCTGAGAGACTCTCTCCATCCCAAACCATTATCGAGTCGTTTTTATAGAGTGCTCTTAATATTTCGATAATTTTTGAAGAAACGTCGATGCTTGCGAGTTTGAAAAAAAGGGACTCTCTATCAATTCCGTCAAAAGCTGCTTTGAAGTCTATGTAGAAAGCGTACATTTTCTTTCCTTGCTGCAAGTATAGTTCTGCTATGATAGATAGATAGATATAATTTTATTTATGTTATTAAACAATTTTTACATGATATTATTACTAGAGTAAAATAAAATAAGTGGGCAATGGCATTGCCGTCTGCCTCATTGACGCGGTAAAATGTATAATGTTCTTGATTATTGTCCACTTTAAAAAAGTATTTTACTATTAAAGAAAAAAGCATGAACTAAGAAATGATATTATTGCAATATGTAAATGCAGTTTCAATATAATTATGAAGTGAATCCCAATTGTCGCCGTTAAGAATATTCTTTGTTTTTTCCATTGTCAATGAACGATATCCGAAATAAATAAGTCTTATATCATTGTAAATTGGACATATTGCCAAGAAGTGAAATGTATCTTCTTTTGCCTTAAGGTTACATAATGTACAAAGGTTTGAATCATTTTTATTAAATGGCGAACCGTTTAAATTCAATACTTCACATCTGGCTCTACATATCAAAGATATAGCTCTAAGGCTACGACAATCATTAAAATAATTTTTACTGCCCAGATCGTGGTTAAGTTCTGAATATATTGGTCTATTAATAGAGGATGATGCTTGTACTATATTGTCATTGCGACTGTGAATGTCAGATATTTCCGAAAGATTATACAACTGCTGCTTTAAAATGAAAAGATCATCATACTGAATATTACTGGCTGTATCGCATTTGTCTGCCAAAAAAATTCCAATCATTAAACCATTCCAATTTATTTTCAAATGTGCTTTTCACCAGTCATGGGATTGACATCCCCGATTAGCAGAATATTTTCAAATTCTATTGTATTTAGAAGATCATAAAGAGCATAAAATTCGACATATCAGAAATTGCAGTTAATGTATGCTGACAAGATATAAAATTTGGAATTTAAACTATTTAAAATCAAACAAACGTGGTTATTAATTTCACTAAAACTACCACTTACATATTTGTTTAGACCAAATAAAGAACCTCCTATTGCTCTACCAAACTTATGTTCGCGACTAGCCGATATCCAATATAATTTATATTCATTGAAGTATTTGCTATAGTTTTCAAAAAATTCATTTGTTATAAATGTTTCAAATAGAAGAAAATTTCATGTTTTTTTATATGTAAAGAAATCGCCACTAATTAGTTTGCTTGCCAAACCGGCAATATTATAAGAAATAATTTTAAAATTATTATTTTTAATGTTATTACTACTTAATTTTATACTGCTTTTACTTGCGTTACAGACGGCAGCACTGCTTCAAATACGTTGTAAAGTTGGTAGTTTTGTTTAACTTGTAGACGGCGCTGCTAGCATCCCACCATTATTGATAGAAGTTGACGTTTCGCTGACGTTCTTTTGTGATTTATTTGTTTTCGATTGTGAAAAGTTAATTATTTCATTTTTTATTCCGATGTCACCAAATAATTCTTGTAGCACCTCAAATCCATCTCGATAGCCAGAAAAGAATTTTCCTTCTTGTTGTGTGAACATTTTTTCCATTTACAACCATTTTCAGACCTCGCATTTGTGGAGAAGCTGATGGATGTTTGGTCTTGATCGCTCTTCTAATTTGCAAGATTTGTTGTCGTCTTCTTAGTTCGTCTCTGGTGTAATCAGGGTTCACGTACACACCGCCTCCTTTAAGCTTGCCTGAGCTCTTAAGCAGCTGAGATGAAATGTGTTTATTCTTTGTCTCTACTACCACAAGTTGCTGCCTTCCTTTAGATTGCAATGCACTTAAATCCTCTATATCAATATTTTGATCCAGAATTTTTTTTGTGATCTCATTAATTGATTTCCGGCTATCATCGCACATAGTTGGTGGTAGAGTGAAAACTAAATTTTTTTCCTTAGAACGCTTCTCCAACGATTCCAT
This sequence comes from Philhelius pedissequus, assembly GCA_910595825.1. Lineage (NCBI taxonomy): Eukaryota > Metazoa > Arthropoda > Insecta > Diptera > Syrphidae > Philhelius > Philhelius pedissequus. The sequence continues at coordinate 114,055,048 of OU343160.1, read as the reverse complement.
TTTCTTTTCGAGTGTATTGTTCTTTTGTTTTAACTCCTCGAGCTCTTGTGCGAGGGTCTCATTTGAGGTTTTCAGATTCTGCATTTCGGCAAACATGTATACAAAGTCAGTTTTGTTGGCAAATCACCAAGTTTACTTTATAAGGTTTTTGTAAGCATATCTTGTAGTTCAGAAACAGTCATTGATGCTACAGCCATTTTGTTGGTATGTGTTTTTTTGCTATTACGGGCTAGCGCCGGAGATGTTTCTAGCTAATTTCTTTTGTGTGTTTGTTGCATTAGAAATCACTGAATTTGGTGTTTAGTTCTCTTACTGAATCTTTTAATTTTATAGAATTTAAATTTATCACTAAAAAAACTATAAAAGTGCTTTTTATTTAGCGATAAAATACAGAAAATAAAATATTATTCTAAGAGCCGTGGTTTTTCACTTTTGCAACCTTTGACAGATCAACGGTCAAGTTCTGCTATGTTTACCAAGAGGAATACTTGATCGATCATGGAGTAACCAGTTCGAAACCCAGCTTGAAACGCACTCAACACGGATTTCTCATTTGCCCAGGTGACAAGTCTACGTAATATCAAACTGGTGAAAAGTTTCATGGATGTGTTCAAGAATGAAATCCCCCGGTAGTTTTCGACGGCTAAGGCGTCTCCTTTCTTGAATAGTGGGAATATTATTGAAGACAAGAATGTTGTTGGGATAGCACGCGAATTGAATATATCATTGTAGCAGTTTTGAGGCTTATTATAAAATCTAGAGAAGCGAATTTAAAGAACTCGTATGGGATTCTGTCTGGTTCTGCGGCTTTTTTAACTCGAACTCTGTCTAATATGAAAAGGAGTTCTTCTACGGCGAAGTTGGAGTCTAAAAAGATATCCTCAATATATGGCATGGCATATTGAACCCTGACAGATGTAAACTCAGTATTTAACTGCGAGGAAAAATAGTTTTTCAACCCCGCTGCTTTCAGTTGGCATCCAATTGTAAGATTTGATCCGCTGACATGTTTCATTACTTGCCAAAATTCGGCAGATGACTTAACATTTGATAAAGATGCGATGATATTCATGTGATAATCCTTTTTTTGTTTTGTATACACAATGTTTTTTAGACTTTATTATACCTTGCGTACCACTGTTGAAATTCCGTGTTGTTTTTTGTCCCGAATAGTTCAAGATATGCGAAAGAAAGCTTTCTGGCTGCTTCACATTTCTTATCGTACCGCTCTTCCTTGTAAACTTGGGCAGGTTTTTTAGAACTTTGTTGACGTTGGTTTGCCTTCCTCACAATATCAAATAGTTCTTCTATTGTTGGGGCCGGGGTCAGATTATTGAGAGAACTAAGTTCCATGTTCAGCTTAGAAGTGCGTTGGCTACTAAGCGGCTGGTCATGGTTCAATACACGATGAAGGCACACGAAGTTTTTCAATTAAAATGAAAAGTAGACCAGCACCACTAGAGCAAAGGAATCTGATGATCGACCTTGGCAGGTCGTGAAGTAGCTATAATTCCAGCCAAAAATAATTGAGAAAAAACTTTGTGGTAGCACACTCAAGTTGTTGTTGGGCATTCAAAATCATCAAATGATACGAAAAATGGCTTTAAAAAGCAAGTATGTAATCATACAAAAACTGAATATAATACAAATAAAAATGACCACTGTCAAAATCTTTCACATAAAAAATCTCCCTCCTTATATGAACAACACAAATGTTGGCTTATAAACGAGTAAGGAGAAAAATAAGAAAGAACCCGATAAACAACAACAAACTTGTATGGCTAATAAAAGCGTTAGTCGTTTCAACGCAATTGATAAACAGAAAAAACGTGCATTAGGTTGGATCTGATCATGTGGGCTCGGTGGCGTGATGCGAATTGCGTTGGCTACTAAGCGACTGGTCATGGTTCAGTACGCGATGAAGGCACAAGAAGTTTTTCAATTAAAATGAAAAAGTAGACCAGCACCACTAGAGCAAAGGAATCTGATGATCGAGCTTGGCAGGTCGTGAAATAGCTTTAATTCCAAGCAAAAATAATTGAGAGAAAACTTGCTTGAAAAATGGCTTTAAAAAGCAAGTACGTAATCATACAAACTGAATATAATACAAATAAAAATGACCAGTGTCAAAATCTTTCACATAAAAAATCTCCCTCCTTATATTAACAACAAAAGTGTTGGCTTATAAACGAGTGAGTAGAAAAATAAGAAAGAACTCGAATAAACAACAACAAACTTGTGTGGCTAATAAAAGCGCTAGTCGTTTCAATGCAATTGGTAAACAGAAAAAACCTTCATTAGGTTGGATCTGATCACGTGGGCTCGGCGGCGTGATACGAAGTGCGTTGGCTACTAAGAGGCTGGTCATGGTTCAATACACGATGAAGGCACAAGAAGTTTTTCAATTAAAATGAAAAAGTAGACCAGCACCACTAGAGCAAAGGAATCTGATGATCGACCTTGGGAGGTCGTGAAATAGCTATAATTCCAGCCAAAAATAATTGAGAAAAAATTTGGTGGTAGCACACTCAAGTTGTTGTTGGGCATTCAAAGTCATCAAATGATACGAAAAATGACTTTAAAAAGCAAGTATATAATCATACAAAAACTGAATATAATACAAATAAAAATGACCAGTGTCAAAATCTTTCACATAAAAAATCTCCCTCCTTATATTTACAACGAAAGTGTTGGCTTATAAACGAGTAAGGAGAAAAATAAGAAAGAACCCGAATAAACAACAACAAACTTGTGTGGCTTATAAAAGCGCTAGTCGTTTCAATGCAATTGATAAACAGAAAAAACCTGCATTAGGTCGGATCTGATCATGTGGGCTCGGTGGCATGATGCGAAGTGCGTTGGCTACTAAGCGGCTGGTCATGGTTCAATACACGATGAAGGCACACGAAGTTTTTCAATTAAAATGAAAAGTAGACCAGCACCACTAGAGCAAAGGAATCTGATGATCGACCTTGGCAGGTCGTGAAGTAGCTATAATTCCAGCCAAAAATAATTGAGAAAAAACTTTGTGGTAGCACACTCAAGTTGTTGTTGGGCATTCAAAATCATCAAATGATACGAAAAATGGCTTTAAAAAGCAAGTATGTAATCATACAAAAACTGAATATAATACAAATAAAAATGACCAGTGTCAAAATCTTTCACATAAAAAATCTCCCTCCTTATATGAACAACACAAATGTTGGCTTATAAACGAGTAAGGAGAAAAATAAGAAAGAACCCGATAAACAACAACAAACTTGTATGGCTAATAAAAGCGTTAGTCGTTTCAACGCAATTGATAAACAGAAAAAACCTGCATTAGGTTGGATCTGATCATGTGGGCTCGGTGGCGTAATGCGAAGTGCGTTGGCTACTAACCGGCTGGTCATGGTTCAATACACGATGAAGGCACAAGAAGTTTTTCAATTAAAATTAAAAAGGAGACCAGCATTACTAGAGCAAAGGAATCTGATGATCGACCTTGGCAGGTCGTGAAGTAGCTATAATTCCAGCCAAAAATAATTGAGAAAAAACTTGGTGGTAGCACACTCAAGTTGTTGTTGGGCATTCAAAGTCATCAAATGATACGAAAAATGTCTTTAAAAAGCAAGTATGTAATCATACAAAAACTGAATATAATACAAATTAAAATGACCAGTGTCAAAATCCTTCATATAAAAAATCCCCCTAATTATATTAACCCTAGAGAGATAAACTTATTTTTTAGTACTCAAAAGATAAACATGCGCCTGCGAAGCGCACAATTAAAAAAACGTTTTTTTGTTTACAAAATTAAATAATTGTTTTTTATTACTTCATATTATTGTTATAGTCTTTATTAAGTATTAGTTATTAAGTAAAAAAAATATATATTATAAATTTTTTTTAACAAAAGTAGGATATTATATATCAATAACGAAAAGGAACAAAAAATTAGAGATCTTGGGTATTTAAATATCAATTATTAAATAATTATAAATAATTTATATTATTTTCTTACTATCTGATGAATTACAATATATTCAGTCTCAAATAATATCAATCAGTCAAAAATACAAAAAAACTTAATAGTTATAGGCAGTTGTTGCAAACATCATGTTTATGTTCACCACACACTGTCTTTTTACATTTCATACATGTCATTTTAGACATTCTTTTCTTTTTCATTGTACACAGGCTACAGTAACGCCGAACTTTAGCTGGAGGTTCCTCATCAGCCACTTCAGAAACCTGTGGACTGGTTTGTGGCAAGATATTATGAATATTTTCCCTCAAACGTCTTGTCAAAGTAGGGATTTCCAATCTGGATCTCATCCACATTGTTGAAAGGTCACAGCTTAGCTTCTTCATATATTCTCTACGGTTCAATGGTATTTCTCCGTTGAGTAAAACATTATGTGCGTAAATTATATATGAATTGACAAAGGCTATGTTTAAAATGCCATAAAACATTGTCATTGGCCATCTGTTCGTCTTTCTAGAGCAAGACATGGAAGAGCACATCTGATCAAAGGTGTCGACACCGCCTTTAGTTTGGTTGTAAAACATTATCATCTCAGGTTTGCCAGTTGTTGAATTTATAATGGGACCTTCATCACATGACGATAATAAGTACACCATCTTCGAGGGCTTCGGTTTGTACGACACTAGGGTTAAGTAACCATCAAAACAAAACATAGACGTTCCCACTTGTCGAGAACGGGTGTTTTTCAACTCTTCAGGAATTTCCCGTTTATTCGACCTTACTGTGCCCACAATTGTCAATTTAAAGGGTGTAAGCAACAATGATTTTGCGGCAGGGATAGACGTAAACCAATTGTCACAGGTAATGTTTCGGTTTGTGCCATGAACTGGTCGCGATAGCTCCTTCAAATAGTATTCGCCTTGCGGCAAACCATTTGTATTGGTTGCTCTTCCAATGTAGGGCATAGCATTCAGCATATAACATGTTCCACTATCGCACATCATTGGTATTTTTATTCCATATTTACTCGGTTTGTTGGGTATGTACATTCTAAATGGGCATCTACCTCGGAATCCAAGCAATTGTTCATCGATCGTGACATTGCTTCCAGGAATGTAATTATTTTTGCATTTATCTATGAATAGATCCCAAACCTTTCGCACCGGAACAAATGGATCTTGCTGACGAAGAGCAGGGCGTAGAGTCTTGTCATCTATTCTAAGACACCTTATAATGAAATCAAATCTATCTCTACTCATAACACTTACATATCTCGTGCCGCTAAATGAACTATCAAACAGTTCAACGGTTGATAAATGGTTATCTTTCATTGCAGCAGTAAGAGTGAGTATTCCAATAAAAGCTTTGATTTTATTAGGATTCGTATCCCTAAATGTCGAAGAAGTCATACCATCAGTACGTTTTATCGATATCTCCACATTTGTCCACTGAACGAGCTCTTGAATGATATCATCCGTGATAAATAACTCAAAACATAAAAGTGGTTCCAAAATATTTTGACACATTCGAGTAGGACCTCTATTAGAGCGAATTATATTGATCGCAGATGTTCTTCCATGACCTTGACCTTTAGAAGTAGCCCAGACGTGTTTATTCTTACCTCTGATTACTCTTTGAGCCGGAATAGTTATGCGGTGGTCATTTGTGGGGTTTTCAGATGTCGAGGTGTCATTCAAAATCTCTTCGATTAGTTCATCTATGAACTCGTCGTCAGTATCACTTTGAGCATCATCTTCACTAATATGATCCTCAATCTCGCTGTCACTGCCATCATTTGAAAATTCGGTTTCTTGATTCAAAATAGAAACAATTTCTCCGTCTTCCAACACTCTTGTAGATGCCATGATGTTTCTAAAACCCATATATGAGTAGAATATAAGTTAAATGTACTAAAACAAAAATATCACAAAAAATTTCATCAAAGTTACGCAGAAGATAAACATGCGCCTCTCGAGCGCAACGCATTACCATAACTAAAAAACGGTAGTACTTACCAAACGGGAACGACCCTCTCTCGCAAGTGTTAATTGACGACTGAGTTGGCTTAAAATAACAAGTCTGTTCGAGCGTTGGTTAAAAGAAGAAAGCAATATATGTAATTCGCGGGCGCCTCAAAGGCGAAGTTTATCTTTCTAGGGTTAACAACAAAAGTGTTGGCTTATAAACGAGTAAAGAGAAAAATAAGAAAGAACCCGAATAAACAACAACAAACTTGTGTGGCTAATAAAAGCGCTTGTCGTTTCAATGCAATTGATAAACAGAAAAAACCTGCATTAGGTTGGATCTGATCATGTGGGCTCGGTGGCGTGATGTGAAGTGCGTTGGCTACTAAGCGGCTGGTCATGGTTCAATACACGATGAAGGCACAAGAAGTTTTTCAATTAAAATGAAAATGTAGACCAGCACCACTAGAGCAAAGGAATCTGATGATCGACCTTGGCAGGCCGTGAAATAGCTATAATTCCAGCCAAATATAATTGAGAAAAACTTGGTGGTAGCACACTCAAGTTGTTGTTGGGCATTCAAAGTCGACAGATGATACGAAAAATGGCTTTAAAAGCAAAGTATGTAATCATACAAAAACTGAAGGTTATGACTTATGACATATTTAAAAAGTAGGTGTTACGCAATAATAAAAAGAAACAAACTTTAATAAAATTATTATTGTTGAACAAAATTCAATTTTTAATTTTTGTTTTTTTTTTTTTTTGAAGAAGATGTTGCCTCGATAGTGGTTGCCAAGAAAAGAGATCGAGTTTAAGTTTCTATTGCGACAAGTGTCCAAAAAGATCCGTTGGTTAATCGCTACGTCCTCTTTAAGATCACCTTCTTTGCAGCTTACTCTCGATTTTAATACAGTTTATTATTTTAGCAAACAAAATAAACTATATAGGTTATTACAATAGGGTAAATTATAAATGTTTTTAGCTTTTGGTTATAACAAAATCAATTTAATTAAATTTAAAATTAATTTAATTTAATAATTAAGATTTAAACATTATCAGGGTATGATTTTGATTTTAATTTAAATATACAAAAGGCATTCTTCAACGCGCTGAAAAATTTTGCATCATGCTTTGAACCATTTCCAATCGGTTTGGTGACGTCTTTAAGTAGCTCGGTTCGGGTACAGCCATATGTGGTCTTCATATTAGAAAGTGAGAAGGCGTTAATGGATTTAAATCAGTGTCTGATATAGAACAAAGGGGCCTAGAATTCAGCAATGCTTCTATTTGATAAAGTAAAGTGGTCATTTCTTCGAAAGTTAAAACACTATGCCCTAAAACGCGGCGAAGACAATGTTTTACGTATTTAACTTCCGCTTCCCAGAACCCACCAAAATGTGGACTTTTGGTGGAATCAACTGCTATTTTATATCATCTAGAGCCAATGTGGAATGAATCATTTCATTATGTTCCCTGGAACGTATTAGCTGAAACCATTCGGATAAGATTCTGGATGCTCCCTGAAAATTGCTGCCATTATCCGAATAAATACAGCTACATTTCCCTCGTAGAGCAATAAACCTATTGAGAACGGCCAAAAAAGCGTCCGTTGACAAGTCGCTGACAACTTCCAAGTGTATAGCTTCTGTAGCCATACATACAAGGAGAGCGAAGTAGCCTTTAACAAATTTTGGGTTCCTTCCTCTGGACCAACGAAGGGTGATGGGGCCAGCGTAATCGCAACCCGTATGATGGAAGGCAAATGAAGGTGAAAGTCTGGACAATGGTAGGTTTCCCATTAGTTGTGTTGATGTCTCCTGCCGCAACAGGAAGCACTTAAGACATTTGAAAACTATGTTTCTTATGAGGTTTCTACCTCCAATTACCCAAAACTCCTGTCGAACCAAAGCAAATAAAGCCGACACCCCAGCATGTAGAAATTTCTAGTGAGCTGCAACCAGAATCATACGAGTAAAGATATGCTTTTTTATTATTATACGGAAGAGTTCAGGAATTTAAAATACGGCCTCCAACTCTAAGTAATCCTGACTCATTAAGTAACGGTGATAAGGATGACAACGATGAACGATTCGAGACGAAGCTTTTAGTCTTAGGTCCTCCATTTCAACTTTAAATTCTCTTTGAGCATAAGGAATACAAAATTGTTTTGAATGAAGAAGCTCGGACGATGAGAGGAATGATTTTTTGCGATCAGCAGGAAGTTTTAGGTTTTTTACGTACCGAAAGACATACGCCATAAATCGAATAAGCTTTGTCCACGAAGATTTTCTTGTTTCTACATTTACCATAAAATTTGGAGCTAAAGAAGTAACATTCGCAATGGCAGGTAATTTTCTCTACTTTGGTTCGTTCAATAGAGCATCATTACCAAAATTAACAAAATTTGGCCAATGTACAATGGCCTCTGTCAACCAAGCTGGGCCCTTCCACCACATGTCAAGGTGTAATAAGTCACTAGGTATAGCTCCCATAAAGGCGTAATCGGTCCAAAGGTCCAAAGAGTCCAAACTAAACGAGGAAGGTTATCTAAAATTTCCGATGTACAATTAGCGACAAAGGTTCTCCATCAACGAGGTGAAAAAGCAAGCCAACCCAAGACGACTTGAGAGTCACAAAAAGCATATATATTTCGAGGTTTCACATCTAATGAAGAATTTACTAATTGAACCAAACGACTAAGAAGTCAGGCCCCACACAATTCCAGGCGAGGGATAGACAAATATTTCAGAGGAGATACCCGGGTTTTGGGAGCAATAATTTGAACCTTTACTTCTACATCCTTTTTTACACTGCGCGTGTAAATAACAGCTGAATATGCCTTTTCTGAGGAGTCCGAAGATCCGATAAGGTCGAAGTATCTTGAATCCTCAGTACTCATTCTTGGAATTTCCACCTTCTCTACACTAGGTAAGGATTTACCTATATTACCTATATATTCGATAGAGAGTCCAACGTTCACCTACTTCCTTAGATAAATGATCATACCTTCCTACTTTGCATTTATGAAGCCATAACTCCTGCAAAATGATTTTTAATAAGATAGTGGGAGGTGACAAGAACCCCAACGGATCAAAAATCTTCGCAACCTCGGATAAAAGTTTCCTCTTAGTACACTGCAATGATTCCTTATCTAACAAAATTTTATATATGAAGACATCGCGGTTTGGAGGCCAGACTAAACCAAGAATTTTAGTGCAGTTATATGCACTGCTTAGATCCATTGAAACTGTGCCATTTCAGTCAATTCCTTTCAAAAGCCGCCAACAATTTGATTCATCCTTTAATCTAACAATTTTAAACACAGAATCTTCACCTGTCAAAATATCATTAACGTAAAAATCCTCTAAGATACAGCGTGGGCCAACGGAAATCGCTAGTTGTAATCAATTGCTATCTGTTTTAGAACTTTCATTGACAAAAATGGCACAGGTGACGTACCATACGTAACCGTACAAAGTCGATAATATTCAACAGATTACTCAGAACTTTCTCTCCATACAATACGTTGAAAGTCCCTTTAGGTTTTATTCACCCATATCAAACATCTTTACGATATCAAAGGAGAAAACGTATTTGTGCATTCTAAATCTAATGCAAACGTTAACCAAATTGCGTTGTAAAGGAGGTCCTATGTGCAGCATCTCATTTAAACTTTTACCAAAAGAATCTTTATACGATCCATCGAACACAACCCTAATTTTATTAGTTTCGACAGTGTGATGCGGCAAGTAGAAAACTTGTCCCGAAGTAGGCTTAATCTGTCCCTGTAGATTTCGTTCCATGTGACCTAGCTCAGCATAAGTTCTCATAAAATGCAGGTAATCGGCTTGGAGAGTTTTATTGCGCGCGAAACGACGTTCCATTGCTGATAAACGTGACAATGCCCCTGAAAGAGTGTTTCCAAACTTGACCTCCGTGTACCGAAAAGGCAAATCGGCAACATATTTACCATCAGATGCACGCGAAAAGGTTTTTGTAAAATGTGAATCCACTGCGTCATCATTTTGCATATGGGAGTTTTTATAAGGGAGTTCCTCAATTTCCCAAAAGAGGTAACTGTTTGTCCAGGTCATTATTGATTTCAACCACAAATGAAGTAATTTCACTTTCTGCTAAGCTGACTGTAATAACCGAACCAAATGCAGTATTCTGAGCTATTCCATTCCCTCCATTTGCAATGCGATGGCCATTACGTAAAATTGCCACGCTTTATCTGATCCTAACAAAAGATCAATATGTCCTGATTTATTGAAATCGGGATCAGCCATTTCAAGACCTTCCAAAATCGATAGGTCATTGAATTCAACCGAACGAAGATGCGTTTTTGAAGTTATTTCATTTAAAATGAATGCTTCAATTGCAATCTGATTTGCATCGAAACATGATATAAAATTAACCGTTACAACACCGTTGGTTACACCAGCTTCAAGAGACGCAATTCCATTGATAGGAACGCAAACGAGAATTGTGAGCCTGTATCGAGGAGAAGGTTAGAAGGTTGAAGATTTCCATTGACATTCGTTATGTTAACAAGAACCGTGGGTAAAATACCGGACGAACGAGTTTTGTTTTTAATATGATTGCTCACTAACGGGAACTGGTGAGCAGGCGAAGAATCACTATCATAAGAAGCATCCATGCTATTCTTGGCAATTGATGACGGAACCGATGACGAAGCCAAAGAGTCTGGTTTGTTCATATGAACCGTTGACCGCGGAACCGATGGTGAAGTCGAAGAGTTTGACATTTCTAAATGAACTAAAGTATGATGCCGATAATGGCATTGGGAACAAGAAGTTTTAGATCTACATCTCGACGAAGAATGATTAGCTCCTAAACACCTATAACAAAGCTATTGATCCCTGACGAAATCGCGACGAGGAGGAATTGTCATAGATATAAATTGTTCACATTCAGGGAGTAAATGATTTGCTTTACACTTAGGACAGGATGAATGGGATGCTATTAAGCTTTTCACATTTTGCGAAGCAATAGAACGCGACGAATTTTTTTTGTTTTGTACGAATTTTTGGTTCACTTGCTTCTAAAGCTGAACATCTTTTTTCTAAAAAGTCAATTAAGTCACTAGCCGTAGCTTTTTCTGTCTTGCTATTATCAAGAGCCCAGGCTTTTCGCGTATCTGCATCTACTTTGTTTATCAAGATATAAATTAACCACGCATCTTTTGACCCTGCCCGAAGTGTCCCTAATCCGCGTACGACCTCATCCGCATGGTCTGTTAAGAACCGCAATTTCGCAATATCGATAGTGGGCACTGAGGGAATTTTAAAAAGCTTTCAATATATGAGTTTATTATAAAAAGTGGTTTATTATAACAATTAACCAGGTTTTCCCATGCCAATTGATAACTAGCATCGGAAATATCAATATGACTTAAGAGTTTTGCCGCGCATCACGCAGAAAGGATTTTAAGTACCGTAGCTTTTGAGCCACGGGGAAATTTTTCTTGCAGTCGATACTGCCTAAAAACATATCCCTAAAACCTGGCCACTCGCGATTATTACCCGAAAATGGAGTTATTTTAAAGGAAGGCAATTCAATCTCTGTTTTTTCATTAACAGTGAAATTATTTGAGTTGTTAATTAGAGATTCATACGCAGCCGCTTGTTTCTTGAGGAGATCCTCCACATGTAAATACTCCCTAACTTTCGAAAGCCCTTTTCATATGGTCTTCAACAAACTACCTTTTAGCTAAGTATTTCGTTTCAGTGGCCTCGAAATCGATTTCAGGATCACCGCAATTTGCATCCTTATGAAACGCGAAAAGTTCGGTTTGGTTTTTGCAAAATGCAATCCAAGTTTCTTCTAATCTTTGAAGACGCGCTTCCAATAAATCAATGTCTGCTTGCTGGGTTATTTCTAAGACAAAATTAAAAGCGCGTATAATTGCACCTTTCAAATGACCACGTGAATGTTCGAGTAGCTCCATAACACCTAACCTATACAACCGCTTGAGATAGGATTTAACGCACTAGGAACCGAAAAGTCTCAAAAAGTTAATACCGCACTAAAATTTTCCTAATCTCCACATTTTACAGAAACAACCTCGATTCAATACGACACCAGAAACCAGGAGGCAGTAAAGACCAACCGCAAATCCCCAAACTGCACCAGCCAGCAAACCAACAAATTTTTTTTTTTGCCCCAAACCATATACCATACCACAATACCGATGCAAAATATAACCTTTGTGTCCGTTTTTTTGTCCAACACCACCAAATATCGATATGCAACTACAATCTAATTTAATTACAATTATAAATTTACTTTTAATTTTAATTGTTCAATAATCCGGCTCTCGAAGGACCAAACTTTGTTACGCAATAATAGAAAGAAACAAACTTTATGGTGGTTGCCAAGAAAAGAGATCGAGCTTAAGCTTCTATTGCGACAAGTGTCCAAGAAGATCCGTTGGTTAATCGCTACGTCCTCTTTAAGATCACCTTCTTTGCAGCTTACTCTCGATTTTAATAAAGTTTAATATTTTAGCAAACATTACAATGAGGTAAATTATAAATGTTTTTAGTTTAGGTTATTACAAAATTAATTAAATTAATTTAATTTTATTAAAAATTAATTTAAATACGCAAAAGGCATTCTTCAACAGTAGGGAACCATTTTTGCCATGGTATTTTATTGAAGAAGACACTGTGGATAGAGCTGACGCTTTCACTGACTTAGGACTTTTATTTGATACAAAACTTTCCTTTAATCCCTACATTGACACGACAATAAGCAAATATAATGTCTTCTTCTTTCAATTATTATCTGGATCCATCATTTCTACACCACCCTAAGTATGCTGAATATCAACACTCGCCAAAGATCAACACGAAATCCTACATTTTTCTATATTGCTTCTGCGAGAGTGAACTATGGAATATATGAACCACTTAATATTATGTGTATTGACTTTACTAACTCTTTTCATATAACTAGGGTGTCCATCGTATCTCTTTAAAAGTGAACATGTTCTCTATTTACGGCCCGATCTTTTTTAAACTATCTTTTCTTGCAAAGATCTTTTTTTATTCCCTTTTTTGACAAAACTTACTTTCATTTTATTTACGTTGTTATTAAAATTATTTAACGTGAATTTAAATCTCACGAAGGCGGAACTACAATCAGCGAAATCAATTAATTTAATTAAAAGAAAACGATCTAAACAACAATATTTTCGGAATGTCAATGACGAACGACCGCACACGAAAAAAATAAACAACCAACTGTCAAACGAATACGATGAGTGCGTCTAATAGCTTGAACAACAGACAACACATAAAGTGCTGCCGCCCAGTAAATCAGCAATGGGGTGGGTCAGATCTATCAAAATTGAAACCAACAAAAAACAACAAATCAAACTACAACACTCTACATATATGTGTCCAATGTGTCCACGGATCACCTATCCGCCGCTTCCTCTATCACCTCGATTATTTTACGGAAAAAAAAATCCAAATGCCTCCGCGTTAAAACACTTAGTTTCTTCAATCTTTATTTCGAAACTTTTCCTCCTGGTATCGGTTAGGTTAGGTAAGATTGCTGCCAGTTGATCTTGCTACCGCCACACTTAGATTAAAGTAGATCCATTGTGGTACCCTGAAGTGTTGTAACTTCTAATTGTATAACCTATGAGTTCTATGGATAATCATTATCGAGCCACTTAGATGCTTTTATGAAGTTCAGCAGGCTTTTGCCTGACAGATTCGAGAGCTCTTCTAAATCATTGAAGAAGTAGCCGCCCAGGAATTTGTTCCTTATATGGCAAAGTGCTGGACAATGACAAAAACAGTTAGAGGTGTCCTCATGTTCGTATTCGTCATTGCAGCCTCTACATAGGTCGTCATTGCTTAGCCCCATTTTCTTTTTATGGTAGCCAAGAACATTGTGTCCGGTGATCCCTCTGGTCTCATAAAATAAAAATCGATTTTTCCAATCTTATTTCCTTTTTTCTTTTCTCGAATTTTCTCAAACAGCCTCTTGCTTGCAAAGCTCACAAAAACGTGATCTTTCCATGCATAATCCATTGCCTAGCTCGGCCATTCCAGTTTCTCACACTTACATACGACCAGTCAATCGTTTTCATGATCTTCAGTCACGGGATCTCGGCTTCGTGGAAAGCTACGTGCTCGACTAGAAAACCCCTATTCCTCCGTTGTCGAATCTCATCGAAACTTTATTTTCACACACACATTAAATAATTCAGCAAGTTGTTGGATGTCTAACCAAAAATTTCCGAATCCAAATCTCGGCCATTCAGAACCTTTTTAACTAAAATTCGAGAAAGAGAAATGAAACTGAGAAAGTTTCTTCTAGGCATTCTCCTAGTTACTCTAGAAGAAATCGCTAGTGAATTAAAGCGATACGAAAACATTTATTTAAATACTGAAATCTACTGTGTTTCAATTATGGTAGATCGGATTTACTATTTAAATGAAAATTAAGTTTTAAGAATTATAAAAAGGAACATTTACAGCCCATGTCTTTAACACAAAATATTTAGTTAATAAGTTACTTAAATTTAATTAGTTAATGATGTTTTGTTTCACTATAAGTAAAAGTCCACCTGACTCGATTACTTCTTCAGCTCATCCGCTGGTACATCGACAAGAGACCGCCCGTCTTCTTCGTAGTTCTTTGATTTATTTGCTCTCAACTCGTAAATCAATCAAAACCTGTTTTTGTTTACTTTTCCAAAATAATTTAAAAGTAGATCACTGGCTGATGGCCGCCAGGTATCTACAGACTCTACAAGCATTTTGTAGCAGTAACGGAAAAAGAAGATTTAAAATGTTTAAGTTATATAATAGGCAGGTGAAACTAGTTGTGGTAAATTTTACCGCAAAAACGGGAAAATGTTGAAACCACTATTATGTATGTTCAAACATGAACATACCCAATCTATAGATAACCCAATGTCTATGTGAAATAAAGATAAGATAAATCATCCTAAGCATACACTGACGGTTATCTACAGATAAATAACATTTAAGAAAAGAAAGATAAGAAACATAGAAATTAAGAATAAAAAGCTAAGACAAGAAAATTGTATATACAGTAGAATTCGGTTATAACGACCACTCATGGAGACACATTTTCCGTCGTTATAAGCGAATGTCGCTATATCCGAAAGAAGAAAACACATAAACTTTGAATTATGTACCAGAATAGAATAGAATAGAATGTGGACTTTATTTATAACATAATATCGTTTACATACAAAGTACTAATTATTATAAGCCTTGTTTAGACCTGGTTTTGTAACCGTCGGTCCGATTGACAAAAATAATGAAAATTCAATAAAGCATGATTTATAATTTATGAAAAAAGAATTTCAAAAAGTAATTAATTGAACAATTTAAGGAAAAGTTATAAATCTTACTGGGTTAAGAACGGGGTATAATGTATAATGTATAATGTTTTATATTTAAAAATTTTCTGATATAATCCTCTGTCTGTAAGCGGAGCCAGATTTGATGAAGCTGTACAGTTTATCCCAGTCATTAGAACCGTTGAGAATACATACAACGTCTTCTCTTTCAATATAGTTTGTGCCGAAAACAAGTCTCCGATGTTCTCTAAGGATTGGACACGAACCCAAAAAATGAAAAATGTTTTCTCGTTCCTTTGTGTTACATAACTCACATTAAAGAGGCAGATCTGATCTGTGTGGTATAAACTTTTAATTTAGGTGAAGCATTTCTCCTCTCGCACGGAAAATTGTAGATATCAATTCTGTTGAGTTTTTGTCATGGAAATAATTTGCTGTATTGAGATGCTCTAGCCTGATTTATGCATTCCTCACGTTGATTTGTGTCCACTTTTGATAAAACGGTGTAGAGTTTTTTTAAGATCCTGCACTAATGTTTTTTGTTTTCCCGATAGTCTCAAAAAGGGTTGACCAGGTTTTGAGAAAATCAAGTTTATTTACGACTAGATGATTTAAAATCTTCTTGACTAGCCTCGAGGAATCCATTTGAAATGTTCTTAAAATGTAGTCAAAGTGAATCTTCAAAGAATCTATGAACATTGGAGATATTCCTGTTTCAATGTGGAGCATATATTTTGGGGTCGTAGAAGATAGTTTAAATATTCGCTTCAGAATAAATCGAAGTAACTTTTCCACAACATTATACTCTTTGTAGCCCCAAAATTGCGCTGAATATAACATTTCTGATTTGGAAACAGCTTGGAAAAGTTTGTTCTTATGTGATTGATTAATTGATTTGTTTTCAATGCATCTTTTCCAAGAAACACATACTGCAGATTTTGCTTCTCTATGTTTTACTTGGACATGATTTTTAAAACAAAGATTTCTGGATAGCATAACTCCCAAATATTTGTTTTCTTTAACCACTTCAATTTCGACTGCTTTGTACTTCCATTGTTCATTCGCTACATACCTTCCATGTCTTTTCCCGAATATCATTATTTTAGATTTGTTTAGGTTTACTGTTAGATTCCAGGTGTCACAATGCATTTCGAGAATATTAACCATCCTTTGCAATTGGTGAGGTGATTCTGCTAATAGAACGATGTCATCCGCATACATCAAAGCTGGAATTTCTTCGCCTGCCACAGTAAATCCTCCACCTACACAATCCATTAAAACGTTAATAAAAATTGTTAATAGAAGGGTACTTAGGGAACACCCTTGTTTTAATCCCATTGATGAAATAAATTTCTCTGAGAGACTCTCTCCATCCCAAACCATTATCGAGTCGTTTTTATAGAGTGCTCTTAATATTTCGATAATTTTTGAAGAAACGTCGATGCTTGCGAGTTTGAAAAAAAGGGACTCTCTATCAATTCCGTCAAAAGCTGCTTTGAAGTCTATGTAGAAAGCGTACATTTTCTTTCCTTGCTGCAAGTATAGTTCTGCTATGATAGATAGATAGATATAATTTTATTTATGTTATTAAACAATTTTTACATGATATTATTACTAGAGTAAAATAAAATAAGTGGGCAATGGCATTGCCGTCTGCCTCATTGACGCGGTAAAATGTATAATGTTCTTGATTATTGTCCACTTTAAAAAAGTATTTTACTATTAAAGAAAAAAGCATGAACTAAGAAATGATATTATTGCAATATGTAAATGCAGTTTCAATATAATTATGAAGTGAATCCCAATTGTCGCCGTTAAGAATATTCTTTGTTTTTTCCATTGTCAATGAACGATATCCGAAATAAATAAGTCTTATATCATTGTAAATTGGACATATTGCCAAGAAGTGAAATGTATCTTCTTTTGCCTTAAGGTTACATAATGTACAAAGGTTTGAATCATTTTTATTAAATGGCGAACCGTTTAAATTCAATACTTCACATCTGGCTCTACATATCAAAGATATAGCTCTAAGGCTACGACAATCATTAAAATAATTTTTACTGCCCAGATCGTGGTTAAGTTCTGAATATATTGGTCTATTAATAGAGGATGATGCTTGTACTATATTGTCATTGCGACTGTGAATGTCAGATAATTCCGAAAGATTATACAACTGCTGCTTTAAAATGAAAAGATCATCATACTGAATATTACTGGCTGTATCGCATTTGTCTGCCAAAAAAATTCCAATCATTAAACCATTCCAATTTATTTTCAAATGTGCTTTTCACCAGTCATGGGATTGACATCCCCGATTAGCAGAATATTTTCAAATTCTATTGTATTTAGAAGATCATAAAGAGCATAAAATTCGACATATCAGAAATTGCAGTTAATGTATGCTGACAAGATATAAAATTTGGAATTTAAACTATTTAAAATCAAACAAACGTGGTTATTAATTTCACTAAAACTACCACTTACATATTTGTTTAGACCAAATAAAGAACCTCCTATTGCTCTACCAAACTTATGTTCGCGACTAGCCGATATCCAATATAATTTATATTCATTGAAGTATTTGCTATAGTTTTCAAAAAATTCATTTGTTATAAATGTTTCAAATAGAAGAAAATTTCATGTTTTTTTATATGTAAAGAAATCGCCACTAATTAGTTTGCTTGCCAAACCGGCAATATTATAAGAAATAATTTTAAAATTATTATTTTTAATGTTATTACTACTTAATTTTATACTGCTTTTACTTGCGTTACAGACGGCAGCACTGCTTCAAATACGTTGTAAAGTTGGTAGTTTTGTTTAACTTGTAGACGGCGCTGCTAGCATCCCACCATTATTGATAGAAGTTGACGTTTCGCTGACGTTCTTTTGTGATTTATTTGTTTTCGATTGTGAAAAGTTAATTATTTCATTTTTTATTCCGATGTCACCAAATAATTCTTGTAGCACCTCAAATCCATCTCGATAGCCAGAAAAGAATTTTCCTTCTTGTTGTGTGAACATTTTTTCCATTTACAACCATTTTCAGACCTCGCATTTGTGGAGAAGCTGATGGATGTTTGGTCTTGATCGCTCTTCTAATTTGCAAGATTTGTTGTCGTCTTCTTAGTTCGTCTCTGGTGTAATCAGGGTTCACGTACACACCGCCTCCTTTAAGCTTGCCTGAGCTCTTAAGCAGCTGAGATGAAATGTGTTTATTCTTTGTCTCTACTACCACAAGTTGCTGCCTTCCTTTAGATTGCAATGCACTTAAATCCTCTATATCAATATTTTGATCCAGAATTTTTTTTGTGATCTCATTAATTGATTTCCGGCTATCATCGCACATAGTTGGTGGTAGAGTGAAAACTAAATTTTTTTCCTTAGAACGCTTCTCCAACGATTCCATTTTCTTTTCGAGTGTATTGTTCTTTTGTTTTAACTCCTCGAGCTCTTGTGCGAGGGTCTCATTTGAGGTTTTCAGATTCTGCATTTCGGCAAACATGTATACAAAGTCAGTTTTGTTGGCAAATCACCAAGTTTACTTTATAAGGTTTTTGTAAGCATATCTTGTAGTTCAGAAACAGTCATTGATGCTACAGCCATTTTGTTGGTATGTGTTTTTTTGCTATTACGGGCTAGCGCCGGAGATGTTTCTAGCTAATTTCTTTTGTGTGTTTGTTGCATTAGAAATCACTGAATTTGGTGTTTAGTTCTCTTACTGAATCTTTTAATTTTATAGAATTTAAATTTATCACTAAAAAAACTATAAAAGTGCTTTTTATTTAGCGATAAAATACAGAAAATAAAATATTATTCTAAGAGCCGTGGTTTTTCACTTTTGCAACCTTTGACAGATCAACGGTCAAGTTCTGCTATGTTTACCAAGAGGAATACTTGATCGATCATGGAGTAACCAGTTCGAAACCCAGCTTGAAACGCACTCAACACGGATTTCTCATTTGCCCAGGTGACAAGTCTACGTAATATCAAACTGGTGAAAAGTTTCATGGATGTGTTCAAGAATGAAATCCCCCGGTAGTTTTCGACGGCTAAGGCGTCTCCTTTCTTGAATAGTGGGAATATTATTGAAGACAAGAATGTTGTTGGGATAGCACGCGAATTGAATATATCATTGTAGCAGTTTTGAGGCTTATTATAAAATCTAGAGAAGCGAATTTAAAGAACTCGTATGGGATTCTGTCTGGTTCTGCGGCTTTTTTAACTCGAACTCTGTCTAATATGAAAAGGAGTTCTTCTACGGCGAAGTTGGAGTCTAAAAAGATATCCTCAATATATGGCATGGCATATTGAACCCTGACAGATGTAAACTCAGTATTTAACTGCGAGGAAAAATAGTTTTTCAACCCCGCTGCTTTCAGTTGGCATCCAATTGTAAGATTTGATCCGCTGACATGTTTCATTACTTGCCAAAATTCGGCAGATGACTTAACATTTGATAAAGATGCGATGATATTCATGTGATAATCCTTTTTTTGTTTTGTATACACAATGTTTTTTAGACTTTATTATACCTTGCGTACCACTGTTGAAATTCCGTGTTGTTTTTTGTCCCGAATAGTTCAAGATATGCGAAAGAAAGCTTTCTGGCTGCTTCACATTTCTTATCGTACCGCTCTTCCTTGTAAACTTGGGCAGGTTTTTTAGAACTTTGTTGACGTTGGTTTGCCTTCCTCACAATATCAAATAGTTCTTCTATTGTTGGGGCCGGGGTCAGATTATTGAGAGAACTAAGTTCCATGTTCAGCTTTCGTTGATATTCCTTGCAAAGTTTGACGTTCCTCTTAAGTTTTAGAGGAAGATTAAAGTCCGCTTGAGGGGCTGGTGAGTTACTCTTTAGGGACAGAATCAATGGCATGTGTTCAGAAAATATTTTAACATCAATTTCAAAATCCAATTTTTTGTTTAACCAGGCCCCTGTAGCGACACCATAGTCAATAACGGAGTGAGGAGAAGAGCGAATAAAAGTATATTCTCCCAATCTATCACCTGGACATCTTCCATTCAATACAACAAAGTTATATGAATCACAGAGTTCTAGAAAATTGTTACCTTTGGCATCCTATCTGTTGTCTTTCGAAAAGCGATTGTAAGTAAGCTCATAAGGGTACACTTAAGAATATAGTGCCCATCCTTGTTCGTTAACTATAGGAGCGTTGAAGTCTCCTAGTAAAAGTAGGTTAGGTTCTGACAGATGAGCTAATAAGTCTTCTAAGCAGCAAAAATCCTCATACCAGTTATTGCAATTGAGATATATTGGAA
Source organism: Philhelius pedissequus (assembly GCA_910595825.1). Lineage (NCBI taxonomy): Eukaryota > Metazoa > Arthropoda > Insecta > Diptera > Syrphidae > Philhelius > Philhelius pedissequus. Next base: position 114,034,455 of record OU343160.1, on the reverse strand, counting down.
CTATTAAATGTGTCACTCCTTGATCTTGAAATGAGATGACTGTCAACTCATCATGCTTTTCAAATTTAAAAATGGGCGTATGTTCTCTTTTAAAGCCTAGCACCATCTTCCAAGGTTATGTCTTCTAGTTGCAGATGACCAAGTTAATTCATACCCTCTAAATACATTATTAAACATTTCAGACTGATTTTTTTTTTGTAATTTAACTATATACCTGTAAGACCTAAGATCTTTTAAATGTAACCTGATTTGCACGGCACTAGTTTGGCACAGTGGATTTGATAACCAGGTATTGACTGTCTCATTTTAACCCATGGGCGGCATCCAATTAAAAGTGGAGGTATAGAAAAGAATGCGCCTAGCGTGGGGATCGCACCCACACGTCTAAGTTAGCAAACAAGCACTTTATCCACTGCGCCATTGTCACATTTTCTACTAAATAGGGTTCTATCAAAATAAATATATCGAATTCTCGAACAAAATTAAAGAAATCAGGAAAAATTAGTTTATTTTTTAGTCCTGTGATATTGTAACACAGTATTTTTAAATTTATAGTTTTATTATTTTTAAAATCATTATTTGAATTTAACGGCTGGCCGGCCGGCGGCAAGATTTTAGTTAGAAGAACATCCGGGAGACGATTGATTTCCGGAATTTCTACTAGGTGTCGCTCTATTAGACAGGGGGATGTTTTTGACAACTTTTTGTGATGACAGTTCAGTTCCATGTGCATTACTTACTTTCGGCGTTAACATAACTTTCTGGTTGAATTGTAAATGTAAATTACTTAAAGCAATACAAATTTCACTCAATCGCGAAAATCCATCACTATTACCATATCTCAGACCAAGGTTGTTGTCCCAAGTAAAAAAGTTCTTTCGACATATAGTTTATCGTCTTTAAGGGAAGTTTTAACATTTAGGAGCTGCCATTTTACCGCCTTAAGAACCATAAACAAATAACACTTTTCAAGAAAAATAACTAGCACAAGCACAACTGACTACAATTTGTATCAACCAAAATAAACTATGTATCTAAATATGTAAGCCTAACAAAATTGGGAAAATTCTCTAATTTTCTTTCCGGTCGTTATATCCGAATTTCATGACAAAGGGATCCCGTCATAATAGTCGTTATAACCGAAATGGTCATTGTAGGCGAAGTCGTTATAACCCAAAGATATTATTCACTATTCATTGCGAAACCAAGCTTTACCTTTAAGTTTCGTCTTTATTACCGAAATGCCGTTATAACCGAAGTGACTATAAGCGAATTTAACTGTATATTGAAGTAACATAGTTAAATAATATTAGTATTCATTTCGACTTACAACCTAGGTCTTACTCAAACATTGGCCCTTCGAGTATACTTTACAAATTTCCCCCCACCAGTGGTAAGAGATTTTAAAAAAGTAATACGAACTAGAATCATATATAAGCGTTGTCAGAGCAACAAAAACTGGCAAATAAAAAAAATCACATTCGGTGAAATTGGCGTTGTCAAAACTGCAAATACTGGCAAATAAAAAAAATCACAATTGAATGAACTTAGCGTTGTCTGAGCTACAAATACTGGCAAATAAAAAAAAATCACATTCAGTGGAATGAGCATTGTCAGAGCTACAAATAAATAAAAAACAAATCCCATTCAGTGATTTCAGCATCTATCAGACCTACAAATACTGACAATGTGTCAATTTAGCGTTATCAGAGCTACAAATACTGATGAAGTTTCAATTTAGCGTTATCAGAGCTACAAATACTGATTAAGTGAAAATAAATGTTGTCAAAGCTTAAATACTGACAAGTGACGAAAAAAACAGATAAACAAACAAAAAACAAAGTCAACAATATCATCAGACCATATAAAAATATTTGAAAAACAGTTTGAAATCTTAAAAAAACTTGAAAAATTATTAAGATATGCAAAAGTGTAACAACGCAGAGCAAAAATCAAGAAATTCTTGTCTATTCTAAAAAGAATCCTCAAGCATTCAAGGAAAATGACGAGCTAATTCACAAGCTTGGTGTTATTGATGTTCCCTATTTTAAGGAACAATGAATGAAAGGAGCAGATACCTACTTTCAGAAAATTCAAAGTTTGCTGAAAAACAATGATCTGGACAGTGTACAACAAAGCATAAGCGAAGCAACGTTATCCAACAAATTAGCAGAATTAAAAACTGTACATCAGTAGCTAGTCACTCGAATAGACGTACAGCAAAAGTAAATGAATGAGATATTGATGAAAACAATAACAAATCACGAAACTCATAAATTTAACGAAAATACTGACAATAATGGAGAGCTTAAGGAAGACAATAGACAAGGCGAAGTTAGAGAATATTTCCCATCCTCATAACAAAAACATATAGATTGGAAAAATGAAACGATGGAATGAACGACTGCAAATTGAGCTGTCTAAGATGAATCCAATACAAGAAGATAATCGAGTTGGAAGATGATGTGAAATTACTTCTTGACAAATTGGAAGAAAAACATGGGGGCATAAAATCTGATCCATGTGCAAATGTATCAACAAGAAGTATTAAAATTGAGCTGCCTAGATTCGATGGAAAAATCGAAGAATGCAAGATATTCTCCGACCTGTTCATAGATTTGGTTCACAAGAACAATGATGTGCTAGATTCTGTGAAACTAAATCACTTGCGATCACGTATAGCCGGCGAAGCTCGAACTTCAATTGCTAGCACCGTACAAGGATGTTCGGCAAATTATAAAGAAACATGGAAGACTCTCATCAGAAGATACGAAAATAAAAGAATCAATTTCTCCACACAATTGAATTACTTGCTGGACATGCCAATGATGAACACTTCATCACCTTCTAATGTTAAAAAACTTCACGATGCAGCAAATGAATGTATATTTACATCATTAAAACGACAATAGGCAAAGAAAAGAATAAAAACGATGAAAATCAAAAGTGTATTTAGAGATAAGGGCAAAATTTATGAGCAACAACAAAACGCAAGCAGAGTTTTTGGTATTACCCACCCTCATAAAACCACTACCTGACGAATCATTTGAATTTAATAAAAATGAGTGCGGAAACTATATTTTGGCATATCCAAACCTAAATACAAAAGATCGTATTGACATTATCATCGGTAATGACACAATGGCATCGTGGGACAAAATACGATCTTTGGGTGGATAGTTTCCGGCTAACTACACGAGAAAGGACAATGTGGCCAAATCATGTCAGCGGTTACTTCATCGATGGAAACATTCTGGGAGATAGAAGAAATAGAAAAAGATATTGAAATATCAGAAAACCACATCTGCATGCAAGCAATTGCAGAAACAACAACAAGAGATACGAAAGGCAGATATGTAGTTATGTTCCCACTAAGAACAGATATAGAGCTTGGAGAATCTAGAAAACAAGCATTATCTAGATTCTTACAGCTTGAGAAAAAAATGAGTAACAAAATAAAAACCAACTACATACAGTTTATGCGAGAATACGAAAAGAATACAAGCCTAACAACAAAAACAAGAGTTGTATTCGATGCCTCAGCGAAGACGTCCAACGGATACATCCTTAATGACGCAATGGTGATTGGGTCTAGACTACAAACCAATATCTTTGACATCATCATAAAATGGAGGCAATGGAAATATGTAGTTACGGCAGACATCGAACAAATGTGCTGGTAGATCAACATAGCTGAAGAACTTCACGAATCATCGAATATTTTGGAGAGAACAACAAAGAGACAATATAAGAAAATATAAACTGACAATAGTTACGTATGGAACAGCAGCAGCTCCATTCTTAGCAGTCCGAACATTGCAAGAAGTCGCAAACTAATGCAAAGAAAAGGACATCAGAATAAAAGAAATCATAAGGGAAGAATTTTACGTTAACGCCTTAATGACAGGCGCCAACAACTAAGACGAGCAGTAAGTTGAAAACTTTCAAATGCTGGCTTTCAATTACCAAAATGGCCTTCAAACAACGAAAATTTGAAGGCTGGAATAATTTCGAATGATGAGCATAAAATCATTGATGTCAAGAAGGAACTACTTAAAATTCAACGGGACTTGGAAAGGTTCAAGGAAGAAAACGTTTACCTTAAGGGCTTGGACTTTCACCACATAAGCGGTCACAGAGAATTAATGTTAAGTAAGATCTTGGTTATTATTTTAGTAATCTATATAACACGAATATGCAGAAAAGGAATTTTAACACTATCTGTTGGCCCACAGAATGTTCAAACATGAACATTCCCAATCTATAGATAACACAGTATGTGAAATAAAGATAAAACAAATCATCTTAAGCATACACTGACGGTTATCTACAGATAAATAAGGTTTAAGAAAACAACATAGACATTAAGAGTAGAAAAACAAGAGACATAGACATTAAGAATAGAAAGATAAGACAAGAAAATTGTATATATATAGAAGTAATATAGTGAAATAAAATTAGTATTCATTTCGACTTACAACTGAGGTTTTACTCAAACAATGTATCGTAGCAATAACAATGTTAAAATTAATGACAGTAAGTGTTTCGACAAGTTTTGCGAATCGCAAACTTTTTTTTTATGAAAAATTCAAGTGATGATGATTTCCGTAAATCACTTTCAATAGAAAAATTAATAAAGTTTTTTTTTCGAAATTTGGAGTATCTTCAGCAGTTTTCAGAACTGTCTACAGTCTATGAGTTTTTTTGTGATTTTATTCTAGTTTTGTATTTTTTTTTGGTTATTAAAGTTCTACTTTTATTGTTAAATGAATTAAAATGTTTATGTTAAATCTATTTTTTTGTTTTATTTAGTTTTTTTTATGTTATGTTTTTTGTTCTCTATGTTTTTCTATAAAGTTCTCTTTTTCAATAGTTTTTTGAGTGACTTGTCCTCTTTTCTGAAAGTAGCCAGATGGACAACGTACATATAACTGACTTAAACTTATCAAAGAATAATACCAAGAAGAAATTATTAAATTGTTAATTTTTATAGCTAATCACAAATGTTAAATTTTAATACTTTATAATGAACTTAGGTGTAATATTTGCAGTTGAGTTAAATAAATAAATAAATGAAGCGTTTGACATAGCCAGCCGATGGATAAGGTTTTGCAACAGCTGGATTTGAACTACGCATGGAAATCTAATAGTAAATTGCTTGCTAGTCAGTTTCATTAAGGTGACGAAAAACACAATGATGTTTGACAGCAAGGGGCAGGTTTCAGTTTTAGGACTACAATATTTAATTGATGATGATCAGTTCACATTTGTAGTTTAAGTGCAAGAGATAGCCGGAGAGGTTACAAACGTAAGGTACTGAGTAGTATGGGTCAACTATGTATATGATCTCAATGGATATATAGCGCCAGTCATTATAAATGGGAAGATTCTGGTTCATGATATGTGGTGAATTAATCTTGAATGGGATCAAGAGGTGCCAGCGGAGATCCAACATAAATGGTATGATCAATGGAAACAGGTCAAATATGTAGAGCGATTTCGAATTGATAGTTGGCTTGGAATTGGCCAGCAGGCCATCCATATTCACGGATTTTCGGACGCCTCAACGATAGCCTATGGTGCTGTTATATATGTGCGAGTACAGGCAGCTGATGGCAAGGTTACGAGTAAGTTGGTTGTTGTAAGGACCCGAGTATGTCTACTTAAGGTCATAACAATACAACATCTACAGCTAGCTGCGGCACAATTATTGGGCCGTTTGAATGTAGAATTACTAAAGGTGATGGAGTGGATAGGCGTTGAATATATGCTAACATTTCACTGGTTGCAAAACCTTTCGCGTGACATGAAGACATATGTGGCGAACCGCGGAAGTTAGGAGGTAGCGCCTATAAAGGACAACCCTGCAGATCTATTGAGTCGAGGAGTAATGCCAGCTGAGATAGTAAATAACAGTTTATGGTTGCATGGGCCAGCATGGCTATGTTACCCTGAGATGGAGTGACCATCTAATCCGATAGTAGTTGATACATCAACAATAGTAGCAAGTGAGATCCACAGTTGTGTTATAGCCAGCCAGTCAAGCCACAGTCTCAGTGGTCCCAACACCAGAAGAGTGGGCGTTAGCGATGCGTTACCTTACGAAGCATACGCAAGAGCAGTTTTATAGGAAGTATATAGCGTCACTTCGCAATAATGGGCAGTTAGTAGACCATACCAAGATCGAATCCCTCAAGCCAATCTTCGACGTCGAAGGTGCTTATTGTGCGTTGGAGGACGTCTTCATACAGCGACCGTTGAGTTTGAGACGCGCCATCTAGCAATAATTCCAGATGGATCGAGATTAGCTTGGCTAGTGATTGATAATGCACATCGAACAACGAAACTTGGAGCAGTGCAGACAATGATGAGATCTCTCCGGCAGCAGTTTTGTGATTCCGAAGTTACGCAATGAGCTGAGGAATTTCGTTCACAAATGCGTTGCTTGTGGCCGGTATAATTATCGATTGGAACAACAGCTAATGTCTGAATTGCCAGCTGATAGGGTGCGAACCGGAAAGCAGTTTCTACATACAGGTGTGGATAATACCGGGCCGTTCATCCTCAAGGTATTAAATAGAAATGGAAAGCAGATAGGTTTGAAAAAGTCTTGGGTTGCGATATTTGTGTGCCTTAAGATGAGAGCAGTGCATATTGATTTGGCAGGAAACTTGACATTAGTGATCCTTGCATGTTATAAGCGGTGTTTTTGTCGGCGTGATGACAGCGTATGTATAACGACAGCCAGGGAGATTAAGTGACCATATGCAGAATGAAAAGAGAAAGAAGTTTTCAGTCGTGTTAGTTTTAAGGGGGCAGAATGAATGTTTATGGTGCTAGCGACTCCACATGAAGGTGGTATATACGAGGCAGCTGTAAAGTCGATGAAATATCATCTCAAGCGGATAGTTGGCCTGCGTGTACTAGAGAGTGAGAAATTCTCGTCGCTGCGTAGGAATAGAAGGAATAATAAACCCTCAACCTATTCACCTTCTGAGTGATGATCCAACAGACATGCAAGCATTGAACCCAGGTTATTTTCTGATATGAAAGCAGATAGTTTCACCACCAGTGCTTGCGAAAGTGCAGAATGAAACACGAAGTGTATACGATTATGGCGAGAGAGACAGACGATCTTCCATCAATTCTTTAAAAGGTGGAAGGACGAATATCTTGTGACACTATAGGAGCGAAAGAAGTGGAAAAGAGAAAAGGAGAGTCTACAGATAGGGCAGATAGTGTAAATCAAAAATGGAAAACGTTCGTTTTTGCAGGGAGTGTATCGTATGCAACGCATACGAGTGCAAGAGCACCTATAAAATACAATATAACAATATATATTTCACATGTATTATACTCTTGTATTGTAGAATGGGCAAGAGCAAATATAATAATGTAATGTAGGTAGTAATCGAAATGAACGCAAGGAGCCAGGTTGTGCCAGCATTAAAAAACAGATCTATTTTTCGTCTTTTTTCAATCACTTCACTGGCAATTTTGTTTAATTGCGTGGATTTGGATGAACTGTTTATGATGTAGTTTCTACCTAAAATTGAAGATATCGGTATACGTATCGCTAATTGTAAAATTATGTTACATCAAAACGCCATATAACAAACAAAGTTTAGATAGTCAAACATCACTACTTGCCTGGCTACCAGACAAATCTGGCCAGTAATAGATCGAAGGCGATCAAAACATCTGCTGTGTCTTAGAAGCAAACATCTTGGCTCCGTCATAGGTACTATAACTAGACACTGTTTAATTGGCAGACACGTCAAAGAACTTGGCGTATTCTCCAATGACTTTTGCAGAAGTTGTATTCAAGAGGAGGAAAAGGAGACTATCTCCCATCTTTTTTGCCCAGGCCCTCCCCTCTCATAATGACGTAGATTGCACCTGGGAGAATACTTCTTCTACGACCCTAGTGACCTAAGACACACGCAGATTCACCAGCTACATCGCTTCAAAAATTATATTTAGTGATTTATTATTATATTATTATTACTTAATTCTATTTTTATTCATTCCTATATCGCACCAAAACCTTTATAAACTTTAATTTTTTTGTTCGTGTTTTTATTTGTTTATTATTAGTACCTCACCTTATTGATTTTTTGTTCAAAATGAAAAACCACCCACGCTTACTAATTGGGAAACCAACTGGGAAGGTTTTACGAAAGATATAGAGGATAACGTTGAATTAAGGGTATCACTACAAACGCCTATCAAACTTGATGACGCAGTAGATAACTTCGCCAATATCGTACAACAAGCCGCATGGAACAACACCCCGTACCAAAGAGAAATGCCGCGGTTTAAAAACCTAAAATATCCGCAAGAAATAAAAGATTTAGTAAAAGAGAAACGAAAAGCACGTAAGAACTGGTCACAAACTCGAGCTCCTCAACACAAGGTAAATTTAAATCGCTTGTGTAATTTACTAAAAAAGACGATAGCAGAATTCAAAAATTCTGAAGTTGGAAATTATCTTGAAAGCTTGACAGCAGGAAAAGAATCCAACTACTCTCTCTGGAAAGCTGTTAAAGTAACGAAGAAACCAAAGCTCCCAGCGCCTCTGACTAAGAATGATCAAAACGATTGGGCAAAAAGCGATAAAGAGAAAGCAAATATTTTCGCGGATTACCTGGAGAACACATTTAAACCTTTTGATGGGCAGGTACTCAACGAAAATTTAAATATAAGTTTTAACTCAAGCGAAAATTACATAACAAGAAATGTTACCCTTGCCGAATTAAGTAGAGAAATGAGAAAGCTTAAGTATAAGAAAGCTCCGGGATATGACCTAATTACGGCCGTAGTTCTCAAAATGGTTCCTCGCAAAGGGTTAATTAATCTTCTTTATATAATACATGCCACTCTAAGGCTAAAGTACGTTCCGAGCCAAATGGAAGTTTGCGGAAGTTATAATGGTTCTCAAACCAGGAAAACCATCACATTATAATAAATCCTATAGACGGGCTTCTGCCCGTAATATCTAAGGTCTTTGAAATAATATTACTTCTGCGCCTGCAGCCTATAATAGAAGAAAAGCGCCTAATACCTGAACATCAGTTCGAATTTAGAAGCAAGCATTAGACAATTGACCAAGTGCATAGGACCACTGACGTCATTGAGAAAACTCTTGAAGAAAAGAAAATTTGTTCGGCGGTCTTCCTAGTCGTGTCGCAGGCTTTTGCTAAGGTGTGACACGAATGCCTAAATTTTAAATTAAGACAAATTCTGCCTGAAGCACTTTATACGCTTCTAAAAACATATCTACAAAATATACTTTTTAGAGTAAGACATGGAAACGATTACTCGGATCTCAAAGAAATAGAGGGTGGGGTAACACAGGGAAGAGTTTTAGGTCCAATATTGTACCTATTATTTACACGTGATATACCTCAAACAGAAGACACTATCGTAGCCACGTTTCCTGACGACACTGCAATATTAGCAGTGGGCCAAGCGATAAATGATTCTATGAAAAAATTACAAAAAGCTCTGAATAATGTCAATGATTGCACAAAAACATGGCGGATATCGCTCAACGAAGTAAAATCAGTCCATGTAGATTTTACGTATAAGAAAATTAATAGATTACCGGTATTTGTTAATACGGTTCAACTTCCGTTTGCTAATGAAGCAAAATATCTCGGAATGACTCTAGACGCGAAATTAAAATGGAAACCGCGTGTTAAAAAGAAGTGCGAAGAGTTAAATAATAAACTCAGAGATATGTATTGGTGGCTCGGGAAAAACTCTAAGCTTAGTATCGCAAACAAGCTAATTTTGTACAGGCAGGTGCTTAAGCCTGTCTAGATTTACGGTATACAACTTTGGGGTTGTACGCGAGATTCTAATTTAAATACCTTACAAACATTTGAAAATAAACTCCTAAGATCGTTTGTAAGCGCACCTTGGTACATTAGAAACGACGATCTCCACAGAGATCTCGGGATTCCCACGGTCCGCTATAAAATAAAAAAAATTGCACGAAATCATAGAAAACGGCTATTACAACACTGTAATAGTACTATAAACGAAATTATCAATTAGAGCTGTGTCAATCGTTCATTTTTAAAGATTCAATCGTTCAAATGTCGTTCATTTCAACAATCGTTTATATTTTCAATCAATCATTTGTTACAGTTGCGACCCATATGAAAACATTTTTGAATTGAAACAATCACATGGTTGTGTGTGTGTGAAGTCAATCAATCTTTTACTTTCATATATACATATGTATGTGAATATGTAATGTGGTTGATGCGAATGTTTGTGAAATTTAACTGATGCTTTTAAAAAAAATCAAGAACAAAATTGGTAAAAAAAATACCTACATTTGTTTAAATTAAACCATTAACCCATAAGCATTATGGGAAAATAAAGAGAATATCTAATACATACATATTTCATTTCCGTTCCGTTTGTTCTGGAAATGAAATATGTATGTATTAGATATTCTCTTTATTTGTGAATGTAGTGAAAAGTGAAACCAATCAATGCAATTCATTTTGATTGTAAATAAAGGGAATGAACGAAATATGATTGCCTTGCGTTCAATCGTTTGATTGAAATTGTTGTATTGTGTAAAACGGTTGGTACTGAAATAGATTGATTCGATTTAATAACACCTATTGCAATCAATCAATCTTTTTAATGAACGGGTCATAAAGACCGAATCAATCACGACTGACACAGCTCTATTATCAATGAGACGAATTTAGTACGCCGCCTGTGAAGGACTAAGCCCTCCGTGCACTAAGCAGAAACTATTACCGGATAGTTAACTGCAACACGTTAATTGAATCCGTTAAAAATAAATTGCTAGATAAGTTTCGACTTAGTTGCAATCGGGAGGAGGAGGTGTTTTTAGTGCAGTAAGAATCTCGCACTGCTATGAGCACGCGTTTTTCGGTCCTCACAGAGCCTTTTGAAGGTTTTACACCTGTTAAATATGAGACTTCGAAATGAACATACGACTGTCCTAATTCAAGAAAGGTTTATTAAGTAATGATAAAAAGGCGAGAAGCGCCAACTCAAAAAGAAGATAATTATGTACATTATGTATGATTTTATGGGAATTCACGTATAACAGATTAACAACTGAGGCTTATGATACGCTCACACCATTTCCCTTCTCTTATTTCAGTAATGAAGTCTTTCAGGAGGTTTTCGATTATGATTGTATCTTCTCGGGCTTTTGTAAACTGGTTCCAGAAGTTGTTGATCTTGACAAATTGGTTGAAAAAGAGGTTTGTCCTTGGTAAAATTTGGTGATTGTTTTCGCTGGGTAGTTGAGTTCCTATTGTCACAATGGAAATTTCCAAAGGTTGTTGGTATTAATTGATGACATTCGTTATGAATTGGCATTGGACTGTTTTTTGGTCTAAGTTCGTTTTGGTGACGTCTCAAATTAAAACGGTCACATTTAACGGTGTATATCATTCGTCAAAAATGTGTTAACAACAATACCTTCTTTCCACTTAGGACCGCGATTATATTTTCTAGCAAGATTGACTTGCCCAATGGTAAAACGATGATGTTTTATCTGTTGCGTGGATATGTTGTTCGGCGTTTGTTTTAGCAGCGACTGGAGGTTACGTGGTTGTCTTCCATGTAAGATCTCCGCTATGCATTTGTTTGTGATTGGATTAGGAGTAATTCGATATGTAGTAAGGCATATAGACAAGGCATTTTCTGTACAGGATGAATCCTGAAGAATTTTTGATACTGACATTTTAAAAGTTCTTACGAATCGTTTTGCTTCTCCATTGGACGATGGATGAAATGGAGCAGTCGTAATATATTCTATACCATTCGATAAACAGAACTGCTGAAATTCTCTTGTAGTAAACTGCGCACCATCATCGGAAATGATTGTTTTTGGCAATCCTTCAATAGAAAATATACTTTTTAAGCCTTTTATTTTTGCACCTGTAGTTATCGATTACATTTTGATAACAAAAGCAAATTTGGAAAAAGCATCAATACATATGAACCAAAACCTTCCAAGGTAAGGGCCGGCAAAATCAATATTTAATCTCTCCCAAGCTTCTTGAGGCTGCGGCCATGAACTAAACTGTTGTTTTGGTAGCGAACTACATTGTTGGCAGTCTTCGCATAAGGCTATTGTAGATTCGATGCTTTTATCAATGTAAGGCCACTAGCAATACCGTCGAGCAAGTTGTTTAGTACGAATGATACCCCAGTGACCTTGGTGAAGCATTTGCAAAATACGGTTTGAAGAGCTGTTGGAATTACAACGCGAGTGAAACCAGCCTGGAGCAAAATGAAATCGTTGTCTATACTTATTAAAAGCCTGCGACTGAAAACAGGTGTAATTTCCTTTTCATCATCTTGAAGTTTTTCTGGCCATCCGTGTAAGATGTAATTTTTTACGAATCTCAAAACACGATCACGATTCGTGTAATTGGCAATTGTTGAAGTAAAAATGGGAAATTCTTCCAAACTTGATTGAATTTCGGTATCCAGTTGTAAGCAATTTTGACTGTCAAAAGCGGAATAAGGTCCTACGGGAAGGCGGGACAGAGCACCTGCGTTACAAATTTACTAGTAGGCTTATAGCGGATACCATATTTATAGCACATAAGGATCATTGCCCGACGTAGCAGGCGTTTGGCTGTCATCACCGGTAGGTTTTTATTAGGACTAAAAATAGTCGTTAAAGGCTTGTGGTCAGCATTAAGGATGAACTGATGTCCATACAAATATTGGTGGAACTTAAAAATCCCAAAAACAATAGACAGCGCTTTCTTTTCCAACTGGCTATAACTTTTTTGATGGATATCCAACGTCTTAGAAGCACGAGCAATTGGTTTTTCGGAGCAATCGGAAAAAATATGTGAGATCACGGCACCTACCCTGTACGCCGACGCATCGGTAGCCAACACAATGGGATAATTGGACCAAACTTGTTGTATCGACTATTTGTTTTTTAATTCTTGTAAAACTTGCTCTTGCTGCTTATGCCATATAAATTTAACCCCTTTCCTACGCAGCTTATTCAAGGGAGCACAAATTTCCGAAAAATTATTGATAGATTTATTGTAATAATTTACCTTTCCAATGAATGCTTCCAGTTGTTTTAAATCCGTTGGTCTCGGCAAATTTTGTACGGCTTCTAATCCCTTATTCGAAGGTCGAATACCACTGGCATTAATTATGTGTCCTAAATAGGTGACCTCTGACTGCATGAAGGTGCATTTATTTCTCTTGCGTTGGAGTCCACTTTCTTGGAGGCGCTTGAAAACTTCTTCCAAGTTCCGCAGATGCTCATTGTAATTTCGTCCGGTAACAATTATATCGTCAAGGCAGTTGGCAACGTGCTCCAATTCCGAAAAAAATTGCTCAAGTAGCCTTTGAAATATTGCCGGGGCAGAGGCAATAACAAAGGGCAAACGTTGGTACTGGTACAGCCCAAGGATAGTGTTTACTACTAGCAATTCCTTTGCCTTATCACCGAGAACAACCTGCAAATAAGCATCAGATAAATCTAGTTTGGAGAATTTCTCACCACCTTGAAGCTTATGGAAGAGTTCAATAGGTTTAGTTTGCCCAAATTATGCCGCGTACCAATATTTTTAATTAATATATTTTTGTATTTTTAAAATCATTCTTAAGAAAAAAATTTATATTTCGAAAACTGCTCATTAAATTTTTTTCAAAAATTATATTTATATGTATTTATTGAAAAATGAAAAAAATGTTTTTAAAAAGTTTTTTAAAAAAAAACCTTTTTCTCAAAAACCGCTACACAAATTTTAAATTTTTTTTTCTCATAAATTCAAATTTATCTAACAAATAAAATGGCGTACTTTTATTTTAAAGCTCAAATTAGTTTAAGTATTTATTTCAGAATTTTGAATTATTTTTTCTTTGATTAAGCCGATTTAATATTTTGTTTTTAAGTTTGTAATATAATATTTAAGACTGTCATACCAATTTTTTTAGAAAAAAATTAAAGATATTTTGTATATATAAGAAATGAAGTAAAAAACTGCTTTAAATATATATTTAGATTTTTAACAGAAATCTTTTGCATTCGATGTGATCGAACATAATAGCAACTTCGTGCGATCCAGTCGTGCATTTTATTTTCAGTACACGCCTTTGTGGCAATAAAAACATTTTGATCGATTTTAATTAATCCATTGATAAAACCTAATCGGTACAATAAATCCGACTAGCGAACCCACCGCATTAAGTTGAGCTAGTCAATTTAGAAAGCATCCAAGTGCTGTGTACCTGTTGCACTTCAAACTCGAATTACTTTTGGCTGTGTTTCGGTTCCTCGTGCATAAAAGCACATAATTCGTATTTGTTATTGTCGTCGGTCGTAGTTAAATTTGTGCGTCGGAACTTTAATAATAATTGGATAAATTAAAATTATTGTTTTCGATTCGGTTCGCGAAGGACAATTGGCACCTAACCTGGGGTCTCTCTTAAAAAAAAATTATAAGTTTTTATCAAAACAAAATTCCTTACCGCGGTGGAAAATATTTGCATATCAATTAATTAACATATATACATATTTACATGCATTACATTTACGGAGGTGTTTTTTTCTTATTATTTCTTGTTGGTTCGTTTTACTTTTGTTTGCTTATCTTCCCCCAGATAACTAAGTGTGCAGTGAAATCGTTGGTTGGAAATTAAAATCAATACCACCAAAATTGTGTTTTATATATGTTAATACATGTTTCCATTGTACTGAAGTTGACAGAAGCATTAGTAATCACAACAATATATGAAAACAGTAAGACTTGTTTTCATAAAGTGCGTACTCTACTCTAATACTATAGCAATTAAATTTACATAAAATTTTTACAATCATTTAACATCAAATTGATATCACAAATGTAAATTTCTACTTACTGTGTTTTCTTACTGTTCTCATATACATACATCCATACGTACATTATTCTGATTGAGCTTTGAGTGATTTATATAAAGTGATCGCGACTGATATATTTTTCTCATTCTAACAATTATAAATATTTGTTTCAAATTATTTTTCTTAGTCTTTTGGTACATGGATGATTTTTTTCTTGTTTACATTTTTCGTTATTGAATTCGTTTTATTCTATTACGTTGGGGGTGAATATAATCCTACATCATCTATCTTTTTCGGTGAAACTTTTTAAAATTTTTTTATCTTGTGATCCATTATCTGAGTGGTAGAAATTATTCTATTTTTATTTACTTAGAGTGTTGTGTGAAAGTCACCAAAATTTTTGTATACAAATTAATTAAGCAATTTTTTTTCAATCGGTTTTCGTTTTACTCTTTTTTGTGAGTAATATTAGTAATCTTATTTGATAGTTTTTTTTTAAATTTTAATTAATAAAAGCACTTACTGCTGATATTTAAATTTCTCTTTTTTGTGAGTGACAGTAATTATTTAATCTCATATAGTTTTTTTCTTTTAATTAATAACACCAGTATTTTTTTTTGTGATTTTTCTTTTCTTTTGTGCTTTATTTTAGTGACATTAGGTATTTCATATAATAGTTTTTTTTACTTTTAATTAAATAAACAAATTTTTTTTTCTGGTGATTTTGGTTTTCAGTTTTCGTGAGTGACATTATTTACTTCGTATAATAGTTTTTTTTTTACTTTCAATTATTTTTTTTTGCTGTTTTTTTTCTTTTCTTTTTGAGGTTTATTTGAGTGAGTGTTAATTATTTCTTTTGATTTAATTTGTTTAACTTTCGGTTTGTGTAGGTTTTGTTTATTATCTAACAAATAAAATGGCGTACTTTTATTTTAAAGTTCAAATTAGTTTAAGTATTTATTTCAGAATTTTGAATTATTTTTTCTTTGATTAAGCCGATTTAATATTTTGTTTTTAAGTTTGTATTATAATATTTAAGACTGTCATACCAATTTTTTTAGAAAAAAATTAAAGATATTTTGTATATATAAGAAATGAAGTAAAAAACTGCTTTAAATATATATTTAGATTTTTAACAGAAATCTTTTGCATTCGATGTGATCGAACATAATAGCAACTTCGTGCGATCCAGTCGTGCATTTTATTTTCAGTACACGCCTTTGTGGCAATAAAAACATTTTGATCGATTTTAATTAATCCATTGATAAAACCTAATCGGTACAATAAATCCGACTAGCGAACCCACCGCATTAAGTTGAGCTAGTCAATTTAGAAAGCATCCAAGTGCTGTGTACCTGTTGCACTTCAAACTCGAATTACTTTTGGCTGTGTTTCGGTTCCTCGTGCATAAAAGCACATAATTCGTATTTGTTATTGTCGTCGGTCGTAGTTAAATTTGTGCGTCGGAACTTTAATAATAATTGGATAAATTAAAATTATTGTTTTCGATTCGGTTCGCGAAGGACAATTGGCACCTAACCTGGGGTCTCTCTTAAAAAAAAATTATAAGTTTTTATCAAAACAAAATTCCTTACCGCGGTGGAAAATATTTGCATATCAATTAATTAACATATATACATATTTACATGCATTACATTTACGGAGGTGTTTTTTTCTTATTATTTCTTGTTGGTTCGTTTTACTTTTGTTTGCTTATCTTCCCCCAGATAACTAAGTGTGCAGTGAAATCGTTGGTTGGAAATTAAAATCAATACCACCAAAATTGGGTTTTATATATGTTAATACATGTTTCCATTGTACTGAAGTTGACAGAAGCATTAGTAATCACAACAATATATGAAAACAGTAAGACTTGTTTTCATAAAGTGCGTACTCTACTCTAATACTAGAGCAATTAAATTTACATAAAATTTTTACAATCATTTAACATCAAATTGATATCACAAATGTAAATTTCTACTTACTGTGTTTTCTTACTGTTCTCATATACATACATCCATACGTACATTATTCTGATTGAGCTTTGAGTGATTTATATAAAGTGATCGCGACTGATATATTTTTCTCATTCTAACAATTATAAATATTTGTTTCAAATTATTTTTCTTAGTCTTTTGGTACATGGATGATTTTTTTCTTTTTTACATTTTTCGTTATTGAATTCGTTTTATTCTATTACGTTGGGGGTGAATATAATCCTACATCATCTATCTTTTTCGGTGAAACTTTTTAAACTTTTTTATCTTGTGAGCCATTATCTGAGTGGTAGAAATTATTCTATTTTTATTTACTTAGAGTGTTGTGTGAAAGTCACCAAAATTTTTGTATACAAATTAATTAAGCAATTTTTTTTCAACCGGTTTTCGTTTTACTCTTTTTTTGTGAGTAATATTAGTAATCTTATTTGATAGTTTTTTTTAAAATTTTAATTAATAAAAGCACTTACTGCTGATATTTAAATTTCTCTTTGTTGTGAGTGACAGTAATTATTTAATCTCATATAGTTTTTTTCTTTTAATTAATTACACCAGTATTTTTTTTGTGATTTTTCTTTTCTTTGGTGCTTTATTTTAGTGACATTAGGTATTTCATATAATCGTTTTTTTTACTTTTAATTAAATAAACAAATTTTTTTTTCTGGTGATTTTGGTTTTCAGTTTTCGTGAGTGACATTATTTACTTCGTATAATAGTTTTTTTTTTACTTTCAATTATTTTTTTTTGCTGTTTTTTTTTCTTTTCTTTTTGAGGTTTATTTGAGTGAGTGTTAATTATTTCTTTTGATTTAATTTGTTTAACTTTCGGTTTGTGTAGGTTTTGTTTATTTTGTCTTGCAATAGGTGTGATTTTTAATTTATTTATCGCGTGTTTCTTTTCAAATTGGTTTTTGGTTTAATAAGGCGGTTCTAAAATTCATTCAGTTCGGTAATTTAATTTTACTTTTGGTTTTTAAGTTTTTTGTGCAACATGAATGTGAAAAGGCTTACAAAAGGGGAACTCATTTATGAGTTAAGAGCCCGGGGCTTAAAGGGGTCTCGAAAGTCGATGAAATGCGGATGACACTTCGAGCTTCTCGAATCTTGGAGCATTTAGGATCGATTAGTGCAGATAGTCCGCATTACCCGTTTTCATTCGCTGAGGATTCGAAAGCAGTTAGAGCGAAAATTGTAGAAATCAGGGAATTATTACAAACACCTCCGAAAAATCTGAAATCTTCGGAGTATCTTAAATTGTTAACTAAAATAGAGTGGGCTTTGGAAAGTATTGCTAGGGCTAGGGTTGAATCGTCGGATGAAGTGAGTGAGGCAGATGATTTAAGGCGGGAAATTTTGTTACTCATGGCTATGTTGAGTGAAGGGGAGGAAAATGTAGATCCCATCGAAACTACCAATGTAACTAATTGGAAACAAACATCATCAATGTCGATAACAGATCTGGGTGCGTTACCAACTGCAATGGTCGGCCAACGTGCGTGCTCTTGTGAGTTCCAATGACAGGATGATACATCCTGTGACCGGAAGATCGAGCGAATATACAAATGGGATTTAAAATTTTCTTGGGAGAGGTGTGGATCTTCATTGAATGCATTTTTAGAAAGAGTAAAGGAACTTAGGAAATCTAGAGGTGTTTCAGAGGTCCTTTTCCAATCAGCTGTTGATCTTTTTACTTGGAAGGCAATCTTATGCCTTAAGGCGATGAGGGACGCTACTACAACTTGGAAAAGATTAGTTAAGGAATTAAAGTTGGAATTTTTGCCCTCTACTATGACGACCTTCTTAACAGCGTGCCCAGTTGAAGGATGGGTCGATGGGGATGTACACCACACTCATGCAAACCCTTGTAAGAGGTTTACTGAACCTCTGAGTGAAAATAGAAATTATCCATTCTCATGAAGAACAAAGATCCATTCTATCAAACGCAGTTGGGTCTGGCTGACAGTAAGACAGGTAATGACCTAGCCGCTCTTGGTAGAAGATTAAAGTCGGTGACGACAAATGTTGAGGCTTTTGTTTCACCTCCGAACAATCGTTTTAAGCAGGCTTTAGAGCCCGACGTAGCTTACTTTGCTGACGTTCAAGGAACAACGGCAACAGTTGCAGTTAACTACCCCCACCTCGCAGGCCCATTCGTTGTTTTAACTGCAACAGGGAATGACATTATTCGGAGACTTGTTCCGCTCCTGGGCGATGGTTTGGTTGTGGGGCTATTGGTGAACCAAACGAAACTATAGGCGTTGTTCGGGATCGGGAAATGGGCAACGGTCCCTTAGGCCACCAGAGCAAGAGTACCGTCAGAATTAAACAGGTCACCTGCTGATGACCAGGATAGATCCAGTAAAACTCGGCTTCACGTTAGAAACAAGTGGGGCGACAGTCGTCCTTAATTGGGAGTAAATATTTACGGGTGTAGATTTTTAAGACTTTTAGATTCAGGAGCTTCTAGGACAATTATCTCTAGGGACGTTTGGGAAATTTCAAAAGATTTAGGTTTAGAGCTAGGTAATAGTAATATTAGGCATGTAAATTAGCAGATGGTGCAGGTGTAGGAGTGTTAGGAGTTATAAATCTACCGATTGTTTTCGAGGATAAAACAGTCCTAATGGAATGTCTTATAATTACTAGTTTACCATATGCGATGATCATTGGTGCGGATTTTTGGGCACTCTCGGTCATTGTCCCGGATCTTCGATCTCGCATTTGTAATCTTTCGAGCCAGGATATGGTGGATTCGATAGGTAATTCGTCCATCACAGAGAAGTCTGAGTTGGATGAAGATCAAAAGCAAAATTTTGGAATTTTAATTGAAGATTTGTTCAAAGACATGCAAGAAGGGTTATGTCAGACAACATTGGTAGAACATGTTATACGGACGGCGGTAGAACCAATCAAACAACGACAGTATCCTGTTTCGCCTGCGCTGCAGGTACATATAGATAAGTCTCTTCAAGAAATGTTAGATAAGGGAGTGATTGAGAAATCAAATATCCCTTGGGCAACTTAGATAGTTTGAATTAGGAAAAAGGATGATACTTTTAGGTTCTGTGTCGATTATAGGAAGTTGAATCAGGTCTTAGGTTACAGAAGGGGATGCTTATCCATTGCCAATGATTTCCGCAATACTGGATAAGGTTAGGAATGCTAAATTTTTAACCTCGCTAGACATTATGTCAGCTTTTTGGCAGATTCGGTTGGCGGAGGAATCTCACAAATTTACTGCCTTTATGGTGCCCGTTAGGGGACTTTTCCATTTTAAAAGGGTGCCTTTTGGGCTTCACAATGCCCCGACCACTTGGCAGAGGTTCATTTATAGCGTGTTAGGACCTGATTTGGAGCCTTTTGTATTCGTTTATCTGGACGAAATCATCATCGTCGCAGATACCTTTGAGAAACATCTCCAAATTTTAAAAGAAGTTTTTCGAAGATTGCAAGAAGCAGGGTTAAAAGTAGGAATGGACAAGTGTTATGTCTGTAGGCCATTCCTTAAATTTTTAGGTATTTTGTCGACCGAAAGGGATTACACGTCGATCTGGAAAAGGTCGAAAGTATGGTTAAGATACATGCTTCGAAAATGTTAAAGAAGTTAAGAGCTTTTTAGGAACAGTCTCATGGTACAAGCGTTTCGTACCGCATTTCTCCACAGAGCAAAAAGTTTGTTTGGACAAAGAAATGCGAAGACACGTTTAGGAAATCTAAAGAATTTTTAATTACGGTTCCCATATTGACATGCCCCGACTTTTCACTTCAATTCCTGGGCCAAACAGATGCTTCCACTACCGAAAAAGAATGTTTAGGAGTTTTGTGGATCATTACTCTCTCATTTGTTTGAATAACCCGAAAGATCCGCAGGGGATCTCCAGCTCAACTAAACAAAAATATTATTCGTGCTTAAGGGAAGATAAAAATCTGACACAAATCTGAGGACTATGACGATACCCTAGTGAAGCAAAGTTCGGTGCTTTGTATTTAATAAAAAAAGGAATGTTTTTGAAATATCAAACATTTTAAAAATTTACATTACATTACATTTTATACTACTTCGCAGATAAATCTACGAAGTAGAGATACTGAAGCACTGCCAACTTGACCATTGGCTTAAACTTTTTACATACTTTAATACAACAGATAGAGACAGAGATAGGAAGAACACACAACAGAAGAAACAGAAGACTGACAGACTGACAGACTGAAAGACTGACAGACTAACAGACTGAGAGACTGACAGACTGACAGACTGACAGACTGAAAGACTGACAGACGGACAGACTGAAAGACTGACAGACTGTGAGACTGACAGACTGACAGACTGACAGACTGACAGACTGACAGACTGACAGACTGACAGACTGACAGACTGACAGACTGACAGACTGACAGACTGACAGACTGACAGACTGACAGACTGACAGACTGACAGACTGACAGACTGACAGACTGACAGACTGACAGACTGACAGACTGACAGACTGACAGACTGACAGACTGACAGACTGACAGACTGACAGACTGACAGACTGACAGACTGACAGACTGACAGACTGACAGACTGACAGACTGACAGACTGACAGACTGACAGACTGACAGACTGACAGACTGACAGACTGACAGACTGACAGACTGACAGACTGACAGACTGACAGACTGACAGACTGACAGACTGACAGACTGACAGACTGACAGACTGACAGACTGACAGACTGACAGACTGACAGACTGACAGACTGACAGACTGACAGACTGACAGACTGACAGACTGACAGACTGACAGACTGACAGACTGACAGACTGACAGACTGACAGACTGACAGACTGACAGACTGACAGACTGACAGACTGACAGACTGACAGACTGACAGACTGACAGACTGACAGACTGACAGACTGACAGACTGACAGACTGACAGACTGACAGACTGACAGACTGACAGACTGACAGACTGACAGACTGACAGACTGACAGACTGACAGACTGACAGACTGACAGACTGACAGACTGACAGACTGGCAGACTGACAGACTGACAGACTGACAGACTGACAGACTGACAGACTGACAGACTGACAGACTGTCACACTGACAGACTGACAGACTGACAGACTGACAGACTGACAGACTGACAGACTGACAGACTGACAGACTGACAGACTGACAGACTGACAGACTGACAGACTGACAGACTGACAGACTGACAGACTGACAGACTGACAGACTGACAGACTGACAGACTGACAGACTGACAGACTGACAGACTGACAGACTGACAGACTGACAGACTGACAGACTGACAGACTGACAGACTGACAGACTGACAGACTGACAGACTGACAGACTGACAGACTGACAGACTGACAGACTGACAGACTGACAGACTGACAGACTGACAGACTGACAGACTGACAGACTGACAGACTGACAGACTGACAGACTGACAGACTGACAGACTGACAGACTGACAGACTGACAGACTGACAGACTGACAGACTGACAGACTGACAGACTGACAGACTGACAGACTGACAGACTGACAGACTGACAGACTGACAGACTGACAGACTGACAGACTGACAGACTGACAGACTGACAGACTGACAGACTGACAGACTGACAGACTGACAGACTGACAGACTGACAGACTGACAGACTGACAGACTGACAGACTGACAGACTGACAGACTGACAGACTGACAGACTGACAGACTGACAGACTGACAGACTGACAGACTGACAGACTGACAGACTGACAGACTGACAGACTGACAGACTGACAGACTGACAGACTGACAGACTGACAGACTGACAGACTGACAGACTGACAGACTGACAGACTGACAGACTGACAGACTGACAGACTGACAGACTGACAGACTGACAGACTGACAGACTGACAGACTGACAGACTGACAGACTGACAGACTGACAGACTGACAGACTGACAGACTGACAGACTGACAGACTGACAGACTGACAGACTGACAGACTGACAGACTGACAGACTGACAGACTGACAGACTGACAGACTGACAGACTGACAGACTGACAGACTGACAGACTGACAGACTGACAGACTGACAGACTGACAGACTGACAGACTGACAGACTGACAGACTGACAGACTGACAGACTGACAGACTGACAGACTGACAGACTGACAGACTGACAGACTGACAGACTGACAGACTGACAGACTGACAGACTGACAGACTGACAGACTGACAGACTGACAGACTGACAGACTGACAGACTGACAGACTGACAGACTGACAGACTGACAGACTGACAGACTGACAGACTGACAGACTGACAGACTGACAGACTGACAGACTGACAGACTGACAGACTGACAGACTGACAGACTGACAGACTGACAGACTGACAGACTGACAGACTGACAGACTGACAGACTGACAGACTGACAGACTGACAGACTGACAGACTGACTGACAGACTGACAGACTGACAGACTGACAGACTGACAGACTGACAGACTGACAGACTGACAGACTGACAGACTGACAGACTGACAGACTGACAGACTGACAGACTGACAGACTGACAGACTGACAGACTGACAGACTGACAGACTGACAGACTGACAGACTGACAGACTGACAGACTGACAGACTGACAGACTGACAGACTGACAGACTGACAGACTGACAGACTGACAGACTGACAGACTGACAGACTGACAGACTGACAGACTGACAGACTGACAGACTGACAGACTGACAGACTGACAGACTGACAGACTGACAGACTGACAGACTGACAGACTGACAGACTGACAGACTGACAGACTGACAGACTGACAGACTGACAGACTGACAGACTGACAGACTGACAGACTGACAGACTGACAGACTGACAGACTGACAGACTGACAGACTGACAGACTGACAGACTGACAGACTGACAGACTGACAGACTGACAGACTGACAGACTGACAGACTGACAGACTGACAGACTGACAGACTGACAGACTGACAGACTGACAGACTGACAGACTGACAGACTGACAGACTGACAGACTGACAGACTGACAGACTGACAGACTGACAGACTGACAGACTGACAGACTGACAGACTGACAGACTGACAGACTGACAGACTGACAGACTGACAGACTGACAGACTGACAGACTGACAGACTGACAGACTGACAGACTGACAGACTGACAGACTGACAGACTGACAGACTGACAGACTGACAGACTGACAGACTGACAGACTGACAGACTGACAGACTGACAGACTGACAGACTGACAGACTGACAGACTGACAGACTGACAGACTGACAGACTGACAGACTGACAGACTGACAGACTGACAGACTGACAGACTGACAGACTGACAGACTGACAGACTGACAGACTGACAGACTGACAGACTGACAGACTGACAGACTGACAGACTGACAGACTGACAGACTGACAGACTGACAGACTGACAGACTGACAGACTGACAGACTGACAGACTGACAGACTGACAGACTGACAGACTGACAGACTGACAGACTGACAGACTGACAGACTGACAGACTGACAGACTGACAGACTGACAGACTGACAGACTGACAGACTGACAGACTGACAGACTGACAGACTGACAGACTGACAGACTGACAGACTGACAGACTGACAGACTGACAGACTGACAGACTGACAGACTGACAGACTGACAGACTGACAGACTGACAGACTGACAGACTGACAGACTGACAGACTGACAGACTGACAGACTGACAGACTGACAGACTGACAGACTGACAGACTGACAGACTGACAGACTGACAGACTGACAGACTGACAGACTGACAGACTGACAGACTGACAGACTGACAGACTGACAGACTGACAGACTGACAGACTGACAGACTGACAGACTGACAGACTGACAGACTGACAGACTGACAGACTGACAGACTGACAGACTGACAGACTGACAGACTGACAGACTGACAGACTGACAGACTGACAGACTGACAGACTGACAGACTGACAGACTGACAGACTGACAGACTGACAGACTGACAGACTGACAGACTGACAGACTGACAGACTGACAGACTGACAGACTGACAGACTGACAGACTGACAGACTGACAGACTGACAGACTGACAGACTGACAGACTGACAGACTGACAGACTGACAGACTGACAGACTGACAGACTGACAGACTGACAGACTGACAGACTGACAGACTGACAGACTGACAGACTGACAGACTGACAGACTGACAGACTGACAGACTGACAGACTGACAGACTGACAGACTGACAGACTGACAGACTGACAGACTGACAGACTGACAGACTGACAGACTGACAGACTGACAGACTGACAGACTGACAGACTGACAGACTGACAGACTGACAGACTGACAGACTGACAGACTGACAGACTGACAGACTGACAGACTGACAGACTGACAGACTGACAGACTGACAGACTGACAGACTGACAGACTGACAGACTGACAGACTGACAGACTGACAGACTGACAGACTGACAGACTGACAGACTGACAGACTGACAGACTGACAGACTGACAGACTGACAGACTGACAGACTGACAGACTGACAGACTGACAGACTGACAGACTGACAGACTGACAGACTGACAGACTGACAGACTGACAGACTGACAGACTGACAGACTGACAGACTGACAGACTGACAGACTGACAGACTGACAGACTGACAGACTGACAGACTGACAGACTGACAGACTGACAGACTGACAGACTGACAGACTGACAGACTGACAGACTGACAGACTGACAGACTGACAGACTGACAGACTGACAGACTGACAGACTGACAGACTGACAGACTGACAGACTGACAGACTGACAGACTGACAGACTGACAGACTGACAGACTGACAGACTGACAGACTGACAGACTGACAGACTGACAGACTGACAGACTGACAGACTGACAGACTGACAGACTGACAGACTGACAGACTGACAGACTGACAGACTGACAGACTGACAGACTGACAGACTGACAGACTGACAGACTGACAGACTGACAGACTGACAGACTGACAGACTGACAGACTGACAGACTGACAGACTGACAGACTGACAGACTGACAGACTGACAGACTGACAGACTGACAGACTGACAGACTGACAGACTGACAGACTGACAGACTGACAGACTGACAGACTGACAGACTGACAGACTGACAGACTGACAGACTGACAGACTGACAGACTGACAGACTGACAGACTGACAGACTGACAGACTGACAGACTGACAGACTGACAGACTGACAGACTGACAGACTGACAGACTGACAGACTGACAGACTGACAGACTGACAGACTGACAGACTGACAGACTGACAGACTGACAGACTGACAGACTGACAGACTGACAGACTGACAGACTGACAGACTGACAGACTGACAGACTGACAGACTGACAGACTGACAGACTGACAGACTGACAGACTGACAGACTGACAGACTGACAGACAGACTGACAGACTGACAGACTGACAGACTGACAGACTGACAGACTGACAGACTGACAGACTGACAGACTGACAGACTGACAGACTGACAGACTGACAGACTGACAGACTGACAGACAGACTGACAGACTGACAGACTGACAGACTGACAGACTGACAGACTGACAGACTGACAGACTGACAGACTGACAGACTGACAGACTGACAGACTGACAGACTGACAGACTGACAGACTGACAGACTGACAGACTGACAGACTGACAGACTGACAGACTGACAGACTGACAGACTGACAGACTGACAGACTGACAGACTGACAGACTGACAGACTGACAGACTGACAGACTGACAGACTGACAGACTGACAGACTGACAGACTGACAGACTGACAGACTGACAGACTGACAGACTGACAGACTGACAGACTGACAGACTGACAGACTGACAGACTGACAGACTGACAGACTGACAGACTGACAGACTGACAGACTGACAGACTGACAGACTGACAGACTGACAGACTGACAGACTGACAGACTGACAGACTGACAGACTGACAGACTGACAGACTGACAGACTGACAGACTGACAGACTGACAGACTGACAGACTGACAGACTGACAGACTGACAGACTGACAGACTGACAGACTGACAGACTGACAGACTGACAGACTGACAGACTGACAGACTGACAGACTGACAGACTGACAGACTGACAGACTGACAGACTGACAGACTGACAGACTGACAGACTGACAGACTGACAGACTGACAGACTGACAGACTGACAGACTGACAGACTGACAGACTGACAGACTGACAGACTGACAGACTGACAGACTGACAGACTGACAGACTGACAGACTGACAGACTGACAGACTGACAGACTGACAGACTGACAGACTGACAGACTGACAGACTGACAGACTGACAGACTGACAGACTGACAGACTGACAGACTGACAGACTGACAGACTGACAGACTGACAGACTGACAGACTGACAGACTGACAGACTGACAGACTGACAGACTGACAGACTGACAGACTGACAGACTGACAGACTGACAGACTGACAGACTGACAGACTGACAGACTGACAGACTGACAGACTGACAGACTGACAGACTGACAGACTGACAGACTGACAGACTGACAGACTGACAGACTGACAGACTGACAGACTGACAGACTGACAGACTGACAGACTGACAGACTGACAGACTGACAGACTGACAGACTGACAGACTGACAGACTGACAGACTGACAGACTGACAGACTGACAGACTGACAGACTGACAGACTGACAGACTGACAGACTGACAGACTGACAGACTGACAGACTGACAGACTGACAGACTGACAGACTGACAGACTGACAGACTGACAGACTGACAGACTGACAGACTGACAGACTGACAGACTGACAGACTGACAGACTGACAGACTGACAGACTGACAGACTGACAGACTGACAGACTGACAGACTGACAGACTGACAGACTGACAGACTGACAGACTGACAGACTGACAGACTGACAGACTGACAGACTGACAGACTGACAGACTGACAGACTGACAGACTGACAGACTGACAGACTGACAGACTGACAGACTGACAGACTGACAGACTGACAGACTGACAGACTGACAGACTGACAGACTGACAGACTGACAGACTGACAGACTGACAGACTGACAGACTGACAGACTGACAGACTGACAGACTGACAGACTGACAGACTGACAGACTGACAGACTGACAGACTGACAGACTGACAGACTGACAGACTGACAGACTGACAGACTGACAGACTGACAGACTGACAGACTGACAGACTGACAGACTGACAGACTGACAGACTGACAGACTGACAGACTGACAGACTGACAGACTGACAGACTGACAGACTGACAGACTGACAGACTGACAGACTGACAGACTGACAGACTGACAGACTGACAGACTGACAGACTGACAGACTGACAGACTGACAGACTGACAGACTGACAGACTGACAGACTGACAGACTGACAGACTGACAGACTGACAGACTGACAGACTGACAGACTGACAGACTGACAGACTGACAGACTGACAGACTGACAGACTGACAGACTGACAGACTGACAGACTGACAGACTGACAGACTGACAGACTGACAGACTGACAGACTGACAGACTGACAGACTGACAGACTGACAGACTGACAGACTGACAGACTGACAGACTGACAGACTGACAGACTGACAGACTGACAGACTGACAGACTGACAGACTGACAGACTGACAGACTGACAGACTGACAGACTGACAGACTGACAGACTGACAGACTGACAGACTGACAGACTGACAGACTGACAGACTGACAGACTGACAGACTGACAGACTGACAGACTGACAGACTGACAGACTGACAGACTGACAGACTGACAGACTGACAGACTGACAGACTGACAGACTGACAGACTGACAGACTGACAGACTGACAGACTGACAGACTGACAGACTGACAGACTGACAGACTGACAGACTGACAGACTGACAGACTGACAGACTGACAGACTGACAGACTGACAGACTGACAGACTGACAGACTGACAGACTGACAGACTGACAGACTGACAGACTGACAGACTGACAGACTGACAGACTGACAGACTGACAGACTGACAGACTGACAGACTGACAGACTGACAGACTGACAGACTGACAGACTGACAGACTGACAGACTGACAGACTGACAGACTGACAGACTGACAGACTGACAGACTGACAGACTGACAGACTGACAGACTGACAGACTGACAGACTGACAGACTGACAGACTGACAGACAGACTGACAGACTGACAGACTGACAGACTGACAGACTGACAGACTGACAGACTGACAGACTGACAGACTGACAGACTGACAGACTGACAGACTGACAGACTGACAGACTGACTGACAGACTGACAGACTGACAGACTGACAGACTGACAGACTGACAGACTGACAGACTGACAGACTGACTGACAGACTGACAGACTGACAGACTGACAGACTGACAGACTGACAGACTGACAGACTGACAGACTGACAGACTGACAGACTGACAGACTGACAGACTGACAGACTGACAGACTGACAGACTGACTGACAGACTGACAGACTGACAGACTGACAGACTGACAGACTGACAGACTGACAGACTGACAGACTGACAGACTGACAGACTGACAGACTGACAGACTGACAGACTGACAGACTGACAGACTGACAGACTGACAGACTGACAGACTGACAGACTGACAGACTGACAGACTGACAGACTGACAGACTGACAGACTGACAGACTGACAGACTGACAGACT
Organism: Philhelius pedissequus; assembly: GCA_910595825.1. Lineage (NCBI taxonomy): Eukaryota > Metazoa > Arthropoda > Insecta > Diptera > Syrphidae > Philhelius > Philhelius pedissequus. The sequence continues at coordinate 114,004,719 of OU343160.1, read as the reverse complement.
GACAGACTGACAGACTGACAGACTGACAGACTGACAGACTGACAGACTGACAGACTGACAGACTGACAGACTGACAGACTGACAGACTGACAGACTGACAGACTGACAGACTGACAGACTGACAGACTGACAGACTGACAGACTGACAGACTGACAGACTGACAGACTGACAGACTGACAGACTGACAGACTGACAGACTGACAGACTGACAGACTGACAGACTGACAGACTGACAGACTGACAGACTGACAGACTGACAGACTGACAGACTGACAGACTGACAGACTGACAGACTGACAGACTGACAGACTGACAGACTGACAGACTGACAGACTGACAGACTGACAGACTGACAGACTGACAGACTGACAGACTGACAGACTGACAGACTGACAGACTGACAGACTGACAGACTGACAGACTGACAGACTGACAGACTGACAGACTGACAGACTGACAGACTGACAGACTGACAGACTGACAGACTGACAGACTGACAGACTGACAGACTGACAGACTGACAGACTGACAGACTGACAGACTGACAGACTGACAGACTGACAGACTGACAGACTGACAGACTGACAGACTGACAGACTGACAGACTGACAGACTGACAGACTGACAGACTGACAGACTGACAGACTGACAGACTGACAGACTGACAGACTGACAGACTGACAGACTGACAGACTGACAGACTGACAGACTGACAGACTGACAGACTGACAGACTGACAGACTGACAGACTGACAGACTGACAGACTGACAGACTGACAGACTGACAGACTGACAGACTGACAGACTGACAGACTGACAGACTGACAGACTGACAGACTGACAGACTGACAGACTGACAGACTGACAGACTGACAGACTGACAGACTGACAGACTGACAGACTGACAGACTGACAGACTGACAGACTGACAGACTGACAGACTGACAGACTGACAGACTGACAGACTGACAGACTGACAGACTGACAGACTGACAGACTGACAGACTGACAGACTGACAGACTGACAGACTGACAGACTGACAGACTGACAGACTGACAGACTGACAGACTGACAGACTGACAGACTGACAGACTGACAGACTGACAGACTGACAGACTGACAGACTGACAGACTGACAGACTGACAGACTGACAGACTGACAGACTGACAGACTGACAGACTGACAGACTGACAGACTGACAGACTGATAGACTGACAGACTGACAGACTGACAGACTGACAGACTGACAGACTGACAGACTTACAGACTGACAGACTGACAGACTGACAGACTGACAGACTGACAGACTGACAGACTGACAGACTGACAGACTGACAGACTGACAGACTGACAGACTGACAGACTGACAGACTGACAGACTGACAGACTGACAGACTGACAGACTGACAGACTGACAGACTGACAGACTGACAGACTGACAGACTGACAGACTGACAGACTGACAGACTGACAGACTGACAGACTGACAGACTGACAGACTGACAGACTGACAGACTGACAGACTGACAGACTGACAGACTGACAGACTGACAGACTGAGAGACTGACAGACTGACAGACTGACAGACTGACAGACTGACAGACTGACAGACTGACAGACTGACAGACTGACAGACTGACAGACTGACAGACTGACAGACTGACAGACTGACAGACTGACAGACTGACAGACTGACAGACTGACAGACTGACAGACTGACAGACTGACAGACTGACAGACTGACAGACTGACAGACTGACAGACTGACAGACTGACAGACTGACAGACTGACAGACTGACAGACTGGCAGACTGACAGACTGACAGACTGACAGACTGACAGACTGACAGACTGACAGACTGACAGGCTGACAGACTGACAGACTGACAGACTGACAGACTGACAGACTGACAGACTGACAGACTGACAGACTAACAGACTGAGAGACTAACAGACTAACAGACTGACAGACTGACAGACTTACACACTGACAGACTGCCAGACTGACAGTCTGCCAGACTGACAGACTGAGAGACTGACAGACTGACAGACTGACAGACTGACAGTCTGACAGACTGACAGACTGACAGACTGACAGACTGACAGACTGACAGACTGACAGACTGACAGACTGACAGACTGACAGACTGACAGACTGACAGACTGACAGACTGACAGACTGACAGACTGACAGACTGACAGACTGACAGACTGACAGACTGACAGACTGACAGACTGACAGACTGACAGACTGACAGACTGACAGACTGACAGACTGACAGACTGACAGACTGACAGACTGACAGACTGACAGACTGACAGACTGACAGACTGACAGACTGACAGACTGACAGACTGACAGACTGACAGACTGACAGACTGACAGACTGACAGACTGACAGACTGACAGACTGACAGACTGACAGACTGACAGACTGACAGACTGACACAGACTGACAGACTGACAGACTGACAGACTGACAGACTGACAGACTGACAGACTGACAGACTGACAGACTGACAGACTGACAGACTGACAGACTGACAGACTGACAGACTGACAGACTGACAGACTGACAGACTGACAGACTGACAGACTGACAGACTGACAGACTGACAGACTGACAG
>OU343160.1:113705477-114001888 GCA_910595825.1 Philhelius pedissequus | reverse complement strand
CCCTCGGGGGGTTTGTTGCTTCCCCCTAGAGGGCGGGTCCTCAGGTGGCGGATAGAGGAGCGCTCTCGCAGAAATGCAAAGTAAGTGGGAAATAAAATACCACTCCCGGACCAAAAAAAGCAACTATGTGAAGGAACACAGAAAAAAGAAACCAATTATGGATAGATATGAGAAAAGGAGTAATTTTACGGTGCAGGGAGTCGGATCCCCAGTACCGGCGTCTGTCAGGAGTGAGCGCGCGGGCTCCGAGACGTCGAAATACAACGACTGCAAGACAACTAAAAGGAGTGACCCACTTGGCTCCTACGGAACGTATAGCTACAAGTGAACCCAGTAGTAACCCCTTTAGGAAAGGAACGACACTGCTTCGTACACCCCCTCCAGCGGCAACTGGTCAAAAACAAAAGGAAGTGTTAGCTCCAGGAGTAGAACACTTGGCTCTCGCGAAACAGAAAGCTGCAAGTGAACCCAGGATAGATCCTTCCAGGAAGGGTGCACGTCTGCAACATACACCACCATCTGCAGCAGGAACCCCTTTAGGACCGACCGACACGCTCACGGGAAAAACTCCAGCTGTCCGAGATATCTTTCATGAAGCTATCACGGGCGCCCGTTTGGTAGAGGTGCCAAGACAGCCTGAAGCATCAAAACCTAAAGGTGAATTGAATAGTGGACCGCAGTCAACATCGCACAATTTCATCGATTCAAACGCGAACATAGATCTAGCCCTGCCGGGTCTTACGGTACAAATCGCGGAGGATATACTCTCAATTGAGTTGCAAAAATACAGAGTTACCATAAAAGCGATGAAAAATGCATGTGCAAAGCAAAAGAATATCAGCTTGGATATCAAAAACGGAATTGCAGCACTAGAAGAATCTCTCGACAAGATGGAGTGGAAAGTTAAAGGCTCGACGGTGGAAAACTCACTGCCACAACATACCGTTAAGAAAATACCGCCACTGAATGCGCCCAAGAAGCAAGGAGAAACAACAAGAACAACATCTGCGCAAAAAACGCCAGTTTCAAGCAAGAGACCACCATCTAGCCCTCTAACAAAGGAAACGGGCAAGAAAACAAAGAAGGCTCAAAAACCAGTCGAGCAGAGGAAAGAGAAAGAATCTGCAACTAAGCCACAGGAGCTTAAAATTACGGACACTCAAGCTCTAAACGCCGAGAAAGACAGCTTTGCAGAAGTCCTTAAGAAAAAGCAAGGGAAAGCGCCAGTGAAACTGAAGCCTACTAATAAGGAGCGAGCTCAGGAGTCGCCTAAAAACGGAGCCAAAGAAAAGAAAAGAAGGCATCCAAATCTACGCCCCGAGGTAATTCTGATCAAACCGAAAGGTAGTGAGAAGTACAGCAATATTCTGCGGGAAATTCGAAAAAATGCCAACCCAGATGACACCAAAACCGTAGTTAAATCTATACGACAGACCAGAGCAGGCGAAGTTCTTTTAGAACTCGGGCGAGAGTCTAAAGACAAGAAAGGCTTCGAGAAATCTCTCAGAGACATACTAGGTGAAAGAGCAACAGTCCGTAACCTTGAACCAAAAGTTGGTCTGGAGATTAGGGATCTAGATGAGCTGACCACAGCTGAAGAAGTTCAAGAAGCCATTAAGAGGATGACATCTGATCCCAACTTGGATCTTCAAGTCATAGTCACAGGAACGAACAGAAGTTCGAAAAAAATGGCCATAGTTCATATGAATGCTAGAGCAGCCAGTGAGATGTTGAAGATACCCCGAATAAAGATTGGGTGGGTGCAATGCAGAATCAGACGCAGAGTGGAAGTCCATAGATGTTATAAGTGCTTTGGGTACGGACATCAACAGGCAACCTGCAATGGCATAGACAGAAAGAGGCAAGGACTGTGTTTCAACTGCGGAGAAAAGGGCCACAAGAAAAAAGAATGCCAAAATCCGTCAAAGTGCTGTCTTTGTGAGGGTCTAAAGACCCACCCGACTGCATTGGAGCATGCTCCGGGCTCAGGAAAGTGCCAAGTCTTCCGACAAGCACTCGAGAAGGCGAAAAAAAAGGCTCCACAATGACCAGAATCCTACAAGCCAATATTCACAGGAGTCTAACCGCCAACAACCTGCTGGTAAGACTTAGAAACGAGCTGCAGGCAGATATCGTCATCATTAGTGAGCAGTACATTAATAAAGAAGCACCTAACTGGATTGCGGACTCATTGGGAACTGCTGCTATATGGATTCCGGATGCAAGAAACTTCCCCGTCAAAACCCAAGGCGCAGATAGGGGCTTTGTGTGGGTAAAATGTGAGGGAATCACAATAATAAGCACTTATCTCAGCCCATCCGACAGGATTGATGAGTTCCGGCAAAAGCTGGAATACTTGGAAGACTTTATGAGTGATGTCGAAGGGGAGATCTTGGTTGCCGGAGACTTTAATGCCAGATCCCAGGAGTGGGGAATGCCAACCACAGACTCAAGAGGAAGGCAAATACTGGAGATGGCTGCGCGGCGTGGACTAAATGTAACAAACGTAGGAAACAAACCTACTTTCAGGAGACCTGGCTGCGAAGGTACCATTCCCGATGTAACTTTTGCAACGGAATCTATATCCGCATAGAAAAAAAACTGGAGAGTGATCGAGGACTACACAGGCAGCTACCACCAGTACATCATCTTTGACCTGGAACATCCCGGACCTCGAGCTTCAAATCGGAACCAAGCTCCAGCTCTGAGATGGAACGTAAACCGACTGAACGAAGAGACCTTCTCATCAGTGATCGAAGATGGAAAAGCCGCTGCTCTTGGAGCAGAGGGATCTGCGGAAACAAAAGCTGGAGCCAAGATGCGAATCATAAGCCTCGCGTGCGAAGCTTCGATGCCTCGAAGGACCGCCCGAAATAGAAATAGGGATCCTGTATATTGGTGGACCGAAGAAATAGCTGAACTCCGAAAAAGATGCCTACAACTTAGACGCAAAGTCACCAGGGGAAGAAGAAGACACGCTGATGCAACAGAAACTGATCTGGCGGATTTCAGAACAAAACGATCCGAGCTCAAGAGGGCCATCAATTCGAGCAAAAAACAAAAGTGGGACAATCTTCGCCAAGACGTAGACAGTGACCCCTGGGGACTAGGCTACAGGATTGTTATGCGGAAACTTGGAGCCCAGATGGTCAACCCTATCTTAAGCGAAGAAAAAATGGAGCACATAGTCGACACACTCTTCCCAACTCATCCTGTCAGGCCACCCGACACCACATTGGTCCAAGGACAGGAAATACCATCGTTCAGTGAAGAAGAGTTGAGTTTAGCTGTGAAAACTATGCACAGCAAAAGAGCTCCCGGATTGGATGGAATACCGGTGGAAGCGCTAAAAATAACTGCCCGCACATGCCCTCAACTCCTGCTGAAAATGTACAACAGCTGCCTGGAGGAAGGGGTCTTTCTTAGGAGCTGGAAGACGCAACGTTTAGTACTCATCGGCAAGGGAAAAGGAGACCCGGAGTCCCCATCTGCGTATAGGCCTCTGTGTATGCTAAATACTGCAGGAAAGCTTCTGGAAAAAATGCTTAGACCAAGACTTACAGTCGCAGTACAGACAGCAGGAGATCTGTCAGAAAGACAGCATGGTTTTAGAAAAGGCCGCTCCACGATCGGGGCGATTGACGAAGTAGTGAAGGCTACCCAAATCGCCCAACAGGGAAACCATTACTCAAGGCGGATCGTATTACTAGCTACTTTGGACGTCAAAAATGCATTCAACTCAGCCAGATGGAGTGACATGCTGAACGCGCTCGAGAACACTTTCAATATCCCAACCTATCTCCTTCGGATGATGAAAGATTATCTCAAGGACCGGGAGCTAGTCTACGAAACAACAGAAGGCCAGCGATGTAAGCAGATCACGTCCGGAGCAGCACAAGGATCAATCTTAGGGCCGGACCTCTGGAACATATCGTATGATGGCATTCTCCGCATGGATATGCCAGAAGATACTTTCCTGGTAGGTTACGCAGATGACATCGCCGCGGTGATTACGGCAAGAGACACCGAAAGTGCGCAAAGGAAGCTAAACCAGGTCATGCGACGGGTAAATTTTTGGATGGATGAACGCGGCCTCTGTCTTGCTACCGAAAAAACGGAGATAGTTCTTCTGACAAAGAAAAGGATTCCTACCCTAATAGATTTCCATGTCGGCCCTGAAGTCATTAGAAGCAAAGACGCAGTAAATTATCTGGGAGTGACTATTAACACAAAACTCACTTTCTGGCACCAGATAAAAAATGCGGTGGAACGAGCGGCAAAAGTGACCACATCACTGAGCAGACTGATGGCAAACGTTGGTGGGCCTACGGCCAGTAAGCGAAGAGTCCTGATGTCGACCACGCACGCCATTCTCCTCTACGGATGCGAGATCTGGGCAGACGCACTTCGGCAGGATAAGTATCGAAAGCAGCTGGCAGCAGTACAGAGACGCGGAGCTCTACGCGTTGCAAGCTCATACAGAACTGTGTCGGAACCAGCCATCCTTGTTATCGCAGGTGTGACACCCATCGATCTCCTGGCGGCACAAAGGAAGTACGTGCACGACAAAAAACCGGAACTCGGCGTCAAATTGGCAACCGAACAGGCAAAGGAGCGCACGAAACAAAAGTGGCAAGAGCGCTGGAACTCGGAAACGAGAGGACGCTGGACAGCGAGGCTGATCAGAGAAGTGAGCAAATGGAATGACCGGAAACACGGTGAGGTTAACTATTACGTCACCCAGTTACTCAACGGACACGGATATTTCAACGCCTTCCTTCACAAGATCGGCAAAACAAGTAGTCCAGCCTGCCAGTACGGTGACTCTGAAACCGACGATGCACACCAAACTATTATTTTTATTATTATTATTATTATTATTATTATTATTATTATTATTATTATTATTATTATTATTATTATTATTATTATTATTATTATTATTATTATTATTATTATTATTATTATTATTATTATTATTATTATTATTATTATTATTATTATTATTATTATTATTATTATTATTATTATTATTATTATTATTATTATTATTATTATTATTATTATTATTATTATTATTATTATTATTATTATTATTATTATTATTATTATTATTATTATTATTATTATTATTATTATTATTATTATTATTATTATTATTATTATTATTATTATTATTATTATTATTATTATTATTATTATTATTATTATTATTATTATTATTATTATTATTATTATTATTATTATTATTATTATTATTATTATTATTATTATTATTATTATTATTATTATTATTATTATTATTATTATTATTATTATTATTATTATTATTATTATTATTATTATTATTATTATTATTATTATTATTATTATTATTATTATTATTATTATTATTATTATTATTATTATTATTATTATTATTATTATTATTATTATTATTATTATTATTATTATTATTATTATTATTATTATTATTATTATTATTATTATTATTATTATTATTATTATTATTATTATTATTATTATTATTATTATTATTATTATTATTATTATTATTATTATTATTATTATTATTATTATTATTATTATTATTATTATTATTATTATTATTATTATTATTATTATTATTATTATTAGTATTATTATTATTATTATTATTATTATTATTATTATTATTATTATTATTATTATTATTATATTATTATTATTATTATTATTATTATTATTATTATTCTTATTATTATTATTATTATTATTATTATTATTATTATTATTATATTATTATTATTATTATTATTATTATTATTATTATTATTATTATTATTATTATTATTATTATTATTATTATTATTATTATTATTATTATTATTATTATTATTATTATTATTATTATTATTATTATTATTATTATTATTATTATTATTATTATTATTATTATTATTATTATTGTTATTATTATTATTATTATTATTATTATTATTATTATTATTATTATTATTATTATTATTATAATTATTATTATTATTATTATTAGTATTATTATTATTATTATTATTATTATTATTGTTATTATTATTATTATTATTATTATTATTATTATTATTATTATTATTATTATTATTATTATTATTATTATTATTATTATTATTATTATTATTATTATTATTAGTATTATTATTATTATTATTATTATTATTATTATTATTGTTATTATTATTATTATTATTATTATTATTATTATTATTATTACTATTATTACTATTATTATTATTATTATTATTATTATTAATATTATTATTATTATTATTATGGAGGTTTAGATTATGTGCCGTTTCCCACAGCGTAAAACCGAGGAACATTTCGCGGCCAATGAGAAGGAGATGCTCGCCATCATTTGGGCACTCAATTCTCTTCGGAATTACCTTTACGGTACCGCACACGTTAAGATCTACACAGATCACCAGTCATTGACTTGCGCTTTAAGTCATAAAAATAATAATTCCAAAATGAAACAATGGAAAGCGATTCTGGAGGAATACAATTATGAGTTACAATATAAGCCTGGAAAAAGTAACGTAGTAGCGGACGCACTTTCTCGTTCATCACAGTTCTCGCAAGCTAATTCCTTATCAGTCTCCCAACATAGCGATCAGAGTTCATCTCACGATCTGATCCCTGCAGCAGAAACCCCGATTAACGTATTTAAAAATCAGTTAATGTTGCTCACTGGAAACGAGCAGCCATACCAGTTTAAAATCCCTTTTTCCACCTATCATAGACACATTTTTATACAATCTAATTATACTCAAGAAGATCTCATCGCATTGTTCAAGCGATTTCTTAACCCTAGTGTTATAAATGGACTTTACACCGACGAAGCGACAATGGGAAAAATTCAAGAAATCTATCCACACCACTTCAGATCTTCCAAGATATTACCCAATCCCAAAACAAAGTTTTAAACTCTTTTATTCTTTCCAATTCAGAAATTAAACTTGTAAAAGAAAAGTTTATACAAATTAGTATACCCTTTACTAATTTAGAAGAAGCTTTAAATTTTGCCGAAATCAAAATGGCATCAGATAAATTTACTATTCTTTATATAATAAGTATACCTAGAACGGAAAAATATATATGCGAAAGAATTTTATTAAAACCTATAAATAATAAAGCATTAAAGCTGCAATACGAAAATATTCTAATTTGCGAAAACGACATATATGCTATAAAAACAAACTGTAAATCATATAATGAATTAACTCTTTATAATAAGAATGAAATAATAAATTTAAGTCTTGATTATTGTATTCCAAATTTAATAAAAGGTAGACCGTCAAGTTGCAATGAAATCAACAGCCAACATTTACCCACCGTCGAAGAACTACAGCAAGGAACCATACTTCTAAATCAATTCAATGGATCAGTATTAGTCGATAGTAATATCGTCAATCTTACCGGCACTTACATCCTGCAATATCATAATGCATCAATTTCCATAAACGGCCAAGAGTTTATTTCAAGAGAAATACCAGCTGCAAAACCGTTACCTGCAGTTCTGCATTCGAGCTCTTCTATGAAAACCTACAAAGAACTTCTAACAATGGAGATGCTGAAAGAATTGCATATCAACAACACTCTACATATAAATGAGGTTCAAGATCAAGGCCAGAGCCACGTCACCAATAGCTACAGCATAACATCACTTGTCATATTAGCTATTATTGTCATCTTAATCAGACAGACTATTAGCCGCAGAAGGGAAAATAAGGTACCTGAAATTCACCTCAAAGTCCAAGCGGATGTCGAACCATGTCAATCAAAATCAATACCGGTTCTTTACACAACGTCGAGTGAGGACACTCGAATTTAAGAAGGGAGGAGTTAACCACATTTACCCCTGCACATGCCGCGCCGCTTCTCCAGGTTAATAACAATTTATGCTGAGTTGCACTCCCACGGTCAACAGCACTCGAAACAAACTCAAAGCTGTTCCTGGAAGCAACATCGTACCAGACAAGCGACATCAGCAACTTTGGTGGGATACCTATTGCAACAAGTGTAGGTAGCTAAGCTATAAATTCTATTGTTAGGATAGAATTAAGTTGAGTTTTATTTTACAAGTCAATAAAGAACGTTCAATCAAACAAAATGGTTTTTTTTAAATCTCTTTACGGAAAGAAACCCAACTTATATATATTCCTATAGTACTCTCATGAATAGGTACGATTGTGGCGGCATCTAGATTCCCGCAAGATAGGGTTGCTATTTAATAAAATTGGAGAGTTGGGAGACAAGAGAATATGGATATAATCCAAAGAAATGGAACAAATGGTAGAACAGGAATACTGCATGCTAACCCATGAGAGTTCGAGCGAGAGAAAAAAACAGCCAATTTTGTATCAAATCAAATAAAATGCAAAAAATAGAAGATAGAGGAATGGGAATATTAATGGGGTGCAAGATTGCATTTGTACATGCATAAATGTAGGTAGGTATAGAAACAAAAAAGATTGAAGAAGGGAAACATTTTTGTGAATGAAGTTTTTCTTGTCTTGTGAACGATTTGTTACGATAAAAAAGGAAACCTACGTACATACATAGTAGGTAGTTATAGAAAAATATATTTAGAATCATTCATGCTTTCCACTCACAAAAAATATTTTCTTGTAGGTAGTAAGGAATGTTTTATTTTGTAGGATATGTAGATATCATGTAGGTCTATTCCATAAAATTGAAGTAAGAATGTAGGCAGTGTTGTGCCACGTAGACTATAAATGTAGACTACATGATTGTCTACATGTAGACAATTCGATGTAGACAATTCATAATTGATGACATAAATTTGTCGACAATGTAGACATTGTAGACAATTCGTAAAACCATCAAAATTCATAATTTTTTCTACTAAAATTTATCAAACCACAAAACATAACTGTTAAAACAAATTAACCAAGTTCTTCTGTAATTCAAAAACATGTGTGTAAGAACAAGATACTCGTGCAAAAATCTTTTGATCTAAATCTAAAGGTATAACTAGTTTCCATGTCCATAAATCTGTAAATTGTAGCAGAAATCTGTTATGATAAACATACGGACTAAAATTTGATAGGTGCACTAAATCACTTCACTGGCTAACTACCGGTCAAGTTTTAAAAACCTTTTAAATTTTGAAGAATTTAGCAATAAAATTATAAAACGCCTGTAAACTTTGCACTTTCAAATCAGTAACTGACAAATTTCTCACATAATTTGGAGTTGCTAATGTATTTTTTTATTTCGCTTTTCGAGATATAGTTTTAACTCTGATAAAATGGTTGAATGACGTGGCCTTTAAATAATAAATTTTCAATACTTCGATTCCCTATGAACAGGAACAACTCTAAAGTTAAAAGATCATCATTCTCCGCGAAAGTACGCCAAATCGAAATATCACCTAAAAAAATTCTGAGCAAATTGTTGCTGTATATCTTTTCTTGTTTTGTGCGTTATTTTATTAGATTCAAATATGAAAATTCAAATGAAAAGAACACACTAAAGTGGCAATATCGTCCAATTAATGGCATACCCTCCAAATATTAGTAAATAACCCCCAAATATTAGAAAAAGACGCTTAAATCAAAATCTTGCCAATATTTGTACTCCTTTTTAAATCAAACCGCTCGATTTTTGGAATGATTTTATTTGTGAGACTTAGATGTGAAAGTTATTGTTTATTTTATCGACATATTGTCTACATTGTCGACTAATTGTCTACATTGTCGACTAATTGTCTACATTGTCTACATTGTCGACCGATTGTCTACGTTGAAATGTAGACAATTAAAGTCGACACGTAGAGGAACAACACTGAATGTAGGTAGTATATGTGGGTCCATATATAGGTATGCAAAATAAACAACTTGTTTTTTGTTTTATAATAAGCGGTTCTAAAAATCGAAAGTATCTTTAATATTTAAAGTGTTTAAATAAAATTTGTATAGGTGCATAGGTAGTTATAGGTAGGTATCTAACTGACTTTATTTTGTGAGCAACACAAATGTTTTGGCGAGGCGATGGGTAAATAGTTTTATTTGGGAAAGATTTGATGAAGTTTTAAAGAATGTTGAGAGTGCCAAGCAATTTTGTTTTGGAATGGCAAGCCTTTTTTTGTGGTAGATGATTTTTCATGTAGACTATGCAGGTACTAATTGCACTAAATTAACAAATATAGACGGAACAAAATTTATCAAAATATATTAGCGTAGTAAACATGGCTATAGGTACATAGATACTTATTTCATTCTTGCAAAGTTTTAGTAATTTGTGAGTTTCCATATTTTTTAATTAACGAATCGGCAGAGTTAAATTTAAAAACAAATTAATGTGGCAACCATGGATACATACATATACTTCTTATATTCGTCACATTTTTCTTATAAGTGTACATATTGGTAGGTAAGTGGGTACCTATATAAATTATAAAAGAGGTATGCCTACCTACATAATTAAATCATTTTGTTAACAACTGAAGTTTTGCATTTGCAAAGAAATCGAACTCGAGATTTACATTTTAATCAAACTTGATAAAGGACAAAAAAGTGGGACTCGCAATTCCGTCTGTCTGTCAGTCTGTCTATTCTTACAGCCTATATGGTTATATGAATTTGCTTCAAACTTGGTACAGAAATTTTTTTTTCGGTAGGTACCTAATATGTACACACGTCTTTTTATTTTTTAAGACGAAAAATAACGGTACCCTCCATACATTTTCTTGGCCAAAAATATAAATATTATTTTTCTCAAAAACGGCTCCAACGATTTTTACAAACAAAATTAGTTCATTAATTAAGGGAAATCGTACTTTTTGATCATTTATTTTTGTAGTGTTATTTTTTCTATAGGTAATTAGGTTCCTCTAGTAAAACCATTTTTTTTTTGGGTTTGAATTTTCCGGAAAATGATTCATTTGATTGTTTTGAATATTTTAATGCAATCCTCCTCTCTAGGAGGAGAGCCTAAACACTAATTTAAACCAAAATGTTTCAAGTTTTTTAAGCTGAATATTTCGAAAACGACTCAATACATTTTTCGAAACATCGTATTTAGTAGTTTTTTGACATAATCTTGAATACTTAAAAAAAACTATTTTCCTACAACTAAAAACAATGGTGCCTTCCATACAAATGTTAATAAAAACCTTTAAGAAAAAAAAGGATTTCTCAAAAACGACTCAAAGAATTTGAAAAAAAGTGTGTTTTTTTATTAAATGCATTTTCTATGTACAATTTTTATAAGATTCTTAAAGTATATATATATTTATATGTATACATACACAATAAATTAATTAATCCATAACTAACGTAAGTGAATATTTAGGGTACAAATTTAACTTACATAGCAAATGATAAAATTGTGGGGGAAAATAAGAAAATATTATAAGAAAAATAAAAAAAAAATAAAAGAACAATAAAGAAAGGAAATATCAAAAACAATAGCTTAGGATTAAAAGAACAAAATGAAAATATATCAACAAACATTTCTCTCTTTAAACTAAAGACAATATCGTAACAGCCCCCACCGCCGACCACCCGTCATCCGTCTTGCAGTGTACAGCAATTATTTTAAATAAAACCTACAACACTCACAACATCACGTCATACACCTACACTTCTAATTACGTACTTACATACGTGTTCATGTCTGCAAAGCGAAACAGGAAAGCATTATTATCATCTCCATTACAACAGCAGCAGTCTCCGGATCGCAAACAGCTTAAAATAAACTCGTTGTTTGTACCTAAGACATCAACAGCACCGCATTCACCAACTGATAACAACTTCTCTTCTAAAAACAATTATATCGATATCGAAATGTCAGAATCCACCGATGCTCTGAGTAAACAAACTGAATACATTATTTCGCTCTTATCATATAAAATACTAGAGTCCGAACAGAGAATAACTGCAAAGATTGATAACGATGTATCACAACTTAAGTGTTCAATTGATGATGTTAATAACAGAATAAAAACAATTGGGCATAAACTTTGTGAAATAGACGTCATTAAATAAGAAAACTTTTCACTCAAAGAACAATTTAAAAGACATGATGACGCACTTAAACAAATTACCGCACGCTTAGATTTTAATGAAGAGCGGATTCAGTACAAGGAAACAGAGAGTGACGCTCTCATCCATGGTGTTCCTTTGTTGCCCGACGAGAATTTAAAACTCATGTTTAATCACCTGTACAATAATATAGATATGAAGCCACTAATAATTCGGGATATATTCCGGCTACGAATCAAAACTTCAGCAAATCCACCCGTGATGGTTAAATTTCTATCACCGCGCGACAAAAGCGGAATTGCCATGAAACCTTTGATGACATCAGAAATAACTGTCGAGCAAGATAATCTAAATAAGCACTGAAAACTGTAAACAACGTTATTATTCTTTTTTTTTCTTTTTATCTTTTCGTTTTACAATTTTTGTTTCTAAAAAACTTTCTACTGAAAATTTTTCATTGACCTACCTTCTATATATTATTATTTTATTCTTTTCTCATTATTATATTTCTTCTTTGTTTTTATTACTTACTAATCTTCTATTTAATAATGAACTTTAACTTGGTTACTTTTTTTCATACATATAAATTAGTCATCATCATCATAAACATCATCACTTTCGTCTCTATGTTCTTCCTGTTCCACTGTCTTCTAGACTGGTCTTGCAGTTATATGTTCTACTTATATTTTCGGCTGGACAATTGTGTGTCCTTGTCATTTAAGTTTTTTAAATGATTAATCCTAATTATCGTTTTGGAGAGACAACAGTCGATTTCTCTAATGATTGTACACATGATAGGAGTATTGGGTGGACAGCATACAGGATTGAAGATCTGCCATGTCAATGCTCAGAGCTTAACTGCAAAGTTAGATGAATTTCGATATCTATTTGAAAGTTCAAAAGTTGATGTTATCTGTGTTTGTGAAACATGGTTTTCCAGTTCTTCTGTATGTTGTGTGGAAGGATACAATGTTTTTCGCTGCGATAGGAATGGTCGTGTTGGTGGCGGTGTTGCCATTTTCACTCGAAGAGAATTGTATTGTAAATTAATACGTTATTCTGAGCGAGGTGGTGAAGTTGAATACTTATTTGTTGAGTTAAAGTGTAACAACAATACAATATTGTTAGGTACAGTGTATCATCCTAATAATAATATTAATTTATCACCTCTTTTTGCTGTATTGGATGAGTTATCGTTTGTTTCACCATTCGTCATTGTTGCAGGTGATTTTAATAATAATGTCCATAGAAGTTCTGAGCTCACAGATATAATGGGATCACTTAACTTGTTTAAGGTAAATACATCAATACCCACCTATTTGACCAAATATAATAGTACCTTACTTGATATGTTTTTTGTTAGTCACAGAAATAAAGTACTTCTTTATGACCAACTCTCCGTTCCTGGTTTCTCCCATCACGACTTAATTTACTTAACGTTTGAATGTTCTCCCTTGTATGCACCTTCTACTTACAGCTTTAGAAATTTCAATAATATTGATATTCAGCAGCTAGAAACTGATCTGAATTCTATTGAGTGGTTTCGGATACATGGTATGCCATCTGTGGATGACCAAGTATCATTCCTTC
The DNA here is from genome assembly GCA_910595825.1 of Philhelius pedissequus. Lineage (NCBI taxonomy): Eukaryota > Metazoa > Arthropoda > Insecta > Diptera > Syrphidae > Philhelius > Philhelius pedissequus. Next base: position 113,988,251 of record OU343160.1, on the reverse strand, counting down.
AAACTAATATTAACTGTGTGTATGATTTACATGTCCCTCTAACTATTAAGAAATGCCGAAAGAAAGATCAGTCTTGGTTTAACAATAACATTAAGTCCTTAATAAGAGAACGTAACCAAGCATATAATCGGTGGAAGACATTTAGGCTTGATGCACTGCACAATGTATATAAAGTTTTAAGGAACAGAGTGTTATGTGTTATAGGTGAAGCCAAATATCGTTTCTATGCACCAAAATTGGACCCGTCGCTTTTCAAAAATAAACTTTGGAAGAATCTAAAAGATATTGGTGTGGGAAAGCAGGTTAACAATAAACTGATACACTTTGATTGTGAGGAGCTTAACAGAAAGTTCACTTCAATGAACTCTTCAGATTTTGAAAATCGTATAAGTGACCCAGAAATAACTTCTGAAGACATTTTAAGTGATCAATCTTCTCGTTTTTATTTTTCTCCTGTTGCTGAGGTTAGTGTTTTAGAGAGCATCTTATCTATTAAGTCGACCTCAGTCGGAGCTGCTGGCTTACATCCGGTCTTTTTGAAAGCCATACTTCCATACGTACTGAAATACATAACTCATATAACGGGTCCGCCATCTTACGCTTTTTTCAACTAGTGCTTATTTCGTGAATGGTAACACTTAGCTCATGTCTGATTTGACAGGTAATTAGTTTTATCCTTCCGCTGAATGAATATGGTTGTGTATACGCTTGAACAACGCTCGCTAAGTGGGCCTGCGATCGACTTAAAGAAGATGCCGATTTTGCCAAAAAAATCATCTTTTCAGATGAAGCTCATTTTGAACTTGGCGGGTATGTAACAAGCAAAATTGTCGCATTTGTGGCACAGAAAACCCGCACGCATACATTGAAAAGCCGATACACCCAAAAACGAGAAACGAGTCACTGTTTGGCATAATTCGAAAACGAGCAAGGAGTGGCCGTTACAGTCAATGGCGATCGTTATCGGGCTATGGTAAACGAATTTTTGTTCATAAAAATTGAAGAGGAGGATATTGGCAATATTTGGTTTCAACAGGACGGCGCTACGTGCCACACAGCCGAAGCTACACTCGATGTTTTGCGCCCATTTTGAAAAAAAAAGAAGTTATTTGGCGGACCCTATATTTAATTCTATTTTTATGAGCAGTACCTTCCCATTAGTTTGGAAACAAGCTAAGGTCATACCTGTTCCTAAGAATTGAGAGTGCGATGATTTTCGGCCTATAGCCATCCTACCATATCTGTCAAAAGTCTTGGAGAGGCTTATAAATAATCAAATACGGGTTTTTGTGAATGACAAGATATGTCCCACTCAGTCTGGTTTTCAACCCAAGCACAGCTGTACAACAGCCTTAATAAAGATCGTAGAAGATATTAGAAAGGCTGCAGATGCTAATAGAGTGACTGTTCTAACTCCTTCAGACTTTTCAAAGGCATTCGACACTGTCAATCCTAAGATACTTTTTCGAAAACTTAAAAATCAATTTCACTTTTCATCTATGTCAGCTAACTTAATACTTTCATATTTGACGAATAGATCCCAAGCAGTTTTTGCTTGTAATACAATGTCCACTTTTCTTCCTTTAAAAAACGGTGTTCCCCAAAATTATATCTTAGGCCCTCTTCAATTTACGATGTATATTAATGATCTTCCTTCTTGTTCGCTATGCACATGTATGCAGATGATGTACAATTATATAACAGCTTTCTACTTGGTATGGTTGAGAATGGTGTATATAAAATCAATGAGGACCTGAACATAATTGTAATCTGGGCTCGGAAAAATGATTTATGCTTAAATCCCAAGAAATCAAAGTGCTAAGTGATTTCAAGGGCTTCCACTGACACTTCCTGTTTCCCGGCAATCTATTTTATCAATACAAAAATAGAGTTTGTGGAATCTGCAAAAAATCTTGGTCTTACTTTCAATAAAACCCTTTTTTTTTTTTTTTTTTATTTTATTTATTTATTTCTCTCAACTACACACAAACATTATGCTTCAGTTGAATCAAAAATGTAGGTATAAAATAATGAATAGATAAGCAAAAACATAATTATTTAATAATAAAAAAAATATTAACATTTTAAAAGAAGAATTTAAGAAATGGAAAGATTATATTATAATAATAATTAGGAAGATAACAATTTTTTTTTAAGACTGTTCTTTGACAAGTTAAAATCTATACAATCATAAAAACAATTAAAATCAATGCACATGACATTTAAAGTTTCATTTAAACCATAATTAGATCTTGCAAAAGAAGTATAAAAAAAATCAGAGTTACGATTTATTCTGGATCGAGAATTTATATTCAGCATACTGAGGATGTGAGAGGAACAAATTGATCCAGATAGTAATTGAAACAGGAAAAGAACATTATTCACTTCCCTTCTTTTTTTCAGCGTCGATAGGTTTAATAGATTCAAACGATTTTCATAAGACGGAAGACGGTGATTTGGATCCCATGGAAGTTGACGAAGGACGAATAACAAAAACTGTTTTTGAACACTTTCAATTTTATTTATTGAAACATTATACATAGGACACCACACGCAGCTACAATACTCCAAGACGGGACGGACGAGGCCGCAGTAAAGGGTTTTCGATATATAAGGGTCATTTAATTCTTTAGAAAACCTCTTAATTAATCCGAGACGACTTCTTGCCTTACTAGTGATAACGTCAATATGGCAGTTAAATGACAATTTTGCATCAAATAAGACTCCCAAATCATTAAATGTGTCAACACGATCAACCAAGCATTCATCAATGTAATACGAGGAATCAATGGGGTTTTTTATCCTGGTGTACGACATCACTTTGCACTTTTTAGTATTTAGTTCCATTCCATTTGAAACACACCATTCAAAGGCTCTGTCAATATCATCCTGCAGAAACAGATATCCATTTGAGTTCGAAAAGCTATAGAACATTTTGAAGTCATCTGCGAAGATTAGTATTTTTGAGTAGAGAATATTCATACCAATGTCATTAATATACAGGACGAAGAGAAGTGGACCAATATGACTACCTTGAGGAACTCCGGACAGCACATTAATAATTTTAGATAGGCAGTTTTTAAAGCGAACATATTGAATACGATTTTTTAAATACGATTTGATCCAATCAATTATCCACGCTGGAAATCCATACCTTTCCAACTTAAGAAAAAGTATAGAATGACTGACCCTATCAAATGCTTTACTTAGATCAGCGTAAAAAACATCAGTTTGGAGTTTATTTTGTATATTTATATTAATTTGGTTTGTGAATTCGAGAAGATTTGTAGTTGTAGACTTTTGTAGACAAAATCCATGTTGTTCAGGAACGATTAATGACTTACAGAAAAATTGAATATGTTTCGAAACTATATTTTCAAACAACTTTGGTATGCATGAAAGTTTTGCAATACCTCTATAATTCTCAACATTGTTTTTATTTCCACACTTATGAAGAGGTAAAATAAACGAAGACTTCCACAGTTCAGGAAAAACACCAGAAGATAAGGAACAGTTAAATATGTGTGTAATCGCAGCACAAATGTAAGACTTACAAGTTTTAACAAATATAGACGGAATATTGTCAGGACCAAACGAATATGTACTTTTTAAGCCGTCAATATATTGCACTACTTCCACTTCAGACAGCCTTAACGTAGGTATATCACAGTTAAATTGATTTCGGATTAAATTATCACAGTATTTGGGATTGCACGAGGTATATGTTTGTTGGAAAAAATCAGCAAATAAATTACTTATATCTATATCACAGGAAGAGGACTTATTTTTATATTGCACGGATGTTGGAAAATTTAAATTTTTCCTTTTAGAGTTTATATATTTCCAAAAGTATTTAGGGTTATTTTTAATATTGCACTTTATTTTACTTAAATAGTTCTTATAGGCTGTCCTTAAGGAACTTTTAAATAGTTTTCGATAGTAACAGAACTGATAATAAAAGTTAATTGCGTGTGTTCTCCTCCATTTTTTAAAAAATACGTTTTTTAGGTTTCGTATACGTCTTAAATCTTTAGAAAGCCATTGAACTGATGATGCTATAGACAATTTCTTTTTAACGGGAACACAAAGATTAAGACAGTTTTGCAAGATATCATAAAAGTTCACGACACATAAATTAACATCATTACAATCCATTACACTTGACCAATCCACATTGCAAAAATATTGTTCCAATTTTGCCAAGTGAATTTTCTTGAAGTTGAAATTTTTTAACGAAGACGAATTTGTAACATTTGGCTTTTCATCAACACATAATGGCAAATAACACTGAAAAGCATTATGATGTGGAACCTTTGGCAAAAGCCAGTCGTCTACATCCAAAGTTTCGCAAGAAACAGAACAATCAGTAAAGACAAGATCGAGGTAACGCAAACACTCATTCGGCAATCCATTAATTTGATTGAGTCCAGTTAACAGCACGGCTTCAACAAAGTTCCTTTCATAAACAGGACCCTGTACAATAGCATTATAAGTACGTTTATTATCCTCATCCATTTTCCAGCTCAAATTAGTAAGGTTGAAGTCACCAAAAAGCAGTACAAATAAATTTCCAGAATATTCCACAATATCATTTATAGCTGACGAATAACATTCATATACAAAAGACGATGAACCAGACGGTATATACATAGCAGATATTAGAAACGAAGAACTACAATGCGTCAACTTTATAGTTAAAAGTTCTAAATGTATGAACTTATTTGCTAATACAAGTTCAGAATTCAGACAACACTTAACAGCAATTAAAACACCACCTCCTTGTTTATGAATACTATTACATGGATTTCTATCCATTCGGTAGACAATATATTCTGGTGGACAAATTTCAGCATCAAGTATAGATGAGTTGAGCCATGTTTCAGTAAGTATAATAACATCAAAAAATCCATCAACACAATTTAAGAAAAAAGTTTTTAGTTTCGACTTCATACCTCCAACATTCTGGTAATATACGCTCAGTTTTTTGGAAGGGCAGTTTTATTATTGGGTGTATTTTCAGAAATCCGAGCTACGTTGATTCTTCTCTGTATATTTTTGAATTCATGAGCTATTGTATATTTCGGCCAGAAATCAGGAGATAGCAGGCCTTCAATAACAGTATCAGATGCAAAAATTTTGAAGGAGGATATGTGACGTTCGTAGGAAAATTGCATCTTATGACACTTTAAAGAAATCGACGGAGATAATTTCTTTTTTATATATTTCGCAACCATGTCACAAGTAGTATCAGGATGAAGACGAGATATGAAAACACATTTCTCCGGTGGCACAACAACTAATTCGGCCGAAACACCCTCATCCATTTCGGAAGCTATTGGGCCGACGGTTTGCGAATCAGCTGGAGTTACACCAGGCGAGATATTTACAGGCACAGTAGATAAAATAGGAGAATTAGGTATCTCTTCAATAATCGGAGTAGGTTTCGGATAGGGCGGTAAAATAAAGGAAGAATGCGAATCTGATGAAAAGCAGACAATTTTATTTTCATCCTTCTTTTTGCGCTTTGGTGATAACTCCTTATCCTCAATTTCTAGGTTATTGAACAGAATCTCATAATCAGCTAGTTTTGCTTGCATTTTCGTAAGATCATTTGAAATATCCTTAAACAATCTTTTTGTTTTCTTAAACATTTGAAATAATTCGGTGGTTTTTTTATTATTGCATTTTTTACAAAACCAACGCAAGCCATTTCCAATTTTGAGAAGCCCTTCAACCAACTTCACAGTAAGTCCCGCACACTTCATATGAGCAAAACCATCGCATATCCAACACATGCACATTCTTTCACCGTCTCCAATGATTTCATCGCAATGAAGGCAATTCATTTTTATTTAATTTAAAAGAAAAATAAATTTGAATTAACTTGCCAGAAAAATTATGCAATGAAGACAAAAAAAAAAGATAGATGTGTTTAGATAATAAGTGCCTAAAAATATGCGAAGGTTATCCCTTGATTTTTTATACAACGAAGTATGCAATACAAATATGTTAAAATACAAAAAAACAAGTAACTCACTCAAATAAAAACTTCCGCAAATTACAAATACAAAACTTACAAAAAGAGAAAGCACTAACACGAGAGATAAAGAACCAAGAACAAAGGAAAAAAAAAATTCAAGAGATGATTAATTTAAACACTATTTGCACAAAAAAAAACTATTAATATGCACAAACGTGAATTTCACAATTGAGAATTGATGCTTAAAAGTCTGAATTAGTTGTTATATTTAATTAATTAATGACAAATCAAATAGAAATTAATAACAAAATCAGAGCGAAAAATAAAGCAGCTAAGTAGGATGAAACTCACTCAGTTTACTTAGAACAAACACATAGAACTTACTTTAGGCAACGTATATGGCGGTGTTCGTTTGCTTTGGGCTTCTCATCATATCACACCCTTGAAAACTCGTTTAATTTTAGCTAAGGCTTTGATCGTTCCTTTTATGCTTTTCTGTAGTGAGGTTTTCAATAACTGTGACTATGAACACAACCGTAGGCTTAATGTTGCGTTCAACAGTATTGCACGTTATGTCTATGGGATCAGAAGATATGACCACATTTCCCACTTCTCAAAATCTATGTATGGCATAACTTTGGATAACTTACTAAAGTCTCGTTCAATAACACTGCTCCATAATGTCCTACAATCCCGTAAACCAGAATATTTATATAGTGAAATCAATTTTCCACTATCTAATATATCGTGTAATCTTATTCCAATTCTCTTCTCATATCTGGTATCTGAACGGCAGTTCTTTTTTAGTGTCATTCGACTGTGGAATTCTCTCCCTCGGTCTATAAGAACGATAACCTGTATACTACAGTTTGGAAAGACTCTAGGCAATTTAATGAGACTCTGTAATGGTCTTGACAATGATGATTTTCTTATGATGATTATTTCGATGGTGATGATTATTTTATTATTTTATTGTATGCTTTGTTTTGTTTAGTTATTATTATTATTTTTTTGCTATGATGAAATTGTATATAATATTATTTTAGTTTAAAAAAGTTTGAAGTAGCGTTTTCTTATAAATATAAATAATAATGTCTCTTTTGCAACATATGAAAGTATATACTAATAGTACTGCGTTACAGCTATACTGATATTTGCTCTAGCTTATAAGATAATCTTACTGAGTAATGTTATAAAAATAAATAAATAAATAAAAATAAAAAAAGCAGGTGAAATATTTTAGACTACACTTAAAAAGAGGTTTTTGACCATCGAACTATCCAAATCAAAAAGCCATTTCTCAACTACTTTAAAAAACAAATGAAGATAATTTTTTCTTGTCATATCAAATAATATTTTTTAAAGAGCTTAGGTGCTGATGCAGTAAAAAAATTTTAAATTGGGTTTTATTACATTTTAAGATGTTCACCAAGAGCTAAGGTTACCCTTAAACTATATGTATTTGAATTTCTTAATGTTTGACTGGACTGATCCGCAGTTTTTTCGCATGAAAAAACTTTGAGAACTTTAAATACATATAAGTGTTTTAACGGCAGAATTAAACATTCTTGAAATAAAGGCCAACTACTTGTTAGTCCAGTTTTCTTACATACAATTCATACAATATGATTCTGCGCTGCAATAATTGGGTTTAGCGTATTGTGGTAAGCAACTTGTTATACAGGGTGCGCCAGAGAAACTTACTTATTTGAAAGGTCAATAAAAACAAAAGTAATTCAATTATTGTTTTAATTTTTTTTTTCTTTGAGAATACAATATCCCAATTTTTTTTTCATGCAGTCTTGAAAATGACACCGGATAAATGGCGACCCCCATTGCGCATACACTGATGAAGTCGATTTTTGAAATTCGTCTCCACTCTTTGCAGCATATCAATCGGTATATTGGCAATGGCGTCGCATGCATTTTGATGGGCAACAAAATCGCGTTCAGTTAATTCTTGCACAACAGCCAATTTATAGGGATGAAATTGAAGGTCTTCATGGAGAATTCGTCGAACAGTGGTGTCAGAAATTCCCATAGCAGATGCGTGTTTGCGAGCCGAACGCCGGGGAGAACGCACAACTGACTGCCTCACTCTTTCGATATTTTCCGGAGTTCTGATGGTCCATTGAAGTCCATTTCTGGTTTTAGCGACACTTTCACACTCCCGAAATGAGTTAACCCACGACAGAATCGAATTACGGCCAGGAACGAGTCTGTGAGGAGGAATTTCAAAGCGAGCGCGGAAGGCACGTTGCGTAGCACCAAGTGAGCGACCGTTAGAAAAGAAGCTCTCGACTGCGAAGGCCCGCTGCTCTCTAGACCAGAGCATGATGGCAACTGACTGGAGGGAGAAACAAACTTGGGAACTTCCCCCTCCAGATGCGCCCCCTCTCGCCTCTCTAACCGACCAAATCACCGCGCGGAAATTTTTTCAAATAAGTAAGTTTCTCTGGCGCACCCTGTACAATACTGAAGTTTTGAAATAACTATAACAAAGTATATTTTTGTTAAAAGGTTTTTTGAGCATGTACGTTTTAATGGAAACATTTTGGGTGTCAGAAACATCATATATTTTTTAAGATTTGCAGTATGCAACTTCCAGTTTAAGTTTTGATCCATAAATACTCCTAAGTATAAATAATTATTAACAAACTCAATATTAAAGGAAGTGTTTGAACACGGAGGGTCTTGTAAAAAACTGGGTCTACCGGAGGAGTGACTGCCTAGACTAAATTTGTTACATGTCGCGGAATGAAACAGGACATTACACTCAATAAAATTACAGGACATAACTCTTGTTTTTCCGCTCATTATGAGTTCATGTCTTGCAAACCATTGTCTTAAAACATAAAGTCAAAGCCATGTTATCAGCGAATGCAGTTATAGTGCTTTTAAAAGATTGTTTAAATATAGAATTAGCATACACTAAGAAAAGCCAGCTTTGTAAAGTTTGTCCAAAAGTAAATTATGATTGACCATGTCAAATACTTTAGTCATGTCAATAAACAACGCTAAATTATATTTATTTATATTAAAGCCTTCACTTACTTAACTACAAAAATTTAATATTGCATCCTCAGTGCATTTACCTTTACGAAATCCAAATTGAACATCACCTGCACCATAGAGAAAATATACTACAGTAGTAGTATACTTTCTTTATGACCAGCACTATAAGAATTATTACAATTTCCTAATATTTGATAATCAGGTATATTATAATCTGGAAGTTCAAGGCCGTACAACCAAATTGGCACGAGTACGATAACTTTGGCGCCAAGATATAATAACGGTGTTTGGTAGAGGGGCTTAATACAAGCATTTTTTACTATGGGAGGGGGGGGTCTATCTCCCCTCGTTTAGGCGGGAGGGGCAATTTTATAAAAATTTACTTTAAATCTTTAAAAAAATATTAAAAAAGAACGGCAACACTTACTGTTATAAATTATACCTTTTTCAAAAGTCAGAACTCTACAATTTATAATAAATTTTAACTAAAGTTGTTTCAGTCAATAGTTTTTGAAATAATTGACTTCAAACTCAAAATTTATGAAAAAAAAGTTAAAAAAATCACTTTGAGTATTATTGTTCTCATGATTATAAACACCAATAAAGAAGTAATTGATGCAGTTAACTGTTCTAATTATTTTTTAATCAAACACTGAAAACTATTCGTTTCTATGTTTTCTAGTTTTTGAGAAAATTGAAAAACAAAAAAAAATAATTTTGTATCAGATGGGTGCATGTAAAGTGTCTTTTGCATGTAAAGAATCTGGATTAAAAAAAATAATTGATATTATATACATAAACGTATGTACATATGTCATGTCCATTTCAATCTCTTTTTTCTAAATATTTGAGCATGAAAATTTATTGCATTATAAAAAAATTTGCATTACCTTTACGACAACACAACGGCAGCAAATTCTCATAGTTTCTTAATATGCACATATGTTTGTGTCATACATAGATATGCATATAACTATGTACACACTTATAATGCAGCCACAGTAAAAAGTATGTATATAGTATCATAAGAAACAAGACCAAGCTTTCGATGTTTGTACCGTTATTTTTATACAGGTTTGGTGCAGGTTATTGTTTACCAAAGCCATTCTTCATTTAACGTTTGAAAGAGTAGTGTTTCCTTTTTAAGAATGGCGGCTAAGCATCCACTTCTTCACCCAAAATTAAATAATTTTTCGATTTTTTGTTCGTTTGGAGATTTGGTGTCAACAAACGAAAAAGTATCCCGTTTTTAGAAGAAATCGGATTAATTCCCTCCAAAACGTCTACTCCACCTCTGTGTTGTGATATTTTAATGACCGTGGAAAATTCAAAAAGTGCAAAGTTCGGTTGGTAAATAACCGCATTAACTGTAATAAAATCACAAAGGTATATATGAAATTTACGATGCAAACAGTGAGATGCCTAAGGGGGGGCATGCTGCCCCCCTGCAACCCCCCTGCTTGGGCTCACTATAGGCTTTGGGGAGGGTGAAAATTTTATTAAATGCAAAGTTTCTTTAAAATTAAAGAATCTTTTGGGTTTAATGAACAAGTATAGTTTTACTATCTTTCAATTACATATCTTAAAAACTAGAAGACATAAAAAGAAGTAGTTTTCTGTGTTTAATAAAAAAATAATTGGAGCAGTTAACTATATCAATTATTTTTTTATCGATATCCATAATCATGAGAAAAATAATATTCAAAGTGATTTTTGTAACTTTTTTTTCATAAATTTTGACTTTGAAGTCAATTATTTAAAAAACTATTGACTAAAACAACTTTATTTAAAATTAATTATAAATTCTAGAGTTCGGACTTTTGAAAAAGGTATAATTTATAACTGTAAGTGTTGCCGTTCTTTTTTAATATTTTTTTTAAATTTTTATAAAATTGCCCCTCCCGCCTAAACGAGGGGAGATAGACCCCCCCTACCATAGTAAAAAATGCTTGTATTAAGCCCCTCTACCAAAAACCGTTATTATATCTTGGCGCCATAGTTATCGTACTCTCCCCACCAAATTTCTTTTAAAAACATAAAATCCGCTGCTAAATGTAAGGCTTCAAAGTGAGATCAACATTTTTCCTCATACCACGAATGTTTTGATGAATTTATTAAAGGTGACACGTTTTCGATACTACTAACATTACAATTTTTTGCATTGAATAAGTACACATTATTTTAAATCAAAGTATAAAATATTTAAGCCATCAGAGCAACTCACTTTGACAACCCTTTCTCCTTCACTTTTGCGCAAAAAAATTATATTATTTTTCATCCATAAAAACTTATATTTTATTGGCATCTTCACCTTCTTAGCTGCATTATAAAGTTCACGTGTATGAGAGGTCATGCTGTTGTTGATGTAAATTTGTACCATCATAATCATCTCCAAATATTTTTGTTGTTAATGAGGCTCTCCTCTTTTGTTTCATCTTCATAGTAATCTGTCTGGTATTGCCACGGGTCAAACATAACTAAGATGATAGCAGTTGATGACGAGTGGACTAAATTAATTTAGTCCACTTTTAAGTAAAAAAAATATTTTATTTTGCGTAATTATTAACCGTACTTCCTATGGAACCACATTTCATACTTTCGACTTTCTCACTTATTATTTTTTGTATGCAAATGTACCCTAGAAGTGAATAAAACTGCATACCCAAATTTAAAAAAAAAATGGTTTTTCGATTTTAAAAAAAATTAATAAATTTTTGTTTTTTGAAAAATCGATTTTTCAAAAACCAGTCAATGAATTTTTTTAAATCAAGATTTTATATGCATGGTAATAATTATTTTGAAAAGGCGTTTCAATTTTTTTTCTCCAAAAATGTTTTAAAATTGTATGAATACAAAATTATATTTTTAAAAACCTTTCCAACGATTTTTGAATTTTTTTTTTTTGACACATTCATATTTGTCTATTAATTAATAATTTAAAAGAAAATCTCTTATCTCTTTCATAGGTACCTGTACCTACAAAAAATTAAGTTTTTTTAAATCGAAAAAACATTTTCTTAAAAATTTGTATATGCAATATTATTAATATCTACTTTTAAGGAGCACTTGTTTAAAAAAAATTAATCGACAAATAATGAAAGGTCGAAAATATAAAAAGTAGTGCTATGGGAAGTATGTAGCTTATCTACCTACTTACCATTAATAGGAACGCAAGAAAAATTTATTTGGGTCAATGTAAACTGCACTAAGCACTCTCATTTTTTTTATCAAAATGTTTAGATCCGTTTTTGGTAGAGGAAATTTCTTACCGGTTTTGTGAAATTTTTATATGGCAGGTGCCGTTTTTTAATTTAAAAAAAATGAAAAGAACGTGCCGGCATAGGTATTAGCTGCGTTTTATTGTCTGCGGGTCTGGGTTATTTTTAATGCGCATATTACAAAAACAACAGGACATCCAGGCTTCTTTCGGGGTTTCTATCTGGGTTTGCAAATATTAGTATTAAATTCGGCGAACGGAGGGTACATCTACATAACAGAGTGCATAACCCAGATTGTTTTATTTTTTCGGTGTGAACCATATGCGTTATTGGCGATAATAAAACACGGCTATTATATCCACTTTTTTTCTCGTCTTCGCTTTCATCGTAATGTCAAGATTGATCAAAACCTTAAGTTTCAGTTTTTTACGAATCCAAAACTTGCAATATACCTACCTACCTACCTACATATTTTATATAATGTAGGTAGGTATGAACTTTTTAAATGTTCAAAATTGTCTTTCTAAATAAGAAAAATAATAAAACTATGTAACTACATAGATACTTACACCACACGATTCATAATCTTTTTTTTTTAATTCATAATGCAAAAGAATAACAAACTTCCTACCTACATAACCTACATAGATATGCCATCAGTACAGATTATATTGCAACCTTACATACAATTCCCATATCTGGCATATGCTGATATACCTATAGTGAATACTACCTGCAATGTTGCGTCAGAAAATCATTTTAAAGGTTTTATACCTATACAAAGGCCCAACTGTCTATATTTTCATAATATTACATATCATTACAATAAAATGTGGTTTGAATTTGAAGAAAAAAATTAAAAAAATTATTTTTTAATTTGATAGGTACCCATAAACTTTTGCTTTAAAAATTATTTTATTTCATTTTACATAAGTATTAAATTTTTTTCGTAAAACGTTATTGAAAAAATATTTCCTTCAGAATAAAAAAGTTTTAAAAATCGAAAAAACCTTGCGTATTGACATATTTTCATAACAATGCAAAGATGAAACAAATTTTAGATAAAAAATAAACTACACTGATATAATACTCGTACTTTCAAACCAAAAGCTATTCGTAAATTACATACATATATAAACATTCCCTTTTTCTATTCTCTCCCTCATTTCGCTTCGTAGCAATGCCGGACAATGTTGTTTTGGTAATCTCTTTTACACGCACAAATATTGTCAAAACTGTTAAATAGAACCCCCTCTTTCTTCTTTTCAGTCCCAAAGTATATTTTATCAAACCACTAGCGCCGTCACTTGGTTTAAGATTGTACAAAAAATCGACTCCATAAAGGAGGCTTTACATGCATCTTCATCTTCATCTGCATTGACATCTGCAAAAAAAGAGGAAACAAAATAAAAAATTCATACTTGTGCGATAGAGAGCGAAAACCAAAATGGAGATCATCTTCATATATGAAGATTATAGGAAGTACGAACCTGAAGATTGCAGATTATGGTGAAGATGAACATGTTCATCTTCATTATAGCATTTTCATCTGCACCATAATTTGTTCCGTTCAGATAACGAATTTTCAAGTTTTTTTTTACCATTTCACCTCAGTTTGCTTAAAAACAACGAAAATAGCGAAAATTTTCTTCTCAAAACTACATACCTGAACGCTAAGAACATGTGATTGTGAGATGTGTCAAGAAAGTTATAGCAGAGTTCGAGTAAGTTATTAGTTTGTACCCTGTCTTACTTTTATGTTTGTTTTATATTATTGGCCCGCTCTACTTTTCTTCAAGTCTGCAGATGCAGATCCATGTAAAGCCGCCTTAAGAGTACTATAGGTTTTATATACAATGTCTGTATTTGTTAAACGTCATCTCAATGACTCAGCCGTTTTACTGGATTGCCTGGAGACTCTTGAAGGGATTGCCAGACCAACAAATGAAGAAGTAAATTCTAAATAATAATTAAAAATAATATTTTGACTTTCCTTATTCTTTTTTTTTTTTTATTTTTTAATTTGATAATCATAAAACTGTTGATATAAATTTAGCTTTTCTTAATTATTTAAATTACAATTTGTTATTGATTTATTTCTTTGCTTTTATTTTGATTATTATTGTTATTTTTTTCTCATCTTGTGACATCTTACTTTCTTTTCATCTACACCTTTCCTGCATCTTTTCTCTATTTATTTTTGTTTTTTATTTTCTATTTTCGGTGAATATGTACGATAGTCTGTATCTGAGAACGATGGTAAGGCTTTTATGTAGCCAAAAAGATGGAATTAGGGTCTGTCATATCAACGCGCAAAACACATCTCCTATGATCGATGAGTTTGATGATCTATTTGAAGAGACAGGCCTGGAGGTTGATTGTGTCTCTGAAACATGGTTTTCGTCTTGCTTTAATGACCAGATGTGTGCTCTGAAGGGATAAAAGGTTTTTTGTTCTGTTAGATTAAGATTAAGGGTGGGGGTGTTGCGATATTCATTAAGGAAAACATTAAATGTAAGCTACGATGTGTTTCAAAATCTGACAGTGAAATGGAGTATGTGTTTTCGGAACTGGTTGGCACTGAAAGTAAACTCCTCATTGAAGTGGCTTACAGACCTAACAACAACGTTAGTTTTATACCTCTCTTGGACCTCTTGGAAGATATATCACTTTATTGCTCCGATGTTGTTTTGTACGGTGACTTTAATGGCAATCTGCTAATTGATAAAAATCTTACTAACACTATGAACTTTTTTTAATCTAAAGTCGGTAAATGCTATGCTACCCACTCATTTTTCAGAAAATAGCTCAACGTTGCTAACTATCCGCTCCAGGTTTTTATAACCATGATCTTATATTTCTTGCTGTTGATTTTAATATATCCACAATATTTAGAACTTTTCAGTATAGAGACTTAAGAAACATAGATCTGCTTGCGTTAGAAGAACAAACTACGATGGTGAACTGGGAAGCAGTATAGTATATGCATTCCAAGCAGACGGCAATTGCCATGTCCTTAATCTTAAAGAAACAAATATTGTAAATAATTTATTTTTTTTAAATAAAGAAATTATCTATCTACCTATCTATCTATATGCATTCTTCGAGTGAACAAGTAGGATCTCTTAAAAACATAAAATCATTATTTAAAGTTCATGTTCCTTTAAAAACAAGAAATCTTAACTCTCGAAGCCCATCTTGGCTTCCTTACCATAAACGCTTGCTTATGCTTAAACGTGATCAAGCCTATAAAATTTGGAAACGACACCGTTTACCAGAGCTAAGACAAGTTTTTTGTCACCTTCGGAACTAAGTTGTTATACATATAAGGAAGGTCAAATCCCAAGTTTATTCAAATCGACTAAGTCCATCCTTAAGCGGGCGCCAGTTATGGAAAAACTTGCAAGAAATCGGCATTGATAAGGCAAAACATAGCTTGGTTGATGATTTCGATACTAACGCCTTAAATTTAGAATTTGTCTCTGTGCCTACGGTACCTGATATGAACATCAGCGAGAACCCGAACGATGTCGTTCTTATCCATAATGTTATACCCAGACACAGCGAAACAAATTTTAGTTTTAGAACAGTGGACAGCACAGACATAGTGGAAAACTTCTTGAAAGTTAAGCCAAATGTGTTTCTAAAAATGATCCTTCCAATAATTTAACCATACATCACTCACATTTTTAATTACATCCTAACAGCATGCGAATATCCTACTCAGTAGAAGCTAGCCAAAAAGCAAAGAATTTAGACCTATTGCAATCTCTCCGTTTCTTTCAAAAATTTTCGAGAGAATATTATAAAAACAAATGAATGCATTTCTAACTGGTGCTTATTTCCTCACACCAAAATAATCCGGCTTTAGGAAAAAACATAGCTGTATTACTTCGCATATAATGTGTTATAGCCGATCTACGGCAGTCAATTGATGAAGAAAAACTCATTTTTAGTTTTACTAGATTTTTCGATAGCTTACCATTCCGTTGGCCACACCGTTTTGTGTAACAGGTTTCTGTGTGAATTTCATTTTTCTTCCAGCGCCGTAAAAATGATCAAATCTTACCTGACTGAAAGAATGAAGGCAGTTGCAATAAGTAATACTTTATCTGACTTCTTGTCGACAGCAAAAGGCGTCCTCTTTTATTCTTTTCTGAGTCCTCTTTTATTCTCGCTATACATCAATTCAATTCCAACAGTTGAACAACACTGCTTCCTCTCCATATATTTCTGAGTCCTCTTTTATTCTCGCTATACATCAATTCAATTCCAACAGTTGAGCAACACTGCTTCCTCTCCATATACGCTGACGATGTACAAATATATTTAAGTAGTCCACTTGGGATTATTGAACACTACATATTATGCCTAAACGAAGACTTAGAAAGAATATCGTGCAGGTCCCAATCTAATGGCCTCTTAATAAACTTGTCCAAATCAATGTGCCTCGTTAGTTAAAAAAAAAACCAATAGATTTACCCTACTTCCCTAAGGTAAAACTTAATGATGTTTATATTGAGTATTCTGATACGGCAAGAAATCTGGGTATTATATTCAGCCGTAGCCTTACTTGGGACGATCACATTAATTCCGTAGTTAGCAAAACCTATGGCGTATTGCGTCCCCTTCGAGTTTCTCAATCCTTTATCCCAGTAAAAACACGGACAATGCTCGTAAAAACATTAATTATTCATATATTAAAATATGGCTGTGAAATCGAATGCTCCTGCAGTTTTGAAAGTAAGAAAAATTGAATGTAGCTTTCAACAGCTCAATTCGCTATATTTTTGGACAGCGTAGATTCGACCATATTTTCAAAACAACTCTTGAATATGACGATTAACAGCTTTCTTGAGTTTCGCACCCTTTCCTTGTTTTCCGACGTCCTGTTAAGACACCAATCACACTATCTGTATAAAAGAATAAGACTGCCGTCTTCGAGTAGATCAGGTCAGCTCATTCATTTACGTCACACATCCTTAACATCGGAACGTCAGTTCTTTATGAATATCATCCGTATTTAGAATCGCTTACCACGCAATATTAGAAGAATTCAAGATGTAGGAAGGGTGAAAAAAGAATTTTTTATTTTTCATGTAAATTTGAATTTTTGTTTGAATAATGACTAAATGAATTAATGAAAATGAAAATAAACGACAAACCCTTCCTAGACTTGAATTATGAGCTGCAGTGCTCGGCGCCGAACTCATAACAAGAGTCAGAGAAGACTAACGACTTCAAGACACACCCACATTTCTCTGGACAGATCGTCCTATCATGGATCAATCCCACTTCATCATCATTCCATACGTTCGTGGCTAATCGAGTTGCGAAATTCCAAGAATGTTCGTTGGAAGCTCATTGGCGTCACGTACCACCCAAGAAAAATCCAGCAGACCTTCTATCTCGGGGAATATCGACAGCTAATTTCATGTCAAGGAGCATGTGGCTTTATGGACCGTTCTTCCTGCATGGGATTGAGTCAACATGGCACCAACCGTTCATAAAAGAGCTTGATATGCTCTCCGATCTAGAGAGAGTAAGAAAACACACAGTCGCAGTAGAATTACAACAGAATTCTTGAAGTGAAGTGATCTACCAGATAGAGCATCGAAATTTCTCCAAGTTTCCACAACACTTGATGGGCTTCATCTTACGGTTCACTAATAGAGCCTGAAAAATGGACACAGGGCTAGTAGAACACACTATATTACCGCCGACGGAACTCAATGAAGCTCTTATGGTAATCGTGAAACAAATACAAGCATCTAAATTCAGAAATGATATCCAAGATCTAAGAGTAACAGAGGAATTTGCAGATCTAGTGTATTGATTAACTTGGCACCCTTTTTAGACAAAAAGGGAATCTTACGAGCTGGTGGCAGACTATAGGCCTCATCAATCTCCTTCGATGCCAGACACCCCATACTGATGCCATATAACGAACCTAACACAAAATTGCTACTCAAGATGAAACGTGATGAGCAAAACCACTGTGTACCACAAACATTATTATCAATTTCAAGGCAGCAATTTTGACCAATTAAGTGAATGGTCATGAATCGACACACAGTTCATAACTGCATCATACCAAAACCAGACCACAACTGATGACTCAAATAATGGGAAATCTTCCAGCACATTGACCTTTCTTAAACTCTGGTATGGACTTTTGTGACCCCCTGTGGGTACACTACAAAATTAGAGGAAAGAAGCCGCACAAGGTTTACCTAGCAGATTTTTGTTGTTTTGCAACTAAGGCATTTAGTTTAAATTAGAAATAGTGACTGACTTTACAACAACAGCATTCAGTGGCGCACTCAGAAGATTTATTAGTCGCCGTGGACGAATTCAATCTCTTTACTGTGACAATGCAACCAAAATCGTGGGAGCAACGAATCAACTTCATGAACTAAACAATGTTCTACACACCCCTGAAGCAAAAAAAGCCATAACCAAGGCAAGCAGCAACAAGGGAATAACATTCTACATCATCCCACCCCACCAAGAACTCCACACATCTTTTAGTCAAAACAATTTCCACATCGTCACTTACACATCAAGAATTGGAAACCATAGTCACTGAAGTCGAAGCCATCCTCAATTTTAGACCACTCAATCCTCTCTTATCCAATCCAAATGACCTGGCTGCCTTGACACCAGGACACTTCCTAATTGGCGAACCGTTGATTTCTCAAGTCGATCCCGTCTCTGCTCCAGAAAAAGATTATCTTCGAAACCGATGGAATTCCATCTGCCAGTTGAAACATGAATTCTGGAGACGATGGTCAAATGAATACTTAAATCAACTACAACAAAGAAATAAATGGAATAAGCATAAACAAAACATTTGAGTTGGCGACATGGTTATAATTAAAGAAGATAACACGACAACACTTCAATGGCCATTGGGAAGTATTTTTCCAGTCTTTAAGGGTGACGATAATGCTGTTCGAGTAGTCAGCGTCAAAACCAATTCTGGAATACCCAAACGACCAATACGTCGATTAGCCCCACTGTTGAAGGACGATGACACCACTAACGAATCAAAGGATACATCTTCACATAGATCTGCTTGCGTTAGAAGAACAAACTACGATGGTGAACTGGGAAGCAGTATAGTATATGCATTCCAGGCAGACGGCAATTGCCATGTCCTTAATCTTAAAGAAACAAATATTGTAAATAATTTATTTTTTTTAAATAAAGAAATTATCTATCTATCTATCTATCTATATGCATTCTTCGAGTGAACAAGTAGGATCTCTTAAAAACATAAAATCATTATTTAAAGTTCATGTTCCTTTAAAAACAAGAAATCTTAACTCTCGAAGCCCATCTTGGCTTCCTTACCATAAACGCTTGCTTATGCTTAAACGTGATCAAGCCTATAAAATTTGGAAACGACACCGTTTACCAGAGCTAAGACAAGTTTTTGTCACCTTCGGAACTAATTTGTTATACATATAAGGAAGATCAAATCCCAAGTTTATTCAAATCGACTAAGTCCATCCTAAAGCGGGCGCCAGTTATGGAAAAACTTGCAAGAAATCGGCATTGATAAGGCAAAACATAGCTTGGTTGATGATTTCGATACTAACGCCTTAAATTTAGAATTTGTCTCTGTGCCTACGGTACCTGATATGAACATCAGCGAGAACCCGAACGATGTCGTTCTTATCCATAATGTTATACCCAGACACAGCGAAACAAATTTTAGTTTTAGAACAGTGGACAGCACAGACATAGTGGAAAACTTCTTGAAAGTTAAGCCAAATGTGTTTCTAAAAATGATCCTTCCAATAATTTAACCATACATCACTCACATTTTTAATTACATCCTAACGGCATGCGAATATCCTACTCAGTAGAAGCTAGCCAAAAAGCAAAGAATTTAGACCTATTGCAATCTCTCCGTTTCTTTCAAAAATTTTCGAGAGAATATTATAAAAACAAATGAATGCATTTCTAACTGGTGCTTATTTCCTCACACCAAAATAATCCGGCTTTAGGAAAAAACATAGCTGTATTACTTCGCATATAATGTGTTATAGCCGATCTACGGCAGTCAATTGATTAAGAAAAACTCATTTTTAGTTTTACTAGATTTTTCGATAGCTTACCATTCCGTTGGCCACACCGTTTTGTGCAACAGGTTTCTGTGTGAATTTCATTTTTCTTCCAGCGCCGTAAAAATGATCAAATCTTACCTGACTGAAAGAATGAAGGCAGTTGCAATAAGTAATACTTTATCTGACTTCTTGTCGACAGCAAAAGGCGTCCTCTTTTATTCTTTTCTGAGTCCTCTTTTATTCTCGCTATACATCAATTCAATTCCAACAGTTGAACAACACTGCTTCCTCTCCATATACGCTGACGATGTACAAATATATTTAAGTTGTCCACTTGGGATTATTGAACACTACATATTATGCCTAAACGAAGACTTAGAAAGAATATCGTGCAGGTCCCAATCTAATGGCCTCTTAATAAACTCGTCCAAGTCAATGTGCCTCGTTAGTTAAAAAAAAAAAAACCAATAGATTTACCCTACTTCCCTAAGGTAAAACTTAATGATGTTTATATTGAGTATTCTGATACGGCAAGAAATCTGGGTATTATATTCAGCCGTAGCCTTACTTGGGACGATCACATTAATTCCGTTGTTAGCAAAACCTATGGCGTATTGCGTCCCCTTCGAGTTTCTCAATCCTTTATCCCATTAAAAACACGGACAATGCTCGTAAAAACATTAATTATTCCTATATTAACATATGGCTGTGAAATCGAATGCTCCTGCAGTTTTGAAGGTAAGAAAAATTGAATATAGCTTTCAACAGCTCAATTCGCTATATTTTTGGACAGCGTAGATTCGACCATATTTTCAAAACAACTCTTGAATATGACGATTAACAGCTTTCTTGAGTTTCGCACCCTTTCCTTGTTTTCCGACGTCCTGTTAAGACACCAATCACACTATCTGTATAAAAGAATAAGACTGCCGTCTTCGAGTAGATCAGGTCAGCTCATTCATTTACGTCACACATCCTTAACATCGGAACGTCAGTTCTTTATGAATATCATCCGTATTTAGAATCGCTTAGCACGCAATATTAGAAGAATTCAAGATGTAGGAAGGGTGAAAAAAGAATTTTTTATTTTTCATGTAAATTTGAATTTTTGTTTGAATAATGACTAAATGAATAAATGAAAATGAAAATAAACGACAAACCCTTCCTAGACTTGAATTATGAGCTGCAGTGCTCGGCGCCGAACTCATAACAAGAGTCAGAGAAGACTAACGACTTCAAGACACACCCACATTTTTCTGGACAGATCGTCCTATCATGGATCAATCCCACTTCATCATCATTCCATACGTTCGTGGCTAATCGAGTTGCGAAATTCCAAGAATGTTCGTTGGAAGCTCATTGGCGTCACGTACCACCCAAGAAAAATCCAGCAGACCTTCTATCTCGGGGAATATCGACAGCTAATTTCATGTCAAGGAGCATGTGGCTTTATGCACCGTTCTTCCTGCATGGGATTGAGTCAACATAGCACCAACCGTTCATAAAAGAGCTTGCTCTCCGATCTAGAGAGAGTAAGAAAACACACAGTCGCAGTAGAATTACAACAGAATTCTTGAAGTGAAGTGATCTACCAGATAGAGCATCGAAATTTCTCCAAGTTTCCACAACACTCGATGGGCTTCATCTTACGGTTCACTAATAGAGCCTGAAAAATGGACACAGGGCTAGTAGAACACACTATATTACCGCCGACGGAACTCAATGAAGCTCTTATGGTAATCGTGAAACAAATACAAGCATCTAAATTCAGAAATGATATCCAAGATCTAAGAGTAACAGAGGAATTTGCAGATCTAGTGTATTGATTAACTTGGCACCCTTTTTAGACAAAAAGGGAATCTTACGAGCTGGTGGCAGACTATAGGCCTCATCAATCTCCTTCGATGCCAGACACCCCATACTGATGCCATATAACGAACCTAACACAAAATTGCTATTCAAGATGAAACGTGATGAGCAAAACCACTGTGTACCACAAACATTATTATCAATTTCAAGGCAGCAATTTTGACCAATTAAGTGAATGGTCATGAATCGACACACAGTTCATAACTGCATCATACCAAAACCAGACCACAACTGATGACTCAAATAATGGGAAATCTTCCAGCACATTGACCTTTCTTAAACTCTGGTATGGACTTTTGTGACCCCCTGTGGGTACACTACAAAATTAGAGGAAAGAAGCCGCACAAGGTTTACCTAGCAGATTTTTGTTGTTTTGCAACTAAGGCATTTAGTTTAAATTAGAAATAGTGACTGACTTTACAACAAAAGCATTCAGTGGCGCACTCAGAAGATTTATTAGTCGCCGTGGACGAATTCAATCTCTTTACTGTGACAATGCAACCAAAATCGTGGGAGCAACGAATCAACTTCATGAACTAAACAATGTTCTACACACCCCTGAAGCAAAAAAAGCCATAACCAAGGCAAGCAGCAACAAGGGAATAACATTCTACATCATCCCACCCCACCAAGAACTCCACACATCTTTTAGTCAAAACAATTTCCACATCGTCACTTACACATCAAGAATTGGAAACCATAGTCACTGAAGTCGAAGCCATCCTCCTTGACAACAGGACACTTCCTAATTGGCGAAACGTTGATTTCTCAAGTCGATCCCGTCTCTGCTCCAGAAAAAATTTATCTTCGAAACCGATGGAATTCCATCTGCCAGTTGAAACATGAATTCTGGAGACGATGGTCAAATGAATACTTAAATCAACTACAACAAAGAAATAAATGGAATTAGCATAAACAAAACATTTGAGTTGGCGACATGGTTATAATTAAAGAAGATAACACGACAACACTTCAATGGCCATTGGGAAGTATTTTTCAAGTCTTTAAGGGTGACGATAATGCTGTTCGAGTAGTCAACGTCAAAACCAATTCTGGAATACCCAAACGACCAATACGTCGATTAGCCCCACTGTTCAAGGACGATGACACCACTAACGAATCAAAGGATACATCTTCACCGCCGAATCATTGATGAATTAAACGGTAGAAACACCAACAAAAGGAAGAAGAACGCCATGTGTTCCATTACCCCACTAACACTTTAGCTTGTATTAGGCTATATTCAAACTATTTCCTAGCTTCTACATTAACCACAGAAGGCCTTATGCAAGTCATTTTGGCGCAAATTCTGCAAGCAATTACTTGCATATGAATATCCGTCACACGTCATATGCGGCTGCAGGCTATATGGAAACCAATACCTTGTAAATATTGTTATATTAACCACAATAAATACGTTGCATAAGGTCTTATACAGGCCTGCTTCTGCAAGCTATATGGAAACAATTAGCTTGTATAATGCTTTATACAGGCCTGCATCTGCAGGTTATATGAAAACAAATAGCTTATATAAATCCTTATACAGGCCTGGATTTGCAGGCTATTTGGAAACAATTCGCTTGTATAAGGCCTTATACAGGCCTGCATCTGTAGGCTGCATGGAAACAAATAGCTTATATAAGGCCTTATACAGACCTATATCTGCAGGCGTAACCATTTAGCTTGTATAAGGGGAAAATAGTTTGAAAAATGGCTGCTTATATTTATTTTAATATTATATTAATATGTGCATTTTCCACGACATTTGGGACTTAGGGAACTACTGCTTCCCTGCTTATGCAATTTTTACTTATGATTTTTCCGGTATTTAAGCTCAGGTCCTTCCGATCACCGTCCGAGCACTCTTCCACTATATATTGATATATCGCGTGCTTTCACGTTATAATAATCATTATGCGTTCGCTCAATGAATGTGACGATTTGTAAAATTCCATTAATTGGATTTCTTAAAAAAATAATATTAGAAATACATACATATTAAAGCGTATTTTATACGAAAAAAGAGATAAATCTTATGAATCTGTATGTTTATAGCCATGTGTATTTAATTAAATATGGTCTGTGTACAGTGTGTAAAAACAAGTTTTACAAATAATTTTCACCAAGGATCAGAAAATTATTTAAATCGCAGAATCTCTTTATTTTACAGCTTTTTTTATTCTTTACTGTACTTTCATTGCATTTACATTTTCGAACAAAAAATATTTTATGTTAATATTCATATTGCATTAACTCAATTGTCATAAAAAAAAATTGTGTATCAATAGGATTCGAACTCCGAACGCTTCCGTTAGTTAGATTTAGGTAGTACTTGATAATAAATAATAAATAACCATTTAAAATAATTTTTTTTTTCCAAAATTATATATAATTTTTTGCCAAAAAAGGCTTTTTTTATACATAAAAACACAATTTAAAAAAAATTGTTTTATCAACAAAAGAACACATTTTTTTCGAGTTTAAAGAGAAAAATATGTCAATTTCGACACATTGGTTTTTCTATCGTGCGATACATCGATTGAAAGGTGTCACTCTCAACATCACGAATATTCAATTTTTAAGTCGCTACGACACTTAATTTAGATGGAAATCGAATTTAAAGAGAAAAAAGGTTTAAAGTTTGATGGCTCTAGGACGCTTAATTTGGCGGCAAATCGCGTTTAAAATTAAAAGTCGGTTTATGAAGCCATATGATACATCGATTCAAAGAATGCATTTCTTGGATCACGAATATACTATTTTAAACTCTGTAGGATGCTTAGTTTTGACGTAAATGAAATTCAAAGAGAAAAATATGTCAATTTTGGCTAATTGGTTTTTCGTATCGTGCGATACATCGATTGAAAGCTCTCACTCCCTACATCACGAATATTCGATTTTTAAGTCGCTACGACACTTAATTTAGACGGAAATCGAATTTAAAGAGAAAAAAAAGGTTAAAAGATTAAGTTTTCGATTCAAAGAGTGCATTTCCTTGATCACGTATATGCAGTTTTTAACTCTGTAGGATGCTTATTTGGGACGCAAATCAAGTTTAAGGAGAAAAATATGTCAATTTTGTTAAATTGGTTTTTCGTATCGATTGAAAGGTGTCACTCCCAACATCACGAATATTCATTTTTAAAGTCGTCGCTACGACGCTTAATTTTGCCGCCAATCGATTTTTTTTTATAATCTACACGCGCTCAAGGGATTATGAATACCCTTTAAATGTTTTAACACAGCGCGGGAATTAAGTTCGTACACGAAAGGAAAATTATAAAAAAAAACTTTATTTCGATTATAAAATAAAATACATTTATTCACTACAACAGTTGATCTCAGACTAAATTTTATATGCTATATTATTTATGATAATGACCTATTTCGCTGAGTCAGGTTTTCCTTGCCGTTGAACTCCAGTCGATTGGCAATACAATTGGGGTGTTGGATTGCATTATACCAGACGCTGACGTTGGGTTTCTGGCGATGGGAACATCCGTTGGGTTTTGGTTCCCTGACCTTGATATAACCTCTCCCTCCTTAAGATGGAAACTCTCCTGAGTTGTATAGAATGTATGTCTGAGTTTTTAAATCTTATACAAATATAAATCATTAGACTTATAAATAACAATACAATGATAATTCCAGTATAAATATTTAACATAATATGATTTTTATGGTTATATTTTAATTCGTTAATATTTTCAATATTTTCTATTTGTTTTATTACAATATCATTGAAACTGAGTTGTTCTTCAGTTGTATTAAGGTTTATTTCATAAGGCATAATAAATCTTTCTTCGAATATATTTTTTCTGTTAACATAGGTTTCATTTTGGATTTTTAATTTACAATTGTTAAAGTTTAATAAAAAGTGTCCATATAGTTGTGTAATTCTTTCATCACAAGTGCTTGTTAAATTAATATTTTTAACATTTTTTACTAATAATAGACCGTTTTCTATTTCATAAATCTTAGTTCCGGAATTTTTTGTTTTCATACAAATATTATTATATAAACATAATTGCGATTTCTTTAAATTCTTAAAATCTATGTTTTGTTCAAATTTCATTTATTTTTACAATTTCCTCATCATCCATTACTAATTCTTCGAAGTACTTATTCGTTAGAGAGGTAACTAAATGTTTTCTTGTATTTATAACTTCATTAGGTATTTTAATTACAAAGATAATTTTTTTCATTTTCATACAAGGCTGTACCAATTTTTATATTTTTTTAACTTTTCGAAACTTATATCATATTTAATAATTTCCTCTTTACTTAAAATATTGTTTCCCATTATTCCTGTTCTACTTGAAGCAATATTGTTTTCAATGTGCTCATGTTTTCTTTTAAAATTCCAATTTTTAATAATGATTCTAAATACATAATTTTATTATTCATCTTTACAGTTTCTTTCTGGATATTGTTAAATTGGTATAATATCTTAAATCTATCTTTTTCAATTGTTCTTTTTAGAGTCAAAAATGTTTGGTTAAAATTATCATTAATAAATATTTGCTTATTGTTTTGAGTTATTATATTATAGTTATTTTCGTCGATCACTTTCAGGTGTTCTTCAATATTTTGTCTATCATCATCATCCATCGTTCCATATAGCCATTTTAAACCTGTAGCTACTATGTTGATAAGCCCTCTTTTGTGTCTGTGTGGAATAATAGTATAAATTTTATATTTAAGTGAATCTAACTCATGAATTAAAATTTCTTTTCCGTTTTCAATTTGAATATTTGAAATGTTTTCTTCGAGGCATGCAATTATCTTCAAAACTTCTGCTGGGTGTATAATATGTAGTATAACATCATAGGTTCTTACTATTTCGACGTTTCCAAGTTTTATTTCTACAAATCCACTATTTGTATCTATTTTTTCTATGGTCAATGTTGCACTAGTTGTTGTGAGAAGAAGAGCTAATACTATCCATTTGACCTGAAAATTTAGTTGGCCTTTTATATTTGAAGGGTGTATATTATCTAGTTTTAGCTTTCTATATCTAGGTTCCTCTTTATGCCTAAGTGCTTTATAATTTTTGACTAATCCTTCCTCTCTTTCTTCAACATACTCTTCCCTGTCTATATTGAGTTTTTCAATAGCCTTGTCCTTTATATTCTGCATGTTTATTTTAACCTTTTCTTTGTCTACTCTACCTTCTAAGACATCTATTGGTTTAAATATGGTTACTGAATATACTGACTTATTATACCATTCTACACATTTATATATTTTTTCTTTTGTTGTTAGTTCTGATCCTTCTGTTGTGAATACTCTCATTTTTTCGCTAATGGTATTGTGAAATCTCTCTATGTCGGAGTTGCCTGTGTGACTATTTGGTTTAGTAAAGTGTACCTCGATATCTTCTTGCCTTAAGAAGTCTTTGACATTAATGCTTTGGAACTCATTATCTAACACTATCTTGCTTGGTTTACCTTTAATTGAGAAATATAGTCTTAGTTTTTCTTTTATTGTTATACTATTTCTATCTTCTAGGTAAAATATTATGCTATGTTTGGAAAATTTATCTATAAAAGTTAAGAAATTGTTTTTTGAATTAGTGTAAATATCTGCGTGTATTATTTCATTTATATCGCTTGGCGTTTCTGTGTGTATAAACTTGGTTTAATTGGTTTCCTATCGTATTTGACCTGATTACATGTATCACAATTGTTAATATATTTTTGAATTAGTATTTTTAAATTTTTAAAGTATATTAGTTACTTTAAACCTTCATAATTTTCGTTTATGCCTGCATGACCTGTTTCATACTTATGATACTTTGCTATCTGCTTGTAAGTGTCGTCTTCACTTTTCATATTTTGTGCGTGAAACATACATTTATAGAACTTAATACGTTTTGTGTCAAATAATTCAATTAGTTTAAGTTGGACCAAATTATACTCATGTTCTGTTAGTTCTGAGAAAATACCTATTTTACCTTTCCTTTTTATGAACCTTCTAAATATATCTATAAGCTTTCCTTCTCGGATGTCTTCAGAATTTATATATATAATTCTTTTATTATTTAGTATTTGAATCTCCTTATTTTTATTGTTTGTTAGAATAATTTGTGTATAGAATCTATTAACTACTGTATCTAATATTGGAAAATGGTCATTCTGTTCTTCTTCTTGAGAATGAATTGTATTATTGTCTACACTCACATTGTCAATTTCAAAATTTAAATTTGTATGGGGTGTTACTTCTCCCTCCTCATTTGTGAGCGTCTCGATCACATTTATTTCTCCTGTTTAATTATTTACTCGACTTAAAAAATCTGCAGCTTTATTTTCTTTCCCTTTTATATAATCTATGTTAATATTATACTCTCCTAATTGTAACAACCATCTCTGAAGTCGTTGATTTATATCTTTGCCCTTATGCTTCGTTTGTAACCATTTGAGTGGTTGGTGATCTGTCAATAAGTCAAAAGATCTACCATAAATATAGGGTCTGAAATAATTTACACTCCAAACTATTGCTAATAGTTCCTTTTCAGTAACGGAGTAGTTCCTTTCGTGATCATTTAATGTACGACTCGCATAACATACTGGGTGTCCTTCCTGTGTAAGTACTGATCCGATAGCAAAGTCACTTGCATCGGTCGTAAGTTGAAATTTTTTATTGAAATCTGGATATCTTAGGACTGGTGAATCCGTGAGGATTATTTTTAGTTTTTCAAACGAGCTTACATAATTGGAATCGTTTAGATTTATTCTTATATTCTTTTTGAGATATCTGGTCATTGGCTCTGCGATTTTAGCATAATCCTTAATGAATTTTCTGAAATAACCAGTTATACCTAAAAATGATTTTATCTGCTTTGTAGTTGCAGGAAGTTGAAGTTTCTGAATGGCTTCAATTTTTTTATTATTTGGTTTTACTCCTTCCGTCGTTAAGACGTGTCCCAAATATTCTGTTTCTTTTGCAAAGAACTTGCACTTATCTATTTGCATTTTTAAATTGTGTTGTCTTAATTTATCTAATACCTTTTGCACACTTAAAATATGTTCTTTGAGAGATGAACTAAAGATTAAGATATCATCTAGATAGACTACGCATATTTGATTTATGTACTCTCTTAGTACAGAGTTAATCAATCTCTGAAACGTCGCAGGGGCGTTTTTAAGCCCGAACGGCATTCTTGTGAACTCGTAATGCCCAAGAGGAGTCGAAAAAGCTGTTTTTTTTCTATCCTCTTCCCTAACTAGGACTTGATGGAAACCTTTTGCTAGGTCTAATGTGGTGAAGTATTGTGACCTTCCTAGTTTGTCTAATATAGTGTCTATATTAGGAATAGGAAACTTGTCATCAATAGTGGCTTCGTTCAACTTTCTGTAGTCGACTACTATTCTCCATTTCTTTTGCCCAGAATTATCTACCTTTTTGGGAACAACCCACAAAGGGCTATTATATGGAGAGTTACTTTCTTTAATAATTCCCTGTGTTAGCATTTCCCTAATTTGTCTATTAATCTCTTGTTCGTGTACCTGTGCGTATCTATATATTTTAGCATAGATTGGTCTATCGGTTGTGGTAATTATTTCGTGTTTCACTTCATGAGTACTAGTAAGCTGTTGGCCTTCATGATAAAATAGATCTCTATTCTTTCTAAGCATTTTGCCCAATGTTTCCTTCTCCTCAGTATTTAAGTGACTGCCGAAAAGACTCTGCGGTACGTCTTGATTATCTACAATTCCCTCTAAATTATGCACTTTATTATATGTATACGGACAAGCAATTATAAATTTTATTTTATTACCCAATATTTCTATATAATCCTCTTCTAAATTAATATGAGCTTGTAAAGGTTTCAATAGATTTTGCCCTATAATACCATCAAAATCCTTATCACTAAAGGAAGTAAGCTTCCAACACATTCTGGCTTTCTGTGCAAACTCTTTAGGAAGCTTTGTTATAATTTCGGTATCTATAAATGTTCTTCCACTAAGGGTATTGAAAACAACATTTTCTTTCAAAGGGATTCGTTTATAATATTTCAATTTTGTTTTATCAAGGAGTGTGGTGGTAGAACCTGTATCTATTAGACATTTTATTGTGTCTACTCCTAATGTTAACTCTACTATCGGTAAATCGGGTCTGGAGGCGGTAAGTGAAAATTTACTTCCTCGTTCCCTTGTTGGACATGTTCACACTCCATTGATGTGTGATTGGGATTATTATTATTGTTATTGTAATTATTCTTATATTGGCCTGAATTATTCCTATATTGACCTGAGTTGTTCCTGTTTGGGTTCCTATACTTACCTGAATTATAACTATTATAATTATTATAGTTCCTAAAATGACCTGAATTATTTTGACGATTTCCCTGGTTATATTAGTAATTATGTCAATGCCTAATCTGATCATTCTGGTTGTTAATTTGATGACGGTTATTATTGTGGGTATTTCTGCCATGTATGTTCTGCCTGTTAAATTTATTTTTATTCATTTGGACTAATCCTGTCTCTTCTAATATGTAAAATGCGTCTCTTAAATTGTTTGTTTGCCTACTAATGACCACACTAGCTAAATTTGGATCTAATCCATTAATAAAAATTTTGACTATCATGGCTTCATTCGCGATGGGTGAAAATTCAATTGGTTTTCCTACATCAAATTCGTATTTTGTATTTAATTTATCTAGTATATCTTTAAGGTTTTCAAAATATTCACTTACATTCGTATTCTTTAAGCTTAGAGCTTGATGATGGAGGTTGTAATAGCTCTCCCTCACTCCGAAGTTTCGTACCAATTCCGCCTTGATATTTTCCCACGTTGTATTGGGTCCTACGGTTCTAATAGCTTGTAGCGCTGGTCCTTGTATTTTGTTTATGACGTTTCTGTGTAAAACGTATTGTTCCAAGGGTGTCCCGATGAAATGAGGCAAAAATATTTCGACCTCTCTGATGAATGACGTTAATGAGTATTAGGAAGTTCCCCAAAACTCTTTGATTTTAGATGATTCCTTTAATAACTCCGTAATCGTTATGGTCATTGCTGGAACAGGAATTTGAGCTGGATCATGACTTGTTGTTTCTGTGTTCTGCATTTTCACTTATTTTATTTTTTTTTTGTGATAGTTTATTACGACTGCTAGGTTACTTCACTTCGAAACTTATTATTTTTATGTTTGTCTTTTTATGTCCTTTCTTGATAATTAAGTGAGACGGATTTCAAGGTTTGATTCCGGCGACTCAATATTAATTTAAATTTAATTTTGTATGTCACTTTTTTCACTTTTTTAATTATCTATGTATTTAAATGAATTCCAATCTTTGGATTGAAATCCTACCGACTAGACTGCGCCAATTAAGTTCGTACACGAAAGGAAAATTATAAAAAAAAAACTTTATTTCGATTATAAAATAAAATACATTTATTCACTACAACAGTTGATCTCAGACTAAATTTTATATGCTATATTATTTATGATAATGACCTATTTCGCTGAGTCAGGTTTTCCTTGCCGTTGAACTCCAGTCGATTGGCAATACAATTGGGGTGTTGGATTGCATTATACCAGACGCTGACGTTGGGTTTCTGGCGATGGGAACATCCGTTAGGTTTTGGTTCCCTGACCTTGATATAACCCGGGAGTGAGGGTGAGGTTAAGGCAGAGAAAGAATGATAGGAAGGATGTGTGGCGCGATATTCGGAGACTGTAGGTGGTTGTTGTCTCAGATTTAATCTCCAGGAATGGCGGCTGAACTAATGCGGAGAAATTTGCGTGTCTTATTTATCTATGTCCCTTATAATTCGCATTAATTTTGTATTCTTTGTCATATTTTATCGGTACCTACCTACGAATATATATTTAAATCTAGATTATAGATTTTAATTAATTATAGGTAGGATGGTAATTAGAAGAATAACCTACATACACAGATGGAACCTATGTATATAAATATAGACAAAAAATATAGAAGTTAAGGATGTAGGTGGGTGGTAGCTTATGCATATAATTTTATAATTTGGGTACAATTTGCATAATATTTATGTGATCTTTACAGATGCATATACACATATATAAATTTAGGGGCCCCTACATAGTACATATGCATATATGTATTCAGTGACGCGCGCAAAAATGAGTAAAAGGAAATATAAATACGCAGAAATATATGGATGATACTCGTAATAAAATCTTTTTTGATTGCTTAGTTGTTCAAGTTTGAGAGAAAACAAAAATGCCATTTGGAGTCCTGGATAAATAAGAATATATCAAACAAAATTCAACAATCGTTGAAGCAGTTTTTTTTAAATAATTTTTTATGTATAAAATTTTAAAAACATTTTTGGAAAATTAAAAAAAAATCAGAGACAGGTTTTCGAAAAATCGATTTAAAAAAAAATGCACGTTGTGCATTTGTATGTGTTGTATGGCTTGCATAAAATGGCTATATACAAGCTGCAGATTGTATAAGATGGTTATATACAAGCTATCTTCAAATGCACGTACTTTAGCTTGCATAAGCTGGCTATATACCAGCTATCTGCAAATACACGTGCGTTAGCTTGCATAAGATAGCTATAAACAAGCTACTGCTTTTATAATATGGCTTTATATAAGCTATTTGCAAATACACGTGCTTTAGCTTAGATAAGATGGCTTTATACAGGGTGTCGCCCGAATCGTGCTACAATAAGAAATTAAAATAACGTTTATTTTAATCGATGTATTTCATTAATTTTTTTTATTGGATTAAAAATTAAATCTAAATTAAATTAAATTTAATTTTTAATAACTAATGGTTTTTAAAGATGATAGACCGCAAATGACCTCCACGCTCACGCATATGCGGCACCTGATCAGAAAATTGTTCATTGCGGCTTGTAGGGTTGAAATTGGGGCTGTATACAAGCTGTCTACAAATACACCTTCTTTAGCTTGAATAAGATGGCTATATACAAACTATTAGCTGGTATAAGATGGCTATATTCAAGATACTTACAAATACTCGTGCTCTAAAATAAAAGCGATGTGAAAATTAACATCAACTATATATTCAAAACCAATGGTGGAATTTCCATGAAATAAAAGTTAATTTAGAACAATAAATCATAAAAATGCATTTGCCCTTAGCTTGCATAAGATAGCTATATACAAGCTATATAGCTTATATAATAAGGATATATAGAAGCTATCTGCAAATACACGTGCTTAAGCTTGCATACGATGGCTATATAGAAATATTAGGTTGTATAGGATGGTTATATATAAGCTATCTACAAATGCACCTGCTTTTACTTTAATGTTTTTTAATTTGCTACAGAACGTTTGTGGTCGAAATTTTTCGATTTTGTGCTCACTTACATTTTTCTTAACAATGTTGTTAAGCCGATCTGAACATTGACAAAAAATACTTAGTTAAAACTAATGGTGGAATTTCCATAAAGTAAAAATTAACTTACAACAATATACAAGTGAACGCGCTCTAGCTTGCATAAGATGGCTACATATAACCTACCTACAAATGCACGAGCTTTAGCTTGCATAAGATGGCTATATACAAGCTATAGCTTGTATAAGATGGCTATATGCAAGCTAGCCTGCTATGGCTTGCATAAGATGGCTATATACAAGATATAGCTTGTACAAGATGGCTATATGGAAGCTAGCTTGCTATAGCTAGCTTGCATAAGATGGCTATATACAAGCTATCTACAAATCCACCATGCTTTCTGTATTTCAAGTGATTTCGTTTTATGATCGACATTTTTCGATTTTGTGCTCACTTGGAAATTATTTTTTTTAACAATGAAGTTAAGCCGATTTGAACGTTAATATAAAATACTTATTCAAAACTAATGATAGAATTTCCGTGAAGTAAAAATTAACTTACAACAATATAAAACATACAAATCATAATAGTGCAAGTGCTTTAGCTTGCATAAGATGGTTATATACAAGTTATAGCTTGTATAAGATTGCGATATAGAAGCTACCTAAAATTCACGTGCTATAGCTTGCACAAGATGGCTATATACAATCTACAGCTTGTATAAGGTGGCAATATACAAGCTAGTTACAAAATTACGTGCTGTAACTTGCCATGAGATGGCTCTATACAAGCTATAGCTTGTGTACAGGGCAATGAGGATGCAGACTCCTTAGCAAAAATAGGTGCGGCGGCTCCCTTAGTGGGGCCTGAACTTTACTGGAATAGGCGAAAATGTGATTAGAAATAAAATCAAAAAAGAAGAGGAGGCCATAAGATCCAACAATTGGATAGAACTCCCCAAACTGAGACAGTCCAAACTACTACTCAGGAAATATAACCAACAACGGCACCTTAGATCGCAAGATCGCAGTGCAACAACCAAATAGTAATATTCATTCATTCATTCTTGTTATAGCTTCAATAATTCAAGATAGCTATATACAAGCTATGAGCCTGCGATATTCTCAAAATCAGACCTACTGCAAGCTAAATTAATAGTTGTGTAGTCACCACCGTTATATTTACATTGCGTTATTTACATTACATTATTTTACATTACGTCCCACAAGGTAGCCATCTCGGTCCTATTATTTTTATCCTGACAATAAATGATGTAGAATCAGTGCTAAAGGATTCTAAACTTTTTTCGTACGCACCAGACATGAACATTTTTAGAGTAGTTTCCTCACCTTGTGATCATTTGCATTTGCAAAATCGCTGGGATAATTTCTTTGTGTGGTGTCAAAAGAACAATTTAGAACTTAACGTTGATAAATGCCAAGCAATCACATATTCTCACAAACGTTTTCGTCCGCCACCACGGGACTACTACATAAATATCGACCTTGTTTCAAAAGTAAAGTCCATTCGCGATTTAGGCGTTATCTGTGATAGTGAGCTCATTTTCAGATCTCATTATGATAACATATTTCTAGGACAAACTCTGCTCTTAGTTTCGTCAAGCGTTGGTCTAAGGAGTTTTCAGTTCCTTAAACCTTTGTTTTCTCAAATAATTTTTTTTAAATTAATTTTTCCTTAATTTATAGATCTACTGATCCTATATTTTTTTAATTTTTATTTTTTTTGTATTTGATGTTTTAACTGCTAAGCAGACCCATAAATTTTCTTCTTCCTTACTTGCACTGTCCATAAACACAAGTTGGTATGTTTGGCTTGTATATGCAAAACACTACAACTTTTTTTTTATTTTATTGTTAAGTGCCGATACGACTAGCAACCGAAATTGCGCTCGTACTCGGTGCAAATGGACCCCAGCGCATGCGATATCTGGGGGGATAGAGGCGTGGAATTATTATTCATTTAACTTTGAATCTACCAAATGTTTACATCCTTGACAATTAATGATCATGGCGACACATTTAAGGAAGTACATTATGGAACTATCAGCCCTCCTGTTGTCACCATCTCAGTTGAAAGCAGATTTATCAATGGGTAAGAAGACTTTCTTCATTTCTATAAGATCTCAACAACGAAAAAACATACATATAACTGGAAATCAATTGTTATTCGTCATCCCAATTCCACAAGTAGAACAAAAATCCTTCAATCTATTTCAACTTATACACTTTCTTTAAACTGCCCATAATACACTTCTGACCATCAATCCGGCAATAGAAATTCCAGCCACAAATCATCACAGAGACCAATGCTTTGCAATTTCAGCATCTGAGCTTAAAGGGTGTGACAAGGGAAATGGTATGCAGTTTTTTTGCGCTAACAGAAAGGCAAAATACTACAGTGGTTCACAAGCATAGAATTGCGAATTAAGTCTATTCAACAACCATACTGTTACATCATGCAATGTGCTAAACTAAATCCAAGGAATGACCTGATCTGGACCCAGCTGAACAGCAGAAATCATTGGATATTCGGAAATCTTCACAAAATTCCACTAACTGCTGTATGTATTATACTCTCCTAATTGTAACAACCATCTCTGAAGTCGTTGATTTATATCTTTGCCCTTATGCTTCGTTTGTAACCATTTGAGTGGTTGGTGATCTGTCAATAAGTCAAAAGATCTACCATAAATATAGGGTCTGAAATAATTTACACTCCAAACTATTGCTAATAGTTCCTTTTCAGTAACGGAGTAGTTCCTTTCGTGATCATTTAATGTACGACTCGCATAACATACTGGGTGTCCTTCCTGTGTAAGTACTGATCCGATAGCAAAGTCACTTGCATCGGTCGTAAGTTGAAATTTTTTATTGAAATCTGGATATCTTAGGACTGGTGAATCCGTGAGGATTATTTTTAGTTTTTCAAACGAGCTTACATAATTGGAATCGTTTAGATTTATTCTTATATTCTTTTTGAGATATCTGGTCATTGGCTCTGCGATTTTAGCATAATCCTTAATGAATTTTCTGAAATAACCAGTTATACCTAAAAATGATTTTATCTGCTTTGTAGTTGCAGGAAGTTGAAGTTTCTGAATGGCTTCAATTTTTTTATTATTTGGTTTTACTCCTTCCGTCGTTAAGACGTGTCCCAAATATTCTGTTTCTTTTGCAAAGAACTTGCACTTATCTATTTGCATTTTTAAATTGTGTTGTCTTAATTTATCTAATACCTTTTGCACACTTAAAATATGTTCTTTGAGAGATGAACTAAAGATTAAGATATCATCTAGATAGACTACGCATATTTGATTTATGTACTCTCTTAGTACAGAGTTAATCAATCTCTGAAACGTCGCAGGGGCGTTTTTAAGCCCGAACGGCATTCTTGTGAACTCGTAATGCCCAAGAGGAGTCGAAAAAGCTGTTTTTTTTTCTATCCTCTTCCCTAACTAGGACTTGATGGAAACCTTTTGCTAGGTCTAATGTGGTGAAGTATTGTGACCTTCCTAGTTTGTCTAATATAGTGTCTATATTAGGAATAGGAAACTTGTCATCAATAGTGGCTTCGTTCAACTTTCTGTAGTCGACTACTATTCTCCATTTCTTTTGCCCAGAATTATCTACCTTTTTGGGAACAACCCACAAAGGGCTATTATATGGAGAGTTACTTTCTTTAATAATTCCCTGTGTTAGCATTTCCCTAATTTGTCTATTAATCTCTTGTTCGTGTACCTGTGCGTATCTATATATTTTAGCATAGATTGGTCTATCGGTTGTGGTAATTATTTCGTGTTTCACTTCATGAGTACTAGTAAGCTGTTGGCCTTCATGATAAAATAGATCTCTATTCTTTCTAAGCATTTTGCCCAATGTTTCCTTCTCCTCAGTATTTAAGTGACTGCCGAAAAGACTCTGCGGTACGTCTTGATTATCTACAATTCCCTCTAAATTATGCACTTTATTATATGTATACGGACAAGCAATTATAAATTTTATTTTATTACCCAATATTTCTATATAATCCTCTTCTAAATTAATATGAGCTTGTAAAGGTTTCAATAGATTTTGCCCTATAATACCATCAAAATACTTATCACTAAAGGAAGTAAGCTTCCAACACATTCTGGCTTTCTGTGCAAACTCTTTAGGAAGCTTTGTTATAATTTCGGTATCTATAAATGTTCTTCCACTAAGGGTATTGAAAACAACATTTTCTTTCAAAGGGATTCGTTTATAATATTTCAATTTTGTTTTATCAAGGAGTGTGGTGGTAGAACCTGTATCTATTAGACATTTTATTGTGTCTACTCCTAATGTTAACTCTACTATCGGTAAATCGGGTCTGGAGGCGGTAAGTGAAAATTTACTTCCTCGTTCCTTTGTTGGACATGTTCACACTCCATTGATGTGTGATTGGGATTATTATTATTGTTATTGTAATTATTCTTATATTGGCCTGAATTATTCCTATATTGACCTGAGTTGTTCCTGTTTGGGTTCCTATACTTACCTGAATTATAACTATTATAATTATTATAGTTCCTAAAATGACCTGAATTATTTTGACGATTTCCCTGGTTATATTAGTAATTATGTCAATGCCTAATCTGATCATTCTGGTTGTTAATTTGATGACGGTTATTATTGTGGGTATTTCTGCCATGTATGTTCTGCCTGTTAAATTTATTTTTATTCATTTGGACTAATCCTGTCTCTTCTAATATGTAAAATGCGTCTCTTAAATTGTTTGTTTGCCTACTAATGACCACACTAGCTAAATTTGGATCTAATCCATTAATAAAAATTTTGACTATCATGGCTTCATTCGCGATGGGTGAAAATTCAATTGGTTTTCCTACATCAAATTCGTATTTTGTATTTAATTTATCTAGTATATCTTTAAGGTTTTCAAAATATTCACTTACATTCGTATTCTTTAAGCTTAGAGCTTGATGATGGAGGTTGTAATAGCTCTCCCTCACTCCGAAGTTTCGTACCAATTCCGCCTTGATATTTTCCCACGTTGTATTGGGTCCTACGGTTCTAATAGCTTGTAGCGCTGGTCCTTGTATTTTGTTTATGACGTTTCTGTGTAAAACGTATTGTTCCAAGGGTGTCCCGATGAAATGAGGCAAAAATATTTCGACCTCTCTGATGAATGACGTTAATGAGTATTAGGAAGTTCCCCAAAACTCTTTGATTTTAGATGATTCCTTTAATAACTCCGTAATCGTTATGGTCATTGCTGGAACAGGAATTTGAGCTGGATCATGACTTGTTGTTTCTGTGTTCTGCATTTTCACTTATTTTATTTTTTTTTTGTGATAGTTTATTACGACTGCTAGGTTACTTCACTTCGAAACTTATTATTTTTATGTTTGTCTTTTTATGTCCTTTCTTGATAATTAAGTGAGACGGATTTCAAGGTTTGATTCCGGCGACTCAATATTAATTTAAATTTAATTTTGTATGTCACTTTTTTCACTTTTTTAATTATCTATGTATTTAAATGAATTCCAATCTTTGGATTGAAATCCTACCGACTAGACTGCGCCAATTAAGTTCGTACACGAAAGGAAAATTATAAAAAAAAAACTTTATTTCGATTATAAAATAAAATACATTTATTCACTACAACAGTTGATCTCAGACTAAATTTTATATGCTATATTATTTATGATAATGACCTATTTCGCTGAGTCAGGTTTTCCTTGCCGTTGAACTCCAGTCGATTGGCAATACAATTGGGGTGTTGGATTGCATTATACCAGACGCTGACGTTGGGTTTCTGGCGATGGGAACATCCGTTAGGTTTTGGTTCCCTGACCTTGATATAACCCGGGAGTGAGGGTGAGGTTAAGGCAGAGAAAGAATGATAGGAAGGATGTGTGGCGCGATATTCGGAGACTGTAGGTGGTTGTTGTCTCAGATTTAATCTCCAGGAATGGCGGCTGAACTAATGCGGAGAAATTTGCGTGTCTTATTTATCTATGTCCCTTATAATTCGCATTAATTTTGTATTCTTTGTCATATTTTATCGGTACCTACCTACGAATATATATTTAAATCTAGATTATAGATTTTAATTAATTATAGGTAGGATGGTAATTAGAAGAATAACCTACATACACAGATGGAACCTATGTATATAAATATAGACAAAAAATATAGAAGTTAAGGATGTAGGTGGGTGGTAGCTTATGCATATAATTTTATAATTTGGGTACAATTTGCATAATATTTATGTGATCTTTACAGATGCATATACACATATATAAATTTAGGGGCGCCTACATAGTACATATGCATATATGTATTCAGTGACGCGCGCAAAAATGAGTAAAAGGAAATATAAATACGCAGAAATATATGGATGATACTCGTAATAAAATCTTTTTTGATTGCTTAGTTGTTCAAGTTTGAGAGAAAACAAAAATGCCATTTGGAGTCCTGGATAAATAAGAATATATCAAACAAAATTCAACAATCGTTGAAGCAGTTTTTTTTAAATAATTTTTTATGTATAAAATTTTAAAAACATTTTTGGAAAATTAAAAAAAAATCAGAGACAGGTTTTCGAAAAATCGATTTAAAAAAAAATGCACGTTGTGCATTTGTATGTGTTGTATGGCTTGCATAAAATGGCTATATACAAGCTGCAGATTGTATAAGATGGTTATATACAAGCTATCTTCAAATGCACGTACTTTAGCTTGCATAAGCTGGCTATATACCAGCTATCTGCAAATACACGTGCGTTAGCTTGCATAAGATAGCTATAAACAAGATACTGCTTTTATAATATGGCTTTATATAAGCTATTTGCAAATACACGTGCTTTAGCTTAGATAAGATGGCTTTATACAGGGTGGCGCCCGAATCGTGCTACAATAAGAAATTAAAATAACGTTTATTTTAATCGATGTATTTCATTAATTTTTTTTATTGGATTAAAAATTAAATCTAAATTAAATTAAATTTAATTTTTAATAACTAATGGTTTTTAAAGATGATAGACCGCAAATGACCTCCACGCTCACGCATATGCGGCACCTGATCAGAAAATTGTTCATTGCGGCTTGTAGGGTTGAAATTGGGGCTGTATACAAGCTGTCTACAAATACACCTTCTTTAGCTTGAATAAGATGGCTATATACAAACTATTAGCTGGTATAAGATGGCTATATTCAAGATACTTACAAATACTCGTGCTCTAAAATAAAAGCGATGTGAAAATTAACATCAACTATATATTCAAAACCAATGGTGGAATTTCCATGAAATAAAAGTTAATTTAGAACAATAAATCATAAAAATGCATTTGCCCTTAGCTTGCATAAGATAGCTATATACAAGCTATATAGCTTATATAATAAGGATATATAGAAGCTATCTGCAAATACACGTGCTTAAGCTTGCATACGATGGCTATATAGAAATATTAGGTTGTATAGGATGGTTATATATAAGCTATCTACAAATGCACCTGCTTTTACTTTAATGTTTTTTAATTTGCTACAGAACGTTTGTGGTCGAAATTTTTCGATTTTGTGCTCACTTACATTTTTCTTAACAATGTTGTTAAGCCGATCTGAACATTGACAAAAAATACTTAGTTAAAACTAATGGTGGAATTTCCATAAAGTAAAAATTAACTTACAACAATATACAAGTGAACGCGCTCTAGCTTGCATAAGATGGCTACATATAACCTACCTACAAATGCACGAGCTTTAGCTTGCATAAGATGGCTATATACAAGCTATAGCTTGTATAAGATGGCTATATGCAAGCTAGCCTGCTATGGCTTGCATAAGATGGCTATATACAAGATATAGCTTGTACAAGATGGCTATATGGAAGCTAGCTTGCTATAGCTAGCTTGCATAAGATGGCTATATACAAGCTATCTACAAATCCACCATGCTTTCTGTATTTCAAGTGATTTCGTTTTATGATCGACATTTTTCGATTTTGTGCTCACTTGGAAATTATTTTTTTTAACAATGAAGTTAAGCCGATTTGAACGTTAATATAAAATACTTATTCAAAACTAATGATAGAATTTCCGTGAAGTAAAAATTAACTTACAACAATATAAAACATACAAATCATAATAGTGCAAGTGCTTTAGCTTGCATAAGATGGTTATATACAAGTTATAGCTTGTATAAGATTGCGATATAGAAGCTACCTAAAATTCACGTGCTATAGCTTGCACAAGATGGCTATATACAATCTACAGCTTGTATAAGGTGGCAATATACAAGCTAGTTACAAAATTACGTGCTGTAACTTGCCATGAGATGGCTCTATACAAGCTATAGCTTGTGTACAGGGCAATGAGGATGCAGACTCCTTAGCAAAAATAGGTGCGGCGGCTCCCTTAGTGGGGCCTGAACTTTACTGGAATAGGCGAAAATGTGATTAGAAATAAAATCAAAAAAGAAGAGGAGGCCATAAGATCCAACAATTGGATAGAACTCCCCAAACTGAGACAGTCCAAACTACTACTCAGGAAATATAACCAACAACGGCACCTTAGATCGCAAGATCGCAGTGCAACAACCAAATAGTAATATTCATTCATTCATTCTTGTTATAGCTTCAATAATTCAAGATAGCTATATACAAGCTATGAGCCTGCGATATTCTCAAAATCAGACCTACTGCAAGCTAAATTAATAGTTGTGTAGTCACCACCGTTATATTTACATTGCGTTATTTACATTACATTATTTTACATTACGTCCCACAAGGTAGCCATCTCGGTCCTATTATTTTTATCCTGACAATAAATGATGTAGAATCAGTGCTAAAGGATTCTAAACTTTTTTCGTACGCACCAGACATGAACATTTTTAGAGTAGTTTCCTCACCTTGTGATCATTTGCATTTGCAAAATCGCTGGGATAATTTCTTTGTGTGGTGTCAAAAGAACAATTTAGAACTTAACGTTGATAAATGCCAAGCAATCACATATTCTCACAAACGTTTTCGTCCGCCACCACGGGACTACTACATAAATATCGACCTTGTTTCAAAAGTAAAGTCCATTCGCGATTTAGGCGTTATCTGTGATAGTGAGCTCATTTTCAGATCTCATTATGATAACATATTTCTAGGACAAACTCTGCTCTTAGTTTCGTCAAGCGTTGGTCTAAGGAGTTTTCAGTTCCTTAAACCTTTGTTTTCTCAAATAATTTTTTTTAAATTAATTTTTCCTTAATTTATAGATCTACTGATCCTATATTTTTTTAATTTTTATTTTTTTTGTATTTGATGTTTTAACTGCTAAGCAGACCCATAAATTTTCTTCTTCCTTACTTGCACTGTCCATAAACACAAGTTGGTATGTTTGGCTTGTATATGCAAAACACTACAACTTTTTTTTTATTTTATTGTTAAGTGCCGATACGACTAGCAACCGAAATTGCGCTCGTACTCGGTGCAAATG
Source organism: Philhelius pedissequus (assembly GCA_910595825.1). NCBI lineage: Eukaryota > Metazoa > Arthropoda > Insecta > Diptera > Syrphidae > Philhelius > Philhelius pedissequus. Next base: position 113,945,305 of record OU343160.1, on the reverse strand, counting down.
GACCCCAGCGCATGCGATATCTGGGGGGATAGAGGCGTGGAATTATTATTCATTTAACTTTGAATCTACCAAATGTTTACATCCTTGACAATTAATGATCATGGCGACACATTTAAGGAAGTACATTATGGAACTATCAGCCCTCCTGTTGTCACCATCTCAGTTGAAAGCAGATTTATCAATGGGTAAGAAGACTTTCTTCATTTCTATAAGATCTCAACAACGAAAAAACATACATATAACTGGAAATCAATTGTTATTCGTCATCCCAATTCCACAAGTAGAACAAAAATCCTTCAATCTATTTCAACTTATACACTTTCTTTAAACTGCCCATAATACACTTCTGACCATCAATCCGGCAATAGAAATTCCAGCCACAAATCATCACAGAGACCAATGCTTTGCAATTTCAGCATCTGAGCTTAAAGGGTGTGACAAGGGAAATGGTATGCAGTTTTTTTGCGCTAACAGAAAGGCAAAATACTACAGTGGTTCACAAGCATAGAATTGCGAATTAAGTCTATTCAACAACCATACTGTTACATCATGCAATGTGCTAAACTAAATCCAAGGAATGACCTGATCTGGACCCAGCTGAACAGCAGAAATCATTGGATATTCGGAAATCTTCACAAAATTCCACTAACTGCTGTATGTATTATACTCTCCTAATTGTAACAACCATCTCTGAAGTCGTTGATTTATATCTTTGCCCTTATGCTTCGTTTGTAACCATTTGAGTGGTTGGTGATCTGTCAATAAGTCAAAAGATCTACCATAAATATAGGGTCTGAAATAATTTACACTCCAAACTATTGCTAATAGTTCCTTTTCAGTAACGGAGTAGTTCCTTTCGTGATCATTTAATGTACGACTCGCATAACATACTGGGTGTCCTTCCTGTGTAAGTACTGATCCGATAGCAAAGTCACTTGCATCGGTCGTAAGTTGAAATTTTTTATTGAAATCTGGATATCTTAGGACTGGTGAATCCGTGAGGATTATTTTTAGTTTTTCAAACGAGCTTACATAATTGGAATCGTTTAGATTTATTCTTATATTCTTTTTGAGATATCTGGTCATTGGCTCTGCGATTTTAGCATAATCCTTAATGAATTTTCTGAAATAACCAGTTATACCTAAAAATGATTTTATCTGCTTTGTAGTTGCAGGAAGTTGAAGTTTCTGAATGGCTTCAATTTTTTTATTATTTGGTTTTACTCCTTCCGTCGTTAAGACGTGTCCCAAATATTCTGTTTCTTTTGCAAAGAACTTGCACTTATCTATTTGCATTTTTAAATTGTGTTGTCTTAATTTATCTAATACCTTTTGCACACTTAAAATATGTTCTTTGAGAGATGAACTAAAGATTAAGATATCATCTAGATAGACTACGCATATTTGATTTATGTACTCTCTTAGTACAGAGTTAATCAATCTCTGAAACGTCGCAGGGGCGTTTTTAAGCCCGAACGGCATTCTTGTGAACTCGTAATGCCCAAGAGGAGTCGAAAAAGCTGTTTTTTTTCTATCCTCTTCCCTAACTAGGACTTGATGGAAACCTTTTGCTAGGTCTAATGTGGTGAAGTATTGTGACCTTCCTAGTTTGTCTAATATAGTGTCTATATTAGGAATAGGAAACTTGTCATCAATAGTGGCTTCGTTCAACTTTCTGTAGTCGACTACTATTCTCCATTTCTTTTGCCCAGAATTATCTACCTTTTTGGGAACAACCCACAAAGGGCTATTATATGGAGAGTTACTTTCTTTAATAATTCCCTGTGTTAGCATTTCCCTAATTTGTCTATTAATCTCTTGTTCGTGTACCTGTGCGTATCTATATATTTTAGCATAGATTGGTCTATCGGTTGTGGTAATTATTTCGTGTTTCACTTCATGAGTACTAGTAAGCTGTTGGCCTTCATGATAAAATAGATCTCTATTCTTTCTAAGCATTTTGCCCAATGTTTCCTTCTCCTCAGTATTTAAGTGACTGCCGAAAAGACTCTGCGGTACGTCTTGATTATCTACAATTCCCTCTAAATTATGCACTTTATTATATGTATACGGACAAGCAATTATAAATTTTATTTTATTACCCAATATTTCTATATAATCCTCTTCTAAATTAATATGAGCTTGTAAAGGTTTCAATAGATTTTGCCCTATAATACCATCAAAATACTTATCACTAAAGGAAGTAAGCTTCCAACACATTCTGGCTTTCTGTGCAAACTCTTTAGGAAGCTTTGTTATAATTTCGGTATCTATAAATGTTCTTCCACTAAGGGTATTGAAAACAACATTTTCTTTCAAAGGGATTCGTTTATAATATTTCAATTTTGTTTTATCAAGGAGTGTGGTGGTAGAACCTGTATCTATTAGACATTTTATTGTGTCTACTCCTAATGTTAACTCTACTATCGGTAAATCGGGTCTGGAGGCGGTAAGTGAAAATTTACTTCCTCGTTCCTTTGTTGGACATGTTCACACTCCATTGATGTGTGATTGGGATTATTATTATTGTTATTGTAATTATTCTTATATTGGCCTGAATTATTCCTATATTGACCTGAGTTGTTCCTGTTTGGGTTCCTATACTTACCTGAATTATAACTATTATAATTATTATAGTTCCTAAAATGACCTGAATTATTTTGACGATTTCCCTGGTTATATTAGTAATTATGTCAATGCCTAATCTGATCATTCTGGTTGTTAATTTGATGACGGTTATTATTGTGGGTATTTCTGCCATGTATGTTCTGCCTGTTAAATTTATTTTTATTCATTTGGACTAATCCTGTCTCTTCTAATATGTAAAATGCGTCTCTTAAATTGTTTGTTTGCCTACTAATGACCACACTAGCTAAATTTGGATCTAATCCATTAATAAAAATTTTGACTATCATGGCTTCATTCGCGATGGGTGAAAATTCAATTGGTTTTCCTACATCAAATTCGTATTTTGTATTTAATTTATCTAGTATATCTTTAAGGTTTTCAAAATATTCACTTACATTCGTATTCTTTAAGCTTAGAGCTTGATGATGGAGGTTGTAATAGCTCTCCCTCACTCCGAAGTTTCGTACCAATTCCGCCTTGATATTTTCCCACGTTGTATTGGGTCCTACGGTTCTAATAGCTTGTAGCGCTGGTCCTTGTATTTTGTTTATGACGTTTCTGTGTAAAACGTATTGTTCCAAGGGTGTCCCGATGAAATGAGGCAAAAATATTTCGACCTCTCTGATGAATGACGTTAATGAGTATTAGGAAGTTCCCCAAAACTCTTTGATTTTAGATGATTCCTTTAATAACTCCGTAATCGTTATGGTCATTGCTGGAACAGGAATTTGAGCTGGATCATGACTTGTTGTTTCTGTGTTCTGCATTTTCACTTATTTTATTTTTTTTTTGTGATAGTTTATTACGACTGCTAGGTTACTTCACTTCGAAACTTATTATTTTTATGTTTGTCTTTTTATGTCCTTTCTTGATAATTAAGTGAGACGGATTTCAAGGTTTGATTCCGGCGACTCAATATTAATTTAAATTTAATTTTGTATGTCACTTTTTTCACTTTTTTAATTATCTATGTATTTAAATGAATTCCAATCTTTGGATTGAAATCCTACCGACTAGACTGCGCCAATTAAGTTCGTACACGAAAGGAAAATTATAAAAAAAAAACTTTATTTCGATTATAAAATAAAATACATTTATTCACTACAACAGTTGATCTCAGACTAAATTTTATATGCTATATTATTTATGATAATGACCTATTTCGCTGAGTCAGGTTTTCCTTGCCGTTGAACTCCAGTCGATTGGCAATACAATTGGGGTGTTGGATTGCATTATACCAGACGCTGACGTTGGGTTTCTGGCGATGGGAACATCCGTTAGGTTTTGGTTCCCTGACCTTGATATAACCCGGGAGTGAGGGTGAGGTTAAGGCAGAGAAAGAATGATAGGAAGGATGTGTGGCGCGATATTCGGAGACTGTAGGTGGTTGTTGTCTCAGATTTAATCTCCAGGAATGGCGGCTGAACTAATGCGGAGAAATTTGCGTGTCTTATTTATCTATGTCCCTTATAATTCGCATTAATTTTGTATTCTTTGTCATATTTTATCGGTACCTACCTACGAATATATATTTAAATCTAGATTATAGATTTTAATTAATTATAGGTAGGATGGTAATTAGAAGAATAACCTACATACACAGATGGAACCTATGTATATAAATATAGACAAAAAATATAGAAGTTAAGGATGTAGGTGGGTGGTAGCTTATGCATATAATTTTATAATTTGGGTACAATTTGCATAATATTTATGTGATCTTTACAGATGCATATACACATATATAAATTTAGGGGCGCCTACATAGTACATATGCATATATGTATTCAGTGACGCGCGCAAAAATGAGTAAAAGGAAATATAAATACGCAGAAATATATGGATGATACTCGTAATAAAATCTTTTTTGATTGCTTAGTTGTTCAAGTTTGAGAGAAAACAAAAATGCCATTTGGAGTCCTGGATAAATAAGAATATATCAAACAAAATTCAACAATCGTTGAAGCAGTTTTTTTTAAATAATTTTTTATGTATAAAATTTTAAAAACATTTTTGGAAAATTAAAAAAAAATCAGAGACAGGTTTTCGAAAAATCGATTTAAAAAAAAATGCACGTTGTGCATTTGTATGTGTTGTATGGCTTGCATAAAATGGCTATATACAAGCTGCAGATTGTATAAGATGGTTATATACAAGCTATCTTCAAATGCACGTACTTTAGCTTGCATAAGCTGGCTATATACCAGCTATCTGCAAATACACGTGCGTTAGCTTGCATAAGATAGCTATAAACAAGATACTGCTTTTATAATATGGCTTTATATAAGCTATTTGCAAATACACGTGCTTTAGCTTAGATAAGATGGCTTTATACAGGGTGGCGCCCGAATCGTGCTACAATAAGAAATTAAAATAACGTTTATTTTAATCGATGTATTTCATTAATTTTTTTTATTGGATTAAAAATTAAATCTAAATTAAATTAAATTTAATTTTTAATAACTAATGGTTTTTAAAGATGATAGACCGCAAATGACCTCCACGCTCACGCATATGCGGCACCTGATCAGAAAATTGTTCATTGCGGCTTGTAGGGTTGAAATTGGGGCTGTATACAAGCTGTCTACAAATACACCTTCTTTAGCTTGAATAAGATGGCTATATACAAACTATTAGCTGGTATAAGATGGCTATATTCAAGCTACCTACAAATACTCGTGCTCTAAAATAAAAGCGATGTGAAAATTAACATCAACTATATATTCAAAACCAATGGTGGAATTTCCATGAAATAAAAGTTAATTTAGAACAATAAATCATAAAAATGCATTTGCCCTTAGCTTGCATAAGATAGCTATATACAAGCTATATAGCTTATATAATAAGGATATATAGAAGCTATCTGCAAATACACGTGCTTAAGCTTGCATACGATGGCTATATAGAAATATTAGGTTGTATAGGATGGTTATATATAAGCTATCTACAAATGCACCTGCTTTTACTTTAATGTTTTTTAATTTGCTACAGAACGTTTGTGGTCGAAATTTTTCGATTTTGTGCTCACTTACATTTTTCTTAACAATGTTGTTAAGCCGATCTGAACATTGACAAAAAATACTTAGTTAAAACTAATGGTGGAATTTCCATAAAGTAAAAATTAACTTACAACAATATACAAGTGAACGCGCTCTAGCTTGCATAAGATGGCTACATATAACCTACCTACAAATGCACGAGCTTTAGCTTGCATAAGATGGCTCTATACAAGCTATAGCTTGTATAAGATGGATACATACAACGTACCTACAAATGCACGTGCTAAGCTTGCATAAAATTGCTATATACAAGCTTTAGTTTGTATCAGATGGCTATATGCAAGCTATCTACAAATGCACATCCTTAGCTTGCATAAGATGGTTTATACAAGCTATAGCTTGTATAAGATAGCTATATACAAGCTACCTTATAAGAAGGATATATACAAGCTATTAGTTTGTATAATATGGCCATATACAAGCCATCTTGTTAGAGGTCTCAGGGAAATAGACAAAATTCAGGAGGCTTCATCAACAGACATTAACGTTCCAAGAGATGGTATGATTAAAAAATATAACTTCGAGAAAAACTTTCAAACGAAGTTAAGTAGCAAGAAAGAGTGGGTAGGGGAAACTGTTAACTGCACTCTGAAAGCAAACACCATCAAGTGGTACACTGATGGATCGAGAACATCGGAAAGGATTGGTGCAGGAATATTTGGGCCAAAACCCAAACTTTCTATACCGATGGGACAGTCTACTAGTATTTTCCAAACTGAAGTACAAGCTATAGGAAAATGAGCAGATCGTAACCTCGAAAAGAAATTGCAGTAAACAAAATATTGCACTGAAAGCTTTGAGCTCTTACTCTATCAGTTCTAAACTGTTATATGGGAATGTGTAGGCAGGTTAACTGAAATCGGCAAAAATAATAATGTCACACTTCATTGGGTACCTGGCCACGTATCAATCCAGGCAATGAGGAGACAGACCCCTTAGCAAAAATAGGTGCTTTGACTCCCTTAGTGGGGCCTGAACAATACTGCGGAATAGGAGAGAATGTGATTAGAAATAAAATCAAAAAAGGAGAGGAGGCCATAAGACCCAACAAATGGATAAAACTCCTCAAACAGAGACAGGCCAAACTACTACTTGGGAATTATAACCAACAACGTTTCACAGACTGTATAACCTTAAGCAGAAACAACCTCAGAATAATAACGGGCCACCTTGCAGGACACTGTAAATTAAAAAGACATCTTAACTTCCTTGGCTTAGTAAGTAGTGCCACATACAGGTTCTGTGATATAAAAGAGAAAACGCCGGACCATATTCTGGTCAACTGTGATGCACTTGTTCATCAAAGGAAAAAAAAATCTTGGACGATACCAGGTGGAAGAGAGTGACGCAAAAAATACTTCAAATACTCAAATTCATGAGGGAAATAAATTTGTAGGCAGAACTGTAAAATGAGCTATCCTCCCCCAGCTTTAGTCGGCGGCACCTTAGATCTCAAGGTCGCAGTGCAATAACCCCATATTAATACTCATTCCTTCATTATTGTTATAGCTTACATATTACGATGCGTTAGTAACACACTTCATAAATATGAAGAGCAGTCTACAATCAGACACCAACTTAATTTCTAGACGTCGAACTTTACGTGCGGCAGTCAACATAGTCGACAATTTAGCACATTCACTGTTTGGATTACTTGATTCCGAATACGCTGAAGAAATATCCAAAACCATCAATCAAGTGAACACCAATGAAGCATATCTATTAACAATGCTAAAAAATCAGAATTCCATAATAGATTCCACCATCAACATAATGAAACAAGATCATATCGAAGGAAGGGAACGCATGAGTATTCTTCAGAAGCAAGTTACACACATCATCGCGAGAATTGGAGAAACTACTGTGTCTGTGACACAATGTACTTTCATTGCAAACCATTATTTTCCACCAAACAACATAACAACATGGGTTACTTAAGTGTAAGTCTACGACCACTAACTTAACTGAATTTGTATCATTAGCCTTAAATTGCCACGGACTTTAATAAAGCATTTGACAAAAGTTCAACAAAATTATCATTTTCAAGCTTAAAGCCCTTGGATCTCCTAATGGTTTTTTTCAATGGATAGATTCCTACCTTTCAGGTCGTGAGTATTAAGTCTAGTTAAGATCTTCTTTGTCAGATCCTTTAATTGCTAAATCTGGCGTCACATAAGGTAGCCATTTCCAAGCTGAAGTACAAGCTATAGGAAAATGTGCAGATCGTAACCTCGAAAGAAATTACAACAAACAAAATATTGCCATCATGTCAGATAGCCAAGCCGCACTGAAAGTTTTAAGCTCCTACTCTATCAGTTCTAAACTGATATGGGAATGTGTAGGTAGGTTAAATGAACTCGGCAAAAATAATAATGTCAGACTTCATAGGGTACTTGGCCACGTAGGTGTACAGGGCAATGAGGATGCAGACTCCTTAACAAAAATAGGTGCGGCGGCTCCCTGAGTGGGGCTGAACTTTACTGGAATAGGCGAAAATGTGATTAGAAATAAAATCAAAAAAGAAGAGGAGGCCATAATATCCAACAATTGGATAGAACTCCCCAAACTGACAGTCCAAACTACTACTCAGGAAATATAACCAACAACGGCACCTTAGATCGCAAGATCGCAGTGCAACAACCAAATAGTAATATTCATTCATTCATTCTTGTTATAGCTTCAATAATTCAAGATAGCTATATACAAGCTATGAGCCTGCGATATTCTCAAAATCAGACCTACTGCAAGCTAAATTAATAGTTGTGTAGTCACCACCGTTATATTTACATTGCTTCTGCTACCAATTATTTGTGCATCACCAATAAACATATCAAGATTTAAAAACAATCCAGGAATATATTTCGAAAATCTTGGAATCTTAGTTGCAAATGAATGGAAAATAATTGTTTATTACATCTGGCGTCCCACAAGGTAGCCATCTCGGTCCTATTATTTTTATCCTGACAATAAATGATGTAGAATCAGTGCTAAAGGATTCTAAACTTTTTTCGTACGCACCAGACATGAACATTTTTAGAGTAGTTTCTTCACCTTGTGATCATTTGCATTTGCAAATCGCTGGGATAATTTCTTTGTGTGGTGTCAAAAGAACAATTTAGAACTTAACGTTGATAAATGCCAAGCAATCACATATTCTCACAAACGTTTTCGTCCGCCACCACGGGACTACTACATAAATATCGACCTTGTTTCAAAAGTAAAGTCCATTCGCGATTTAGGCGTTATCTGTGATAGTGAGCTCATTTTCAGATCTCATTATGATAACATATTTCTAGGACAAACTCTGCTCTTAGTTTCGTCAAGCGTTGGTCTAAGGAGTTTTCAGTTCCTTAAACCTTTGTTTTCTCAAATAATTTTTTTTAAATTAATTTTTCCTTAATTTATAGATCTACTGATCCTATATTTTTTTAATTTTTATTTTTTTTTGTATTTGATGTTTTAACTGCTAAGCAGACCCATAAATTTTCTGCTTCCTTACTTGCACCGTCCATAAACACAAGTTGGTATGTTTGGCTTGTATATGCAAAACACTACAACTTTTTTTTATTTTATTGTTAAGTGCCGATACGACTAGCAACCGAAATTGCGCTCGTACTCGGTGCAAATGGACCCCACCGCATGCGATATCTGGGGGGATAGAGGCGTGGAATTATTATTCATTTAACTTTGAATCTACCAAATGTTTACATCCTTGACAATTAATGATCATGGCGACACATTTAAGGAAGTACATTATGGAACTATCAGCCCTCCTGTTGTCACCATCTCAGTTGAAAGCAGATTTATCAATGGGTAAGAAGACTTTCTTCATTTCTATAAGATATCAACAACGAAAAAACATATAACTGGAAATCAATTGTTATTCGTCATCCCAATTCCACAAGTAGAACAAAAATCCTTCAATCTATTTCAACTTATACACTTTCTTTAAATTGCCCATAATACACTTCTGACCATCAATCCGGCAATAGAAATTCCAGCCACAAATCTTCACAGAGACCAATGCTTTGCAATTTCAGCATCTGAGCTTAAAGGGTGTGACAAGGGAAATGGTATGCAGTTTTTTTGCGCTAACAGAAAGGCAAAATACTACAGTGGTTCACAAGCATAGAATTGCGAATTAAGTCTATTCAACAACCATACTGTTACATCATGCAATGTGCTAAACTAAATCCAAGGAATGACCTGATCTGGACCCAGCTGAACAGCAGAAATCATTGGATATTCGGAAATCTTCACAACATTCCACTAACTGCTGTATGTAAAACCGAACCTCTTCAAATTGAACTCCCTGGATCCGGCCTTCTATTAATCGAAAATAATTGTGTCCTGAGAAATAATCGTTTTACTATCCAAGGAAGTCAGATGAGAATCAGCACTCTACAATCATCCTACATCAGCTTTGGAAATATCTCTTCAATCGCCAAACCCAATGATGTCCCCATATAATTAGAATTACATCCTACGTTCAACAAAACCCATCCTGAATCTTTAAACCATCTCCAGACTCAACTCTCTGCCATACAACACGAAGAGCTCGTCAATCTAAACAACAGAGTTTTCGTCAACAGCATTCATTACCATTTCGTCAGCTAATTGGCTCTATCCTTGTTTCAACTTGCGTTGGACTAGCAATTATTAACAAACTTTGGAAGAGAGTGACGTCAGTTCCAAATTCCACTCCAGTTCCAAAAACTCGAACAAAATACAACGTTAATGAAATATGAGAATACAGTTAAATGCAATCCCATTCAACGCAGGGAAGTATGTTAAGCAACACAAAAAATAGTCAAAACTGCTGACCTCCATTGTAAGCAATTAAGCAATGACGACAACAACCTATATTAACACCAACAACTAAAAAGTGGTTATCAACCTACATTTATGTATTTTTATTATGAATTAATACCTTGTAAGCATTAAATATGTAGCATATTAAGTATAAAAGAATCATGAGTCCCAACAATAAACATCATTTTAATTACAATCGTGTTTGTATTTATTTCGATCAGCTCATTATTGCCAGATCAATTTTTAGGTGCCTGCATTTTACTCATCAAAATCCTATAGTTTATACTATAAAATCAACGAAGACTCAGTCTTATTGTTTGTACAATAAGATACAACATTTTCATTATCATCATTCTTATAGGTTGTACTATAAAACCAACCAACACTTATTGTTTGTACAATAAGATTCAACAGTCAACACCCCACTCGATTTTTATTTTCTTCTGTAACTTTATCCATATCATTCATTATTTAACATCGCTGTTTGTTTTTTTGGTTTTCTTGGTTGATTGGCACTACAGCTGGATTACTGGAGGGTCAAGCGTAAGCCCCCTCCTCCCACCACAACAAGTTGAAAACAATGGGAGGGCTGCCGATACATACATGCCTGAAATCGTCGCCTTTGTGGCGGAATGTAAAAAAGTCGAAATTGACCACGAACATGAGAGTTGCGTTGCAGAACGACCATCGGCTGATGAATTCTCGAGACAACTGCTGGCGCTTGGTAGTGGCCAAATTCCTGTTGATGTCTCAACTGGATTGACATCATTCCTGGTAAATTTTCGCAAGTTAACAACGTCGGAGGAGAAACTCTTCACCGTAGTAAAGTGTTCCACAGGAATGCAAAAAATTATAAAAATGTCGATTGGATTTGTCAACGGGCATCACTAGCAGCGAGGAATAAGGACGTCGTCGCATCGATTCAATATTTCAATATTCAGAATCTAATCGCTGGAGAATTGCATTCGTATAAATCCGTTGACCGACGAGGAAGAAGCTACCAACTATCCGACGAAATTTTTGAGCTCGCTGATGTGCCAGTAACTCCGATGCATATTTTACAGCTGAATGTGGGATCGATCATATTCATGTTGCGGTGATCTAAGCCATGATCATTTAAGGCAAATTTAACGAAGAGGATGTCCTTATCCCACAAACTCCGATAATTTCAACTGATTTTCCATTCCAATTCAAGCGGATTCGGTTCCACGTTCGATTGGTTTTTGCTATGACAATCAATAAACCGCAAGGCCAATTGTTGTAAGTCTATGGAGTAAATCTCGAATTTCTCTGTACCTTGCCTGTTCGCGTGTTAGCAAACCGTCTTTGTTGTTTGTTTTTACGCCGGAAAACAAATCGAAAAACCTTTTTTATATTACTCTCTACTTTTTTGGATTCCATCCAAATAAATCACATTATTTGAACTATGTGTGTTTTATTAAAGCACTGCATTTAATGTGAAGGCGTTAGATTGGGCCAATACTCTACTATTTCTAACCATCCCTAAACTTGAATACGGCAATAACTTCCAAGTCACCAGTCACCATTCCTCCAAGATTTATCTGGGAGGACTTAAGCTTCTTTTAAGATGATGTCATCCATGTTTATACTGATGAATCGAAAACTAGTGATGGAATTAGTGGGGTTGTGTACTCAAACAGACTATAATAAGCGAATGTGCGGTTAGAAAAGGCCCAAAGCTAAATAATACGACCAGTTCTCTTGGTCACTTCAACACGACTTTTTCTCCTGAACAAGAAAGAGAAATAGTAGGTTCGGTTAGGTTTGGTCGAAGTGGCTGTAAGCATTGTAGTTGACAAACAGTGACCAGAGTTTCGTCCCTTGTAATACCACATAAATCCTGAGATAATCTCCTTATTCGGTGAACCATTTGGAGCTGCTAATGAAGTGTAAGAGACTGTAGATATCTATTTTGTTTAGATCGCTGAGATCATCGAAGAAAAAGTCTCCAAGATAGAGCTTTCGTCTCCGAGATACATAAGAGATGAGAAATAGATTCGCCATCTTCTTCGTCCATGCACCTTCTCCAAAAATCGTTTGAATAAACGCAGAGCCTTGTTGTGTGCTTGCCTGTGACGCTAGTGTTCGGGTATGACACATTGCCGAGCTGATGTGCAATCTGCTTAAGGATATCAAACACTTGGAGCGTTTCAGACCAAGTTTTGACCACAACTGTTTTGTCGTCATACATGTAGTTGTATTTCTCCATCTTCAGTTTGTCCTTTCTACAGCATCTTTTTTCAGCATTAACTTACATGTAGCAATGAATATACCTATATTTGCTTTGTCAGGTAATAAAGGTAGTGTCGTTCCACTTTTGGCAAGTTCCTAAGCCTTACAACTCCCTGGGATATCCCTGTGCCATGGCGGCCAACATAGGTGAATATTGAACTGCTGCGCCATCGGCATAAAGTATAGTTATGAAGTTTGTGGAGGACGATTTCGAAGTTTTAATAGGCACCTGACTATCTGAGAAAATACGGATATCAGTAGCTGATATCAAATTTTCTTTGAGCCAGGAAAGGACTCTAATTGCCACGATTTCCACCTGGAATAAGCTACAATAATTAGGAAGGCGTTAAGAGAGATTTAATTTTAGTCTGTTTGAGTACACAACCCCATCATCAGTTTTTGATCCATCAGTATAAAGATGGATAACATCATCTTAAAAGAAGCTTAAGTCCTCCCAGAAAGATCTTGGAGGAAGGGTGACTTGGAATTTTTTACCGAAGTATAGGGATGGTGAGAAATAGTAAAGTATTGCGGGAAAATAGGCAGTTTATATGGAATATATATATATATGATTGCTAGCGGACCAGACGAACTTCACCTCGTCCCAATTAAACGCTTTCCTATTAGCTGCAGAGCTATAATAAAACACAGATAGTTAAAATTTCAATGTGATTTATATGAGTGGAATCAAAATAAGTAGACAGTGAATGATAAACAACATTTTCCGGTTTTTTTCCGCGACCTAACCTAACCGAAGTTTGAAGTCACCAAGAGAACTGGCCGTATTGTTTAGCTTGAGGGATTTTCTAAGCGCACATTCGCTTATTCCAACTTCTTCCGCAGCCTCCACGCTGGCTTAAAGCCAAACAGATAAGTTGTTTGGCCTTATCAATTTGGCATTGTTTCACAAAATGTTTCAGGATATTTCCTAACATAATGTTCGAGGCATCTGACAAAAAAAGAATAATAAAAACATCTTGGGAACATTAAATGTATTAATTCATAATATGTACCAAATAGAGTTACGGATGTATAATATTCACTTGTATATGGATATTTAAGTGAAGTCACAATTAGTTTTTTTTTAATTACGCCAGTAAAAAATTAAATTCTTTCACCCGTATACACGCTAACTACATTCCTAAATAATATAGGTAGCTCCAAACCGAAGTGTTTTTTTTCTTTTTCATTTCTTTGTCGGGGGTACACACACACACACTTGCCCCAAAATTTTTGGGAACACTTACCACCACTTCACTTTGTTTAATAATTTGTTTATTTTGAACAAACTAACACCAAATAGAGTAAAATTTTCACTCAAATACAATGTATATATGCAAGGTATGCATGTATGTGATACAAAGCTTATTGGTTAAAAAAACGAAGTTTAGAAGTTCGAATGAAAGAACATCTGTCACGCATCCAAAAATAACAAACAACATACTCCTCTGTAGCACTACATACAATTGAATTTGACCACTGCAGAATGTGGAATATGGAAAACATAAAATTTAAAAAAAATGTAAGCGATACATACACACTCGATGCCTACGAAAGTATTTACATGTACCTAAACAGAAGCATAGCAACGAATACCATGGAAGCACCAATATGCTCACCACTTTAAAGTATTTATACAGAAAATTGAGCTGTGTCGAGTTAGAAACATATGAGCTCTACTTACGTTTAGCAAAAACAATGCAACAAATAGAAGTCGATTCTGTTTTAAACTCGCTCCACAACGACGTCGACTATAAAATTATTAATAAAAGGAACAAATTGAATTTAAAATTCGATAACTTAAGAAATATAAAATATATAAAGAAAAAGATGAAAGAAAAAACGCCTAGTTTACTCAGCAATCCACCCTACAAATTTTGTCACAGACTTATCAGAACAGTCTTTTACAAACGAAGAAATGTGCTACGAAAAGGTTTAAAGTTTACACCTCAACCAGAAAAAACTCAAATACGATTATTTGAGCGGATATTGAAACTGGCATAAAATATACCAATGAAACAACAAAACAAGACATAAGAAATGCAACAACATCGGCAATCCGAAAGGTTTCTCGTGTAAAAACCGTATCATCGAACTCATATGAATTTCGGAAAACCCTCACCAATTTAAAAGAGAAAAATTGCTTGTCCTTAAAGCTGGCAAGGGCAGAGACATTATAATTATGGACAAATTACAGTATAAAGAAAATGTAATCGAAACAATGCGCATTACCTCCAGCTACGCATGACCACAAACCATTAAGTTGGTTTGTGGTTTCCGCCACATGAGCATGCCTACAAAAGCTATTTGTGTTGCGCACCACAACAAACTTCGGGTTGTGCTGTCGATGTCGGCATTTTGTTCCTCCGTTTCCGGCATTCTCGTTCTTACTCTCTACTCGCAAGCACACACCAGTCATCCATCCTCCATTCTCAACTTTGGCCCATAAGGCACCCACTTTGTATTAAGTTTCCTCTTTGAATTTTTTTTATGCTGGCTCGTTTCTTCTAATAAAATATAAAAAAAATCAGAAACAAACTGTCGAATGATTTTTATTTTTGTGGATGTGGAAAACTTCTTTTTTCGTCCATGAAAGGCTGCTGCTGTCAAACGTGCGACATCCATTTCGTGGAAGAGCACTCCTAGTCCCGAATCGCAGTGGCGCTTCATAGCATGTGCAGATATTTGTAACAAGAAAAGTCCCGTTTGGCCAGCCATCGTAAAAGATTAGTTCGTGCCGGATTCTTGTTCCGCCGCCACCCTTCATAATCGAGCTGCAGAGACAATGCCCTTTTTTGGTGCAGAGAACAATTCTTGTTCCACCGCCACGTTTCATCAGACACTCGATCTCTGCACAGATACCGCTTTTTTGTGCCCGTTCCACAGCCACGTTTCATCAGGCATATCGAGCTGCATAGGCACCGCTTTTTTGTGCCTGTTCCATTTTTTACGTATTAAATTATTTAAATATATATATATATATACATTTTCAACGGTCTTAGCGTCAAGCTCTTTCTCTTTCTCTTACTCATCGCATCTCAGTTTAACTTATGCTTAGTCAATTAAGTTTATGTTTGCTTTGTGCGATAAAGTTTTTGCCATTATAAAATTGCAACAAATTTTCCCAAGAATCAAAACGTTTACATAACGTAGTTTCTTTTCAATATTCGTGCTTACATTTCGCTATTCTGGTTTCTGTTAGCGGTTTGTTTTGTTATTTCTATGTACTGTTTCACAACGCGTGATACAGTATTCGGTTCTTTTGCGAACCAAACGGTGCACATACCTCTACAACCATAATATTTTTGTAACGGTTAATCAAATTAATCACCAGCCTATACAGTTTTCTTTTCTATTTATTTGTTCGGCAACAAATTCTCAATAAGATTTTTTCTGTTTTTTTTTCCCACTCACATGAATGTTCTTCGCGTGTGGAATGGTGAATTGGTCCTCAGTTATATGTACTTCGACAAAATTTCTCAATTGTCGTGTTTCCAAACTACTCGTATTTCATTTGCAAATCTCCTTATGCATTGTAGTTTCTGTGCTCTATATGAAATTACTTCTTTAGTTTTTCGAAACTTTTTTTCAAAGTTTTTTTTGCTCCAGCGTTTTTTCGCTTAAGAAATTTTCGAGATATTTTTTAATAAATATTATTCCTCATTATTTTTTATTTATTCGTTTTTTCGTTTAAGATATTTTCGATATACCTTATAATAAATATTTTTCTCATTCGGGAAAGTTTTTACTTACTTTTTTCTGTTTCCTTTCTAAATTTTTCGAGTTTTTTCTCGAATGTTTTTTCGTTCAATATATTCTTGAAATATCTTATAGTATAAGTATTCTTCCTCATTCGGAAAAGTTTTAAGAACTTTTTTTCAGTTTTTAAAACCTTTTAGAGTTTTTCCTCAAACGTTTTTTTGTTTAAAAGAGATTCTTAAATAATGTTGTAATTGATATTTGTCCTCAGTCGGAAAGTTATTCGGATCAATTCTTAAATATTGTGTTCCTTCCAAACACTTCTTTCTTTATACTCTCATGGTGTTTCGCATGTAGTTATAATTCTCTTTTTTTCTTCTTTTACTGCGATTAAAAATACTTTTTCTCCATTCCAGAAAGTGGTTTTAGGTTTCCCTGTTTTTCAAATATATCAGGTAAGCCTCGTGAACATTTTGCTTGAAATCTTCAAATGTTTTTTATTAACCATTAGTCGTTCACTTTTATATTTTGCCTCCCATTTTTCTCAGCCGCGAACGAAGTACTTCCCTCTAGAGTACTTTCCATAATTATGCCTTTCTCTTCGCATATTGACGCAGTACGCCGTCACAAAATGTGTACTAGGTACTTAGGCAACAGTCATTCCAAATCCTCATGCTCCAACAAGCAGTCTTGTAATTATTGCAAGAAACGTCACCATACGCTACCCTACATCGCTACTATAACTCATTTCAACAGTGTTGGAAAAAAAATCAAAAATACTACTGGTCTGGTTGGCATAGTAGGAACGGAAAGTCAACACGGGTTCTGAGACATCTTTCGTTTCAAAAGCTGTACAAAAAAGCTTAAGTCTACCATTCGTTGAAAAAAACAAAACTGTTTCTGGTATCAGCGGAAAAATCTGAGTCACTTGTAAAAAGCTTTGCTCGTTTTCACTTCCTTCCTTCGAACTCCCCAAAATTACAATTTCAGTACCTAAACCTAATCGGAAAGTCTCTCCAGTAGAAAAGTTTGAGAACGGTCAAGTAAAATAATTTTTATCTTCCTCACCATGCGCTTACCAAACCAAAGAGTAATTCGACAAAAGTTAGCCCATTTCAAAAGATTATTTATCGCACTTCTCACCTAGAAATCGAGGATTTTGCACTTTAACAGTCACTTTCAGCTTTCGTGGTTAATTGTGCACCTTACTTGGGTATTCGCACTGTTCTCGAATTAGTAAAAGTTGGAAAACTGAATTCTCTGTCGCCTCAAAATTCTTCAATCCGAATTTTATGTCGCAGACGGCGCGACGGCTTGCCGTTGCCCGGGGCTCATACGCTTCATTCTGCGCAAAGAGCAGTGCCGAGGCTTATGAAAATCCCCGACTCTGCTGGAATTCTACTCCGGAAGTGGACTTCAAATAATCCCTCGACTTTATTAGCCCTAACGCCCGGTCATTTTTTGCGCGGAGCTCTACTTTTAGCTTTTTCTGAACCAAAATTGGCCGATGGCTATTTATCCTTAATCAATCGATGAGAAAAACTTCGATGTCTTCACCAGCAGTTTTGTCAGCACGGAAAAACGAATATCTCAAAGAACTTCATCAACGAAACAAATAGCAATCGTTTCAGGAATGACATCAAAGTGAATGACTTAGTTATCGTGAAAAACTAAATTACTTCTCATATCAATAGTTTCAAATCGTTATTTGTCTCCTTTGGTGCTTCTCGCCAAGGGGGACAGAATGTTCATGCGCATTGCCTCCAGGTACGCATGAGCATAAGCCATAGAAGCTTTCTGCAAATACACGTGCTTAAGCTTGCATACGATGGCTATATAGAAATATTAGGTTGTATAGGATGGTTATATACAAGCTATCTACAAATGCACCTGCTTTTACTTTTATGTTTTTTAATTAGGTGAAGAACGTTTTTGGTCGAAATTTTTCGATTTTGTACTCACTTACATTTTTCTTAACAATGTTGTTAAGCCGATCTGAACATTGACAAAAAATACTTAGTTTAAACTAATGGTGGAATTTCCATAAAGTAAAAATTAATTTACAACAATATACAAGTGAACGCGCTCTAGCTTGCATAAGATGGCCACATACAAGCTACCTACAAATGCACGAGCTTTAGCTTGCATAAGATGGCTATATACAAGCTATAGCTTGTATAAGATGGCTATATGCAAGCTAGCCTGCTATGGCTTGCATAAGATGGCTATATACAAGCTATAGCTTGTACAAGATGGCTATATGGAAGCTAGCTTGCTATAGCTTGCTAGCTACAAATGCACATGCTATAGCTTGCATAAGATGGCTATATACAATCTATCTACAAATCCACCATGCTTTCTGTATTTCAAGTGATTTCGTTTTATGATCGACATTTTTCGATTTTGTGCTCACTTGGAAATTATTTTTTTTAACAATGAAGTTAAGCCGATTTGAACGTTAATATAAAATACTTATTCAAAACTAATGATGGAATGTCCGTGAAGTAAAAATTAACTTACAACAATATAAAACATACAAATCATAATAGTGCAAGTGCTTTAGCTTGCATAAGATGGTTATATACAAGTTATAGCTTGTATAAGATTGCGATATAGAAGCTACCTAAAATTCACGTGCTATAGCTTGCACAAGATGGCTATATACAATCTACAGCTTGTATAAGATGGCAATATACAAGCTAGTTACAAAAGTACGTGCTGTAACTTGCCATAAGATGGCTCTATACAAGCTATAGCTTGTATAAGATGGATACATACAACGTACCTACAAATGCACGTGCTAAGCTTGCATAAAATTGCTATATACAAGCTTTAGTTTGTATCAGATGGCTATATGCAAGCTATCTACAAATGCACATCCTTAGCTTGCATAAGATGGTTTATACAAGCTATAGCTTGTATAAGATAGCTATATACAAGCTACCTTATAAGAAGGATATATACAAGCTATTAGTTTGTATAATATGGCCATATACAAGCCATCTTGTTAGAGGTCTCAGGGAAATAGACAAAATTCAGGAGGCTTCATCAACAGACATTAACGTTCCAAGAGATGGTATGATTAAAAAATATAACTTCGAGAAAAACTTTCAAACGAAGTTAAGTAGCAAGAAAGAGTGGGTAGGGGAAACTGTTAACTGCACTCTGAAAGCAAACACCATCAAGTGGTACACTGATGGATCGAGAACATCGGAAAGGATTGGTGCAGGAATATTTGGGCCAAAACCCAAACTTTCTATACCGATGGGACAGTCTACTAGTATTTTCCAAACTGAAGTACAAGCTATAGGAAAATGAGCAGATCGTAACCTCGAAAAGAAATTGCAGTAAACAAAATATTGCACTGAAAGCTTTGAGCTCTTACTCTATCAGTTCTAAACTGTTATATGGGAATGTGTAGGCAGGTTAACTGAAATCGGCAAAAATAATAATGTCACACTTCATTGGGTACCTGGCCACGTATCAATCCAGGCAATGAGGAGACAGACCCCTTAGCAAAAATAGGTGATTTGACTCCCTTAGTGGGGCCTGAACAATACTGCGGAATAGGAGAAAATGTGATTAGAAATAAAATCAAAAAAGGAGAGGAGGCCATAAGACCCAACAAATGGATAAAACTCCTCAAACAGAGACAGGCCAAACTACTACTTGGGAATTATAACCAACAACGTTTCACAGACTGTATAACCTTAAGCAGAAACAACCTCAGAATAATAACGGGCCACCTTGCAGGACACTGTAAATTAAAAAGACATCTTAACTTCCTTGGCTTAGTAAGTAGTGCCACATACAGGTTCTGTGATATAAAAGAGAAAACGCCGGACCATATTCTGGTCAACTGTGATGCACTTGTTCATCAAAGGAAAAAAAAATCTTGGACGATACCAGGTGGAAGAGAGTGACGCAAAAAATACTTCAAATACTCAAATTCATGAGGGAAATAAATTTGTAGGCAGAACTGTAAAATGAGCTATCCTCCCCCAGCTTTAGTCGGCGGCACCTTAGATCTCAAGGTCGCAGTGCAATAACCCCATATTAATACTCATTCCTTCATTATTGTTATAGCTTACATATTACGATGCGTTAGTAACACACTTCATAAATATGAAGAGCAGTCTACAATCAGACACCAACTTAATTTCTAGACGTCGAACTTTACGTGCGGCAGTCAACATAGTCGACAATTTAGCACATTCACTGTTTGGATTACTTGATTCCGAATACGCTGAAGAAATATCCAAAACCATCAATCAAGTGAACACCAATGAAGCATATCTATTAACAATGCTAAAAAATCAGAATTCCATAATAGATTCCACCATCAACATAATGAAACAAGATCATATCGAAGGAAGGGAACGCATGAGTATTCTTCAGAAGCAAGTTACACACATCATCGCGAGAATTGGAGAAACTACTGTGTCTGTGACACAATGTACTTTCATTGCAAACCATTATTTTCCACCAAACAACATAACAACATGGGTTACTTAAGTGTAAGTCTACGACCACTAACTTAACTGAATTTGTATCATTAGCCTTAAATTGCCACGGACTTTAATAAAGCATTTGACAAAAGTTCAACAAAATTATCATTTTCAAGCTTAAAGCCCTTGGATCTCCTAATGGTTTTTTTCAATGGATAGATTCCTACCTTTCAGGTCGTGAGTATTAAGTCTAGTTAAGATCTTCTTTGTCAGATCCTTTAATTGCTAAATCTGGCGTCACATAAGGTAGCCATTTCCAAGCTGAAGTACAAGCTATAGGAAAATGTGCAGATCGTAACCTCGAAAGAAATTACAACAAACAAAATATTGCCATCATGTCAGATAGCCAAGCCGCACTGAAAGTTTTAAGCTCCTACTCTATCAGTTCTAAACTGATATGGGAATGTGTAGGTAGGTTAAATGAACTCGGCAAAAATAATAATGTCAGACTTCATAGGGTACTTGGCCACGTAGGTGTACAGGGCAATGAGGATGCAGACTCCTTAACAAAAATAGGTGCGGCGGCTCCATTAGTGGGGCCTGAACCTTACTGGAATAGGCGAAAATGTGATTAGAAATAAAATCAAAAAAGAAGAGGAGGCCATAAGATCCAACAATTGGATAAAACTCCCTAAACCAATATAACCAACAACGGCACCTTAGATCTCAAGATCGCAGTGCAACAACCAAATAGTAATATTCATTCATTCATTCTTGTTATAGCTTCAATAATTCAAGATAGCTATATACAAGCTATGAGCCTGCGATATTCTCAAAATCAGACCTACTGCAAGCTAAATTAATAGTTGTGTAGTAACCACCGTTATATTTACATTGCTTCTGCTACCAATTATTTGTGCATCACCAATAAACATATCAAGATTTAACAACAATCCAGGAATATATTTCGAAAATCTTGGAATCTTAGTTGCAAATGAATGGAAAATAATTGCTTATTACATCTGGCGTCCCACAAGGTAGCCATTTCGGTCCTATTATTTTTATTCTGACAATAAATGATGTAGAATCAGTGCTAAAGGATTCTAAACTTTTTTCGTACGCACCAGACATGAAAATTTTTAAAGTAGTTTCTTCACCTTGTGATCATTTGCATTTGCAAAATGGCTGGGATAATTTCTTTGTGTGGTGTCAAAAGAACAATTTAGAACTTAACGTCGATAAATGCCAAGCAATCACATATTCTCACAAACGTTTTCGTCCGCCACCACGGGACCACTACCTAAATATCGACCTTGTTTCAAAAGAAAAGTCCATTCGCGATTTAGGCGTTATCTGTGATAATGAGCTCATTTTCAGATCTCATTATGATAACATATTTCTAGGACAAACTCTGCTCTTAGTTTCGTCAAGCGTTGGTCTAAGGAGTTTTCAGTTCTTTAAACCTTTGTTTTCTCAATTAATTTTTTTTCTATTAATTTTTCCTACTCTTTTTTAATTTATAGATCTACTGATCCTATATTTTTTTAATTTTTTTTTTGTATTTGATGTTTTAACTGCTAAGCAGATCCTTGTATATGCAAAACACTACAACTTTTTTTTAAATTTTATTGTTAAGTGCCGATACGACCAGCGCATGCGATATCTGGGGGGATAGAGGCGTGGGATTATTATTCATTTAACTTTGAATCTACCAAATGTTTACATCCTTGACAATTAATGATCATGGCGACACATTTAAGGAAGTACACTATGGAACTATCAGCCCTCCTGTTGTCACCATCTCAGTTGAAAGCAGATTTATCAACGGGTAAGAAGACTTGCTTCATTTGTATGAGATCTCAACAACGAAAAAACATTCAACTGGAAATCAATTGTTATTCGACATCCCAATTCCACAAGTTGAACAAAAATCCTTCAATCTATTTCAACTTATACACTTTCTTTCAATTGCCCATAATACACTTCTGACCATCAATCCGGCAATAGAAATTCCAGCCACAAATCATTACAGAGACCAATGCTTTGCAATGTCAGCATCTGAGCTTAAAGGGTGTGACAAGGGAAATGGTATGCAGTTTTTTTGCGCTAACAGAAAGGCAAAATACTACAGTGGTTCACAAGCATAGAATTGCGAATTAAGTCTATTCCACAACCATACTGTTACATCATGCAATGTGCTAAACTAAATCCAAGGAATGACCTGATCTGGACCCAGCTGAACAGCAGAAATCATTGGATATTCGGAAATCTTCACAACATTCCACTAACTGCTGTATGTAAAACCGAACCTCTTCAAATTGAACTCCCTGGATCCGGCCTTCTATTAATCGAAAATAATTGTGTCCTGAGAAATAATCGTTTTACTATCCAAGGAAGTCAGATGAGAATCAGCACTCTACAATCACCCTACATCAGCTTTGGAAATATCTCTTCAATCGCCAAACCCAATGATGTTCCCACATCATTAGAATTACATCCTACGTTCAACAAAACCCATCCTGAATCTTTAAACCATCTCCAGACTCAACTCTCTGCCATACAACACGAAGATCTCGTCAATCTAAACAACAGAGTTTTCGTCAACAGCATTCATTACCATTTCGTCAGCTAATTGGCTCTATCCTTGTTTCAACTTGCGTTGGACTAGCAATTATTAACAAACTTTGGAAGAGAGTGACGTCAGTTCCAAATTCCACTCCAGTTCCAAAAACTCGAACAAAATACAACGTTAATGAAATATGAGAATACAGTTAAATGCAATCCCATTCAACGCAGGGAAGTATGTTAAGCAACACAAAAAATAGTCAAAACTGCTGACCTCCATTGTAAGCAATTAAGCAATGACGACAACAACCTATATTAACACCAACAACTAAAAAGTGGTTATCAACCTACATTTATGTATTTTTATTATGAATTAATACCTTGTAAGCATTAAATATGTAGCATATTAAGTATAAAAGAATCATGAGTCCCAACAATAAACATCATTTTAATTACAATCGTGTTTGTATTTATTTCGATCAGCTCATTATTGCCAGATCAATTTTTAGGTGCCTGCATTTTACTCATCAAAATCCTATAGTTTATACTATAAAATCAACGAAGACTCAGTCTTATTGTTTGTACAATAAGATACAACATTTTCATTATCATCATTCTTATAGGTTGTACTATAAAACCAATCAACACTTATTGTTTGTACAATAAGATTCAACAGTCAACACCCCACTCGATTTTTATTTTCTTCTGTAACTTTATCCATATCATTCATTATTTAACATCGCTGTTTGTTTTTTTGGTTTTCTTGGTTGATTGGCACTACAGCTGGATTGCTGGAGGGTCAGGCGTAAGCCCCCTCCTCCCACCACAACAAGTTGAAAACAATGGGAGGGCTGCCGATACATACATGCCTGAAATCGTCGCCTTTGTGGCGGAATGTAAAAAAGTCGAAATTGACCACGAACATGAGAGTTGCGTTGCAGAACGACCATCGGCTGATGAATTCTCGAGACAACTGCTGGCGCTTGGTAGTGGCCAAATTCCTGTTGATGTCTCAACTGGATTGACATCATTCCTGGTAAATTTTCGCAAGTTAACAACGTCGGAGGAGAAACTCTTCACCGTAGTAAAGTGTTCCACAGGAATGCAAAAAATTATAAAAATGTCGATTGGATTTGTCAACGGGCATCACTAGCAGCGAGGAATAAGGACGTCGTCGCATCGATTCAATATTTCAATATTCAGAATCTAATCGCTGGAGAATTGCATTCGTATAAATCCGTTGACCGACGAGGAAGAAGCTACCAACTATCCGACGAAATTTTTGAGCTCGCTGATGTGCCAGTAACTCCGATGCATATTTTACAGCTGAATGTGGGATCGATCATATTCATGTTGCGGTGATCCCAGCCATGATCATTTAAGGCAAATTTAATGAAGAGGATGTCCTTATCCCACAAACTCCGATAATTTCAACTGATTTTCCATTCCAATTCAAGCGGATTCGGTTCCACGTTCGATTGGTTTTTGCTTAAAATAAATAAACCGCAAGGCCAATCGTTGTAAGTTTATGGAGTAAATCTCGAACTTCTCTGTACCTTGCCTGTTCGCGTGTTAGCAAACCGTCTTTGTTGTTTGTTTTTACGCCGGAAAACAAATCGAAAAACCTTTTTTATCATATTACTCTCTACTTTTTTTGATTCCATCCAAATAAATCACATTATTTGAACTATGTGAGTTTTATTATAGCTCTGCAGTTAATGTGAAGGCGTTAGATTGGGCCAATACTCTACTATTTCTAACCATCCCTAAACTTGAATACGGCAAAAACTTCCAAGTCAACATTCCTCCAAGATTTATCTGGGAGGACTTAAGCTTCTATTAAGATGATGTCATCCATGTTTATACTGATGAATCGAAAACTAGTGATGGAATTAGTGGGGTTGTGTACTCAAACAGACTATAATAAGCGAATGTGCGCTTAGAAAAGGCCAAAGCTAAATAATACGACCAGTTCTCTTGGTCACTTCAACACGACTTTTTCTCCTGAACAAGAAAGAGAAATAGTAGGTTCGGTTAGGTTTGGTCGAAGTGGCTGTAAGCATTGTAGTTGACAAACAGTGACCAGAGTTTCGTCCCTTCTAATACCACATAAATCCTGAGATAATGTCCTTATTCGGTGAACCATTTGGAGCTGCTAATGAAGTGTAAGAGACTGTAGATATCTATTTTGTTTAGATCGCTGAGATCATCGAAGAAAAAGTCTCCAAGATAGAGCTTTCGTCTCCGAGATACATAAGAGATGAGAAATAGATTCGCCATCTTCTTCGTCCATGCACCTTCTCCAAAAATCGTTTGAATAAACGCAGAGCCTTGTTGTGTGCTTACCTGTGACGCTAGTGTTCGGGTATGACACATTGCCGAGCTGATTCCCTGGGATATCCCTGTGCCATGGCGGCCAACATGGGTGAAAATTGAACTGCTGCGCCATCGGCATAAACTATAGTTATGAAGTTTGTGGAGGACGATTTCAAAGTTCTAATAGGCACCTGACTATCTGAGAAAATACGGATCTCAATAGCTGATATCAAATTTTCTTTGAACCAGGAAAGGACTCTAATTGCCACGATTTCCACCTGGAATAAGCTACAATAATTAGGAAGGCGGTAGGAGAGATTTAATTTTAGTCTGTTTGAGTACACAACCCCATCATCAGTTTTTGATCCATCAGTATAAAGATGGATAACATCATCTTAGAAGAAGCTTAAGTCCTCCCAGAAAGATTTTGGAGGAAGGGTGACTTGGAATTTTTTACCGAAGTATAGGGATGGTGAGAAATAGTAAAGTATTGCGGGAAAATAGACAGCTTATATGGAATATATATATATATGATTGCTAGCGGACCAGGCGAACTTCACCTCGTCCCAATTAAACGCTTTCCCATTAGCTGCAGAGCTATAATAAAACACACATAGTTGAAATTTCAATGCGATTTATATGAGTGGAATCAAAATAAGTAGACAGTGAATGATAAACAACATTTTCCGGTTTTTCTCCGCGACCTAACCTAACCGAAGTTGGAAGTCACCAAGAGAACTGGCCGTATTGTTTAGCTTGAGGGATTTTCTAAGCGCACATTCGCTTATTCCAACTTCTTCCGCAGCCTCCACGCTGAACACTTACCACCACTTCACTTTTTTTAATAATTTGTTTATTTTGAACAAACTAACACCAAATAGAGTAAAATTTTCACTCAAATACAATGTATATATGCAAGGTATGCATGTATGTGATACAAGGCCTATTGGTTAAAAAAACGAAGTTTAGAAGTTCGAAGAGGAGGCCATAAGATCCAACAATTGGATAAAACTCCCTAAACCAATATAACCAACAACGGCACCTTAGATCTCAAGATCGCAGTGCAACAACCAAATAGTAATATTCATTCATTCATTCTTGTTATAGCTTCAATAATTCAAGATAGCTATATACAAGCTATGAGCCTGCGATATTCTCAAAATCAGACCTACTGCAAGCTAAATTAATAGTTGTGTAGTAACCACCGTTATATTTACATTGCTTCTGCTACCAATTATTTGTGCATCACCAATAAACATATCAAGATTTAACAACAATCCAGGAATATATTTCGAAAATCTTGGAATCTTAGTTGCAAATGAATGGAAAATAATTGCTTATTACATCTGGCGTCCCACAAGGTAGCCATTTCGGTCCTATTATTTTTATTCTGACAATAAATGATGTAGAATCAGTGCTAAAGGATTCTAAACTTTTTTCGTACGCACCAGACATGAAAATTTTTAAAGTAGTTTCTTCACCTTGTGATCATTTGCATTTGCAAAATGGCTGGGATAATTTCTTTGTGTGGTGTCAAAAGAACAATTTAGAACTTAACGTCGATAAATGCCAAGCAATCACATATTCTCACAAACGTTTTCGTCCGCCACCACGGGACCACTACCTAAATATCGACCTTGTTTCAAAAGAAAAGTCCATTCGCGATTTAGGCGTTATCTGTGATAATGAGCTCATTTTCAGATCTCATTATGATAACATATTTCTAGGACAAACTCTGCTCTTAGTTTCGTCAAGCGTTGGTCTAAGGAGTTTTCAGTTCTTTAAACCTTTGTTTTCTCAATTAATTTTTTTTCTATTAATTTTTCCTACTCTTTTTTAATTTATAGATCTACTGATCCTATATTTTTTTAATTTTTTTTTTGTATTTGATGTTTTAACTGCTAAGCAGATCTTTGTATATGCAAAACACTACAACTTTTTTTTTAATTTTATTGTTAAGTGCCGATACGACTAGCAATCGAAATTGCCATCGTGCAAATAGACCCCAGCGCATGCGATATCTGGGGGGATAGAGGCGTGGGATTATTATTCATTTAACTTTGAATCTACCAAATGTTTACATCCTTGACAATTAATGATCATGGCGACACATTTAAGGAAGTACACTATGGAACTATCAGCCCTCCTGTTGTCACCATCTCAGTTGAAAGCAGATTTATCAACGGGTAAGAAGACTTGCTTCATTTGTATGAGATCTCAACAACGAAAAAACATTCAACTGGAAATCAATTGTTATTCGACATCCCAATTCCACAAGTTGAACAAAAATCCTTCAATCTATTTCAACTTATACACTTTCTTTCAATTGCCCATAATACACTTCTGACCATCAATCCGGCAATAGAAATTCCAGCCACAAATCATTACAGAGACCAATGCTTTGCAATGTCAGCATCTGAGCTTAAAGGGTGTGACAAGGGAAATGGTATGCAGTTTTTTTGCGCTAACAGAAAGGCAAAATACTACAGTGGTTCACAAGCATAGAATTGCGAATTAAGTCTATTCCACAACCATACTGTTACATCATGCAATGTGCTAAACTAAATCCAAGGAATGACCTGATCTGGACCCAGCTGAACAGCAGAAATCATTGGATATTCGGAAATCTTCACAACATTCCACTAACTGCTGTATGTAAAACCGAACCTCTTCAAATTGAACTCCCTGGATCCGGCCTTCTATTAATCGAAAATAATTGTGTCCTGAGAAATAATCGTTTTACTATCCAAGGAAGTCAGATGAGAATCAGCACTCTACAATCACCCTACATCAGCTTTGGAAATATCTCTTCAATCGCCAAACCCAATGATGTTCCCACATCATTAGAATTACATCCTACGTTCAACAAAACCCATCCTGAATCTTTAAACCATCTCCAGACTCAACTCTCTGCCATACAACACGAAGATCTCGTCAATCTAAACAACAGAGTTTTCGTCAACAGCATTCATTACCATTTCGTCAGCTAATTGGCTCTATCCTTGTTTCAACTTGCGTTGGACTAGCAATTATTAACAAACTTTGGAAGAGAGTGACGTCAGTTCCAAATTCCACTCCAGTTCCAAAAACTCGAACAAAATACAACGTTAATGAAATATGAGAATACAGTTAAATGCAATCCCATTCAACGCAGGGAAGTATGTTAAGCAACACAAAAAATAGTCAAAACTGCTGACCTCCATTGTAAGCAATTAAGCAATGACGACAACAACCTATATTAACACCAACAACTAAAAAGTGGTTATCAACCTACATTTATGTATTTTTATTATGAATTAATACCTTGTAAGCATTAAATATGTAGCATATTAAGTATAAAAGAATCATGAGTCCCAACAATAAACATCATTTTAATTACAATCGTGTTTGTATTTATTTCGATCAGCTCATTATTGCCAGATCAATTTTTAGGTGCCTGCATTTTACTCATCAAAATCCTATAGTTTATACTATAAAATCAACGAAGACTCAGTCTTATTGTTTGTACAATAAGATACAACATTTTCATTATCATCATTCTTATAGGTTGTACTATAAAACCAACCAACACTTATTGTTTGTACAATAAGATTCAACAGTCAACACCCCACTCGATTTTTATTTTCTTCTGTAACTTTATCCATATCATTCATTATTTAACATCGCTGTTTGTTTTTTTGGTTTTCTTGGTTGATTGGCACTACAGCTGGATTGCTGGAGGGTCAAGCGTAAGCCCCCTCCTCCCACCACAACAAGTTGAAAACAATGGGAGGGCTGCCGATACATACATGCCTGAAATCGTCGCCTTTGTGGCGGAATGTAAAAAAGTCGAAATTGACCACGAACATGAGAGTTGCGTTGCAGAACGACCATCGGCTGATGAATTCTCGAGACAACTGCTGGCGCTTGGTAGTGGCCAAATTCCTGTTGATGTCTCAACTGGATTGACATCATTCCTGGTAAATTTTCGCAAGTTAACAACGTCGGAGGAGAAACTCTTCACCGTAGTAAAGTGTTCCACAGGAATGCAAAAAATTATAAAAATGTCGATTGGATTTGTCAACGGGCATCACTAGCAGCGAGGAATAAGGACGTCGTCGCATCGATTCAATATTTCAATATTCAGAATCTAATCGCTGGAGAATTGCATTCGTATAAATCCGTTGACCGACGAGGAAGAAGCTACCAACTATCCGACGAAATTTTTGAGCTCGCTGATGTGCCAGTAACTCCGATGCATATTTTACAGCTGAATGTGGGATCGATCATATTCATGTTGCGGTGATCTAAGCCATGATCATTTAAGGCAAATTTAACGAAGAGGATGTCCTTATCCCACAAACTCCGATAATTTCAACTGATTTTCCATTCCAATTCAAGCGGATTCGGTTCCACGTTCGATTGGTTTTTGCTATGACAATCAATAAACCGCAAGGCCAATTGTTGTAAGTCTATGGAGTAAATCTCGAATTTCTCTGTACCTTGCCTGTTCGCGTGTTAGCAAACCGTCTTTGTTGTTTGTTTTTACGCCGGAAAACAAATCGAAAAACCTTTTTTATATTACTCTCTACTTTTTTGGATTCCATCCAAATAAATCACATTATTTGAACTATGTGTGTTTTATTAAAGCTCTGCATTTAATGTGAAGGCGTTAGATTGGGCCAATACTCTACTATTTCTAACCATCCCTAAACTTGAATACGGCAATAACTTCCAAGTCACCAGTCACCATTCCTCCAAGATTTATCTGGGAGGACTTAAGCTTCTTTTAAGATGATGTCATCCATGTTTATACTGATGAATCGAAAACTAGTGATGGAATTAGTGGGGTTGTGTACTCAAACAGACTATAATAAGCGAATGTGCGGTTAGAAAAGGCCCAAAGCTAAATAATACGACCAGTTCTCTTGGTCACTTCAACACGACCTTTTCTCCTGAACAAGAAAGAGAAATAGTAGGTTCGGTTAGGTTTGGTCGAAGTGGCTGTAAGCATTGTAGTTGACAAACAGTGACCAGAGTTTCGTCCCTTGTAATACCACATAAATCCTGAGATAATCTCCTTATTCGGTGAACCATTTGGAGCTGCTAATGAAGTGTAAGAGACTGTAGATATCTATTTTGTTTAGATCGCTGAGATCATCGAAGAAAAAGTCTCCAAGATAGAGCTTTCGTCTCCGAGATACATAAGAGATGAGAAATAGATTCGCCATCTTCTTCGTCCATGCACCTTCTCCAAAAATCGTTTGAATAAACGCAGAGCCTTGTTGTGTGCTTGCCTGTGACGCTAGTGTTCGGGTATGACACATTGCCGAGCTGATGTGCAATCTGCTTAAGGATATCAAACACTTGGAGCGTTTCAGATCAAGTTTTGACCACAACTGTTTTGTCGTCATACATGTAGTTGTATTTCTCCATCTTCGGTTTGTCCTTTCTACAGCATCTTTTTTCAGCATTAACTTACATGTAGCAATGAATATACCTATATTTGCTTTGTCAGGTAATAAAGGTAGTGTCGTTCCACTTTTGGCAAGTTCCTAAGCCTTACAACTCCCTGGGATATCCCTGTGCCATGGCGGCCAACATAGGTGAATATTGAACTGCTGCGCCATCGGCATAAAGTATAGTTATGAAGTTTGTGGAGGACGATTTCGAAGTTTTAATAGGCACCTGACTATCTGAGAAAATACGGATATCAGTAGCTGATATCAAATTTTCTTTGAGCCAGGAAAGGACTCTAATTGCCACGATTTCCACCTGGAATAAGCTACAATAATTAGGAAGGCGTTAAGAGAGATTCAATTTTAGTCTGTTTGAGTACACAACCCCATCATCAGTTTTTGATCCATCAGTATAAAGATGGATAACATCATCTTAAAAGAAGCTTAAGTCCTCCCAGAAAGATCTTGGAGGAAGGGTGACTTGGAATTTTTTACCGAAGTATAGGGATGGTGAGAAATAGTAAAGTATTGCGGGAAAATAGGCAGTTTATATGGAATATATATATATATGATTGCTAGCGGACCAGACGAACTTCACCTCGTCCCAATTAAACGCTTTCCTATTAGCTGCAGAGCTATAATAAAACACAGATAGTTAAAATTTCAATGTGATTTATATGAGTGGAATCAAAATAAGTAGACAGTGAATGATAAACAACATTTTCCGGTTTTTTTCCGCGACCTAACCTAACCGAAGTTTGAAGTCACCAAGAGAACTGGCCGTATTGTTTAGCTTGAGGGATTTTCTAAGCGCACATTCGCTTATTCCAACTTCTTCCGCAGCCTCCACGCTGGCTTAAAGCCAAACAGATAAGTTGTTTGGCCTTATCAATTTGGCTTTGTTTCACAAAATGTTTCAGGATATTTCCTAACATAATGTTCGAGGCATCTGACAAAAAAAGAATAATAAAAACATCTTGGGAACATTAAATGTATTAATTCATAATATGTACCAAATAGAGTTACGGATGTATAATATTCACTTGTATATGGATATTTAAGTGAAGTCACAATTAGTTTTTTTTTAATTACGCCAGTAAAAAATTAAATTCTTTCACCCGTATACACGCTAACTACATTCCTAAATAATATAGGTAGCTCCAAACCGAAGTGTTTTTTTTCTTTTTCATTTCTTTGTCGGGGGTACACACACACACACTTGCCCCAAAATTTTTGGGAACACTTAATACCACTTCACTTTGTTTAATAATTTGTTTATTTTGAACAAACTAACACCAAATAGAGTAAAATTTTCACTCAAATACAATGTATATATGCAAGGTATGCATGTATGTGATACAAAGCTTATTGGTTAAAAAAACGAAGTTTAGAAGTTCGAATGAAAGAACATCTGTCACGCATCCAAAAATAACAAACAACATACTCCTCTGTAGCACTACATACAATTGAATTTGACCACTGCAGAATGTGGAATATGGAAAACATAAAATTTTAAAAAAATGTAAGCGATACATACACACTCGATGCCTACGAAAGTATTTACATGTACCTAAACAGAAGCATAGCAACGAATACCATGGAAGCACCAATATGCTCACCACTTTAAAGTATTTATACAGAAAATTGAGCTGTGTCGAGTTAGAAACATATGAGCTCTACTTACGTTTAGCAAAAACAATGCAACAAATAGAAGTCGATTCTGTTTTAAACTCGCTCCACAACGACGTCGACTATAAAATTATTAATAAAAGGAACAAATTGAATTTAAAATTCGATAACTTAAGAAATATAAAATATATAAAGAAAAAGATGAAAGAAAAAACGCCTAGTTTACTCAGCAATCCACCCTACAAATTTTGTCACAGACTTATCAGAACAGTCTTTTACAAACGAAGAAATGTGCTACGAAAAGGTTTAAAGTTTACACCTCAACCAGAAAAAACTCAAATACGATTATTTGAGCGGATATTGAAACTGGCATAAAATATACCAATGAAACAACAAAACAAGACATAAGAAATGCAACAACATCGGCAATCCGAAAGGTTTCTCGTGTAAAAACCGTATCATCGAACTCATATGAATTTCGGAAAACCCTCACCAATTTAAAAGAGAAAAATTGCTTGTCCTTAAAGCTGGCAAGGGCAGAGACATTATAATTATGGACAAATTACAGTATAAAGAAAATGTAATCGAAACAATGCGCATTACCTCCAGCTACGCATGACCACAAACCATTAAGTTGGTTTGTGGTTTCCGCCACATGAGCATGCCTACAAAAGCTATTTGTGTTGCGCACCACAACAAACTTCGGGTTGTGCTGTCGATGTCGGCATTTTGTTCCTCCGTTTCCGGCATTCTCGTTCTTACTCTCTACTCGCAAGCACACACCAGTCATCCATCCTCCATTCTCAACTTTGGCCCATAAGGCACCCACTTTGTATTAAGTTTCCTCTTTGAATTTTTTTTATGCTGGCTCGTTTCTTCTAATAAAATATAAAAAAAAATCAGAAACAAACTGTCGAATGATTTTTATTTTTGTGGATGTGGAAAACTTCTTTTTTCGTCCATGAAAGGCTGCTGCTGTCAAACTTGCGACATCCATTTCGTGGAAGAGCACTCCTAGTCCCGAATCGCAGTGGCGCTTCATAGCATGTGCAGATATTTGTAACAAGAAAAGTCCCGTTTGGCCAGCCATCGTAAAAGATTAGTTCGTGCCGGATTCTTGTTCCGCCGCCACCCTTCATAATCGAGCTGCAGAGACAATGCCCTTTTTTGGTGCAGAGAACAATTCTTGTTCCACCGCCACGTTTCATCAGCCACTCGATCTCTGCACAGATACCGCTTTTTTGTGCCCGTTCCACAGCCACGTTTCATCAGGCATATCGAGCTGCATAGGCACCGCTTTTTTGTGCCTGTTCCATTTTTTACGTATTAAATTATTTAAATATATATATATATACATTTTCAACGGTCTTAGCGTCAAGCTCTTTCTCTTTCTCTTACTCATCGCATCTCAGTTTAACTTATGCTTAGTCAATTAAGTTTATGTTTGCTTTGTGCGATAAAGTTTTTGCCATTATAAAATTGCAACAAATTTTTCCAAGAATCAAAACGTTTACATAACGTAGTTTCTTTTCAATATTCGTGCTTACATTTCGCTATTCTGGTTTCTGTTAGCGGTTTGTTTGTTATTTCTATGTACTGTTTCACAACGCGTGATACAGTATTCGGTTCTTTTGCGAACCAAACGGTGCACATACCTCTACAACCATAATATTTTTGTAACGGTTAATCAAATTAATCACCAGCCTATACAGTTTTCTTTTCTATTTATTTGTTCGGCAACAAATTCTCAATAAGATTTTTTCTGTTTTTTTTTCCCACTCACATGAATGTTCTTCGCGTGTGGAATGGTGAATTGATCCTCAGTTATATGTACTTCGACAAAATTTCTCAATTGTCGTGTTTCCAAACTACTCGTATTTCATTTGCAAATCTCCTTATGCATTGTAGTTTCTGTGCTCTATATGAAATTACTTCTTTAGTTTTTCGAAACTTTTTTTCAAAGTTTTTTTTGCTCCATCGTTTTTTCGCTTAAGAAATTTTCGAGATATTTTTTAATAAATATTATTCCTCATTATTTTTTATTTATTCGTTTTTTCGTTTGAGATATTTTCGATATACCTTATAATAAATATTTTTCTCATTCGGGAAAGTTTTTACTTACTTTTTTCTGTTTCCTTTCTAAATTTTTCGAGTTTTTTCTCGAATGTTTTTTCGTTCAATATATTCTTGAAATATCTTATAGTATAAGTATTCTTCCTCATTCGGAAAAGTTTTAAGAACTTTTTTTCAGTTTTTAAAACCTTTTAGAGTTTTTCCTCAAACGTTTTTTTGTTTAAAAGAGATTCTTAAATAATGTTGTAATTGATATTTGTCCTCAGTCGGAAAGTTATTCGGATCAATTCTTAAATATTGTGTTCCTTCCAAACACTTCTTTCTTTATACTCTCATGGTGTTTCGCATGTAGTTATAATTCTCTTTTTTTCTTCTTTTACTGCGATTAAAAATACTTTTTCTCCATTCCAGAAAGTGGTTTTAGGTTTCCCTGTTTTTCAAATATATCAGGTAAGCCTCGTGAACATTTTGCTTGAAATCTTCAAATGTTTTTTATTAACCATTAGTCGTTCACTTTTATATTTTGCCTCCCATTTTTCTCAGCCGCGAACGAAGTACTTCCCTCTAGAGTACTTTCCATAATTATGCCTTTCTCTTCGCATATTGACGCAGTACGCCGTCACAAAATGTGTACTAGGTACTTAGGCAACAGTCATTCCAAATCCTCATGCTCCAACAAGCAGTCTTGTAATTATTGCAAGAAACGTCACCATACGCTACCCTACATCGCTACTATAACTCATTTCAACAGTGTTGGAAAAAAAATCAAAAATACTACTGGTCTGGTTGGCATAGTAGGAACGGAAAGTGAACACGGGTTCTGAGACATCTTTCGTTTCAAAAGCTGTACAAAAAAGCTTAAGTCTACCATTCGTTGAAAAAAACAAAACTGTTTCTGGTATCAGCGGAAAAATCTGAGTCACTTGTAAAAAGCTTTGCTCGTTTTCACTTCCTTCCTTCGAACTCCCCAAAATTACAATTTCAGTACCTAAACCTAATCGGAAAGTCTCTCCAGTAGAAAAGTTTGAGAACGGTCAAGTAAAATAATTTTTATCTTCCTCACCATGCGGTTACCAAACCAAAGAGTAATTCGACAAAAGTTAGCCCATTTCAAAAGATTATTTATCGCACTTCTCACCTAGAAATCGAGGATTTTGCACTTTAACAGTCACTTTCAGCTTTCGTGGTTAATTGTGCACCTTACTTGGGTATTCGCACTGTTCTCGAATTAGTAAAAGTTGGAAAACTGAATTCTCTGTCGCCTCAAAATTCTTCAATCCGAATTTTATGTCGCAGACGGCGCGACGGCTTGCCGTTGCCCGGGGCTCATACGCTTCATTCTGCGCAAAGAGCAGTGCCGAGGCTTATGAAAATCCCCGACTCTGCTGGAATTCTACTCCGGAAGTGGACTTCAAATAATCCCTCGACTTTATTAGCCCTAACGCCCGGTCATTTTTTGCGCGGAGCTCTACTTTTAGCTTTTTCTGAACCAAAATTGGCCGATGGCTATTTATCCTTAATCAATCGATGAGAAAAACTTCGATGTCTTCACCAGCAGTTTTGTCAGCACGGAAAAACGAATATCTCAAAGAACTTCATCAACGAAACAAATAGCAATCGTTTCAGGAATGACATCAAAGTGAATGACTTAGTTATCGTGAAAAACTAAATTACTTCTCATATCAATAGTTTCAAATCGTTATTTGTCTCCTTTGGTGCTTCTCGCCAAGGGGGACAGAATGTTCATGCGTATTGCCTCCAGGTACGCATGAGCATAAGCCATAGAAGCTTTCTGCAAATACACGTGCTTAAGCTTGCATACGATGGCTATATAGAAATATTAGGTTGTATAGGATGGTTATATACAAGCTATCTACAAATGCACCTGATTTTACTTTTATGTTTTTTAATTAGGTGAAGAACGTTTTTGGTCGAAATTTTTCGATTTTGTACTCACTTACATTTTTCTTAACAATGTTGTTAAGCCGATCTGAACATTGACAAAAAATACTTAGTTTAAACTAATGGTGGAATTTCCATAAAGTAAAAATTAATTTACAACAATATACAAGTGAACGCGCTCTAGCTTGCATAAGATGGCCACATACAAGCTACCTACAAATGCACGAGCTTTAGCTTGCATAAGATGGCTATATACAAGCTATAGCTTGTATAAGATGGCTATATGCAAGCTAGCCTGCTATGGCTTGCATAAGATGGCTATATACAAGCTATAGCTTGTACAAGATGGCTATATGGAAGCTAGCTTGCTATAGCTTGCTAGCTACAAATGCACATGCTATAGCTTGCATAAGATGGCTATATACAATCTATCTACAAATCCACCATGCTTTCTGTATTTCAAGTGATTTCGTTTTATGATCGACATTTTTCGATTTTGTGCTCACTTGGAAATTATTTTTTTTAACAATGAAGTTAAGCCGATTTGAACGTTAATATAAAATACTTATTCAAAACTAATGATGGAATGTCCGTGAAGTAAAAATTAACTTACAACAATATAAAACATACAAATCATAATAGTGCAAGTGCTTTAGCTTGCATAAGATGGTTATATACAAGTTATAGCTTGTATAAGATTGCGATATAGAAGCTACCTAAAATTCACGTGCTATAGCTTGCACAAGATGGATATATACAATCTACAGCTTGTATAAGATGGCAATATACAAGCTAGTTACAAAAGTACGTGCTGTAACTTGCCATAAGATGGCTCTATACAAGCTATAGCTTGTATAAGATGGATACATACAACGTACCTACAAATGCACGTGCTAAGCTTGCATAAAATTGCTATATACAAGCTTTAGTTTGTATCAGATGGCTATATGCAAGCTATCTACAAATGCACATCCTTAGCTTGCATAAGATGGTTTATACAAGCTATAGCTTGTATAAGATAGCTATATACAAGCTACCTTATAAGAAGGATATATACAAGCTATTAGTTTGTATAATATGGCCATATACAAGCCATCTTGTTAGAGGTCTCAGGGAAATAGACAAAATTCAGGAGGCTTCATCAACAGGCATTAACGTTCCAAGAGATGGTATGATTAAAAAATATAACTTCGAGAAAAACTTTCAAACGAAGTTAAGTAGCAAGAAAGAGTGGGTAGGGGAAACTGTTAACTGCACTCTGAAAGCAAACACCATCAAGTGGTACACTGATGGATCGAGAACATCGGAAAGGATTGGTGCAGGAATATTTGGGCCAAAACCCAAACTTTCTATACCGATGGGACAGTCTACTAGTATTTTCCAAACTGAAGTACAAGCTATAGGAAAATGAGCAGATCGTAACCTCGAAAAGAAATTGCAGTAAACAAAATATTGCACTGAAAGCTTTGAGCTCTTACTCTATCAGTTCTAAACTGTTATATGGGAATGTGTAGGCAGGTTAACTGAAATCGGCAAAAATAATAATGTCACACTTCATTGGGTACCTGGCCACGTATCAATCCAGGCAATGAGGAGGCAGACCCCTTAGCAAAAATGGGTGCTTTGACTCCCTTAGTGGGGCCTGAACAATACTGCGGAATAGGAGAAAATGTGATTAGAAATAAAATCAAAAAAGGAGAGGAGGCCATAAGACCCAACAAATGGATAAAACTCCTCAAACAGAGACAGGCCAAACTACTACTTGGGAATTATAACCAACAACGTTTCACAGACTGTATAACCTTAAGCAGAAACAACCTCAGAATAATAACGGGCCACCTTGCAGGACACTGTAAATTAAAAAGACATCTTAACTTCCTTGGCTTAGTAAGTAGTGCCACATACAGGTTCTGTGATATAAAAGAGAAAACGCCGGACCATATTCTGGTCAACTGTGATGCACTTGTTCATCAAAGGAAAAAAAAATCTTGGACGATACCAGGTGGAAGAGAGTGACGCAAAAAATACTTCAAATACTCAAATTCATGAGGGAAATAAATTT
Source organism: Philhelius pedissequus (assembly GCA_910595825.1). NCBI lineage: Eukaryota > Metazoa > Arthropoda > Insecta > Diptera > Syrphidae > Philhelius > Philhelius pedissequus. The sequence continues at coordinate 113,906,421 of OU343160.1, read as the reverse complement.
GTAGGCAGAACTGTAAAATGAGCTATCCTCACCCAGCTTTAGGCGGCGGCACCTTAGATCTCAAGGTCGCAGTGCAATAACCCCATATTAATACTCATTCCTTCATTATTGTTATAGCTTACATATTACGATGCGTTAGTAACACACTTCATAAATATGAAGAGCAGTCTACAATCAGACACCAACTTAATTTCTAGACGTCGAACTTTACGTGCGGCAGTCAACATAGTCGACAATTTAGCACATTCACTGTTTGGATTACTTGATTCCGAATACGCTGAAGAAATATCCAAAACCATCAATCAAGTGAACACCAATGAAGCATATCTATTAACAATGCTAAAAAATCAGAATTCCATAATAGATTCCACCATCAACATAATGAAACAAGATCATATCGAAGGAAGGGAACGCATGAGTTTTCTTCAGAAGCAAGTTACACACATCATCGCGAGAATTGGAGAAACTACTGTGTCTGTGACACAATGTACTTTCATTGCAAACCATTATTTTCCACCAAACAACATAACAACATGGGTTACTTAAGTGTAAGTCTACGACCACTAACTTAACTGAATTTGTATCATTAGCCTTAAATTGCCACGGACTTTAATAAAGCATTTGACAAAAGTTCAACAAAATTATCATTTTCAAGCTTAAAGCCCTTGGATCTCCTAATGGTTTTTTTCAATGGATAGATTCCTACCTTTCAGGTCGTGAGTATTAAGTCTAGTTAAGATCTTTTGTGTCAGATCCTTTAATTGCTAAATCTGGCGTCACATAAGGTAGCCATTTCCAAGCTGAAGTACAAGCTATAGGAAAATGTGCAGATCGTAACCTCGAAAGAAATTACAACAAACAAAATATTGCCATCATGTCAGATAGCCAAGCCGCACTGAAAGTTTTAAGCTCCTACTCTATCAGTTCTAAACTGATATGGGAATGTGTAGGTAGGTTAAATGAACTGGGCAAAAATAATAATGTCAGACTTCATAGGGTACCTGGCCACGTAGGTGTACAGGGCAATGAGGATGCAGACTCCTTAACAAAAATAGGTGCGGCGGCTCCATTAGTGGGGCCTGAACCTTACTGGAATAGGCGAAAATGTGATTAGAAATAAAATCAAAAAAGAAGAGGAGGCCATAAGATCCAACAATTGGATAAAACTCCCTAAACCAATATAACCAACAACGGCACCTTAGATCTCAAGATCGCAGTGCAACAACCAAATAGTAATATTCATTCATTCATTCTTGTTATAGCTTCAATAATTCAAGATAGCTATATACAAGCTATGAGCCTGCGATATTCTCAAAATCAGACCTACTGCAAGCTAAATTAATAGTTGTGTAGTAACCACCGTTATATTTACATTGCTTCTGCTACCAATTATTTGTGCATCACCAATAAACATATCAAGATTTAACAACAATCCAGGAATATATTTCGAAAATCTTGGAATCTTAGTTGCAAATGAATGGAAAATAATTGCTTATTACATCTGGCGTCCCACAAGGTAGCCATTTCGGTCCTATTATTTTTATTCTGACAATAAATGATGTAGAATCAGTGCTAAAGGATTCTAAACTTTTTTCGTACGCACCAGACATGAAAATTTTTAAAGTAGTTTCTTCACCTTGTGATCATTTGCATTTGCAAAATGGCTGGGATAATTTCTTTGTGTGGTGTCAAAAGAACAATTTAGAACTTAACGTCGATAAATGCCAAGCAATCACATATTCTCACAAACGTTTTCGTCCGCCACCACGGGACCACTACCTAAATATCGACCTTGTTTCAAAAGAAAAGTCCATTCGCGATTTAGGCGTTATCTGTGATAATGAGCTCATTTTCAGATCTCATTATGATAACATATTTCTAGGACAAACTCTGCTCTTAGTTTCGTCAAGCGTTGGTCTAAGGAGTTTTCAGTTCTTTAAACCTTTGATTTCTCAATTAATTTTTTTTCTATTAATTTTTCCTACTCTTTTTTAATTTATAGATCTACTGATCCTATATTTTTTTAATTTTTTTTTGTATTTGATGTTTTAACTGCTAAGCAGACCCTTGTATATGCAAACTTTTTTTTTAATTTTATTGTTAAGTGCCGATACGACTAGCAATCGAAATTGCCATCGTGCAAATAGACCCCAGCGCATGCGATATCTGGGGGGATAGAGGCGTGGGATTATTATTCATTTAACTTTGAATCTACCAAATGTTTACATCCTTGACAATTAATGATCATGGCGACACATTTAAGGAAGTACACTATGGAACTATCAGCCCTCCTGTTGTCACCATCTCAGTTGAAAGCAGATTTATCAACGGGTAAGAAGACTTGCTTCATTTGTATGAGATCTCAACAACGAAAAAACATTCAACTGGAAATCAATTGTTATTCGACATCCCAATTCCACAAGTTGAACAAAAATCCTTCAATCTATTTCAACTTATACACTTTCTTTCAATTGCCCATAATACACTTCTGACCATCAATCCGGCAATAGAAATTCCAGCCACAAATCATTACAGAGACCAATGCTTTGCAATGTCAGCATCTGAGCTTAAAGGGTGTGACAAGGGAAATGGTATGCAGTTTTTTTGCGCTAACAGAAAGGCAAAATACTACAGTGGTTCACAAGCATAGAATTGCGAATTAAGTCTATTCCACAACCATACTGTTACATCATGCAATGTGCTAAACTAAATCCAAGGAATGACCTGATCTGGACCCAGCTGAACAGCAGAAATCATTGGATATTCGGAAATCTTCACAACATTCCACTAACTGCTGTATGTAAAACCGAACCTCTTCAAATTGAACTCCCTGGATCCGGCCTTCTATTAATCGAAAATAATTGTGTCCTGAGAAATAATCGTTTTACTATCCAAGGAAGTCAGATGAGAATCAGCACTCTACAATCACCCTACATCAGCTTTGGAAATATCTCTTCAATCGCCAAACCCAATGATGTTCCCACATCATTAGAATTACATCCTACGTTCAACAAAACCCATCCTGAATCTTTAAACCATCTCCAGACTCAACTCTCTGCCATACAACACGAAGATCTCGTCAATCTAAACAACAGAGTTTTCGTCAACAGCATTCATTACCATTTCGTCAGCTAATTGGCTCTATCCTTGTTTCAACTTGCGTTGGACTAACAATTATTAACAAACTTTGGAAGAGAGTGACGTCAGTTCCAAATTCCACTCCAGTTCCAAAAACTCGAACAAAATACAACGTTAATGAAATATGAGAATACAGTTAAATGCAATCCCATTCAACGCAGGGAAGTATGTTAAGCAACACAAAAAATAGTCAAAACTGCTGACCTCCATTGTAAGCAATTAAGCAATGACGACAACAACCTATATTAACACCAACAACTAAAAAGTGGTTATCAACCTACATTTATGTATTTTTATTATGAATTAATACCTTGTAAGCATTAAATATGTAGCATATTAAGTATAAAAGAATCATGAGGCCCAACAATAAACATCATTTTAATTACAATCGTGTTTGTATTTATTTCGATCAGCTCATTATTGCCAGATCAATTTTTAGGTGCCTGCATTTTACTCATCAAAATCCTATAGTTTATACTATAAAATCAACGAAGACTCAGTCTTATTGTTTGTACAATAAGATACAACATTTTCATTATCATCATTCTTATAGGTTGTACTATAAAACCAACCAACACTTATTGTTTGTACAATAAGATTCAACAGTCAACACCCCACTCGATTTTTATTTTCTTCTGTAACTTTATCCATATCATTCATTATTTAACATCGCTGTTTGTTTTTTTGGTTTTCTTGGTTGATTGGCACTACAGCTGGATTGCTGGAGGGTCAAGCGTAAGCCCCCTCCTCCCACCACAACAAGTTGAAAACAATGGGAGGGCTGCCGATACATACATGCCTGAAATCGTCGCCTTTGTGGCGGAATGTAAAAAAGTCGAAATTGACCACGAACATGAGAGTTGCGTTGCAGAACGACCATCGGCTGATGAATTCTCGAGACAACTGCTGGCGCTTGGTAGTGGCCAAATTCCTGTTGATGTCTCAACTGGATTGACATCATTCCTGGCAAATTTTCGCAAGTTAACAACGTCGGAGGAGAAACTCTTCACCGTAGTAAAGTGTTCCACAGGAATGCAAAAAATTATAAAAATGTCGATTGGATTTGTCAACGGGCATCACTAGCAGCGAGGAATAAGGACGTCGTCGCATCGATTCAATATTTCAATATTCAGAATCTAATCGCTGGAGAATTGCATTCGTATAAATCCGTTGACCGACGAGGAAGAAGCTACCAACTATCCGACGAAATTTTTGAGCTCGCTGATGTGCCAGTAACTCCGATGCATATTTTACAGCTGAATGTGGGATCGATCATATTCATGTTGCGGTGATCTAAGCCATGATCATTTAAGGCAAATTTAACGAAGAGGATGTCCTTATCCCACAAACTCCGATAATTTCAACTGATTTTCCATTCCAATTCAAGCGGATTCGGTTCCACGTTCGATTGGTTTTTGCTATGACAATCAATAAACCGCAAGGCCAATTGTTGTAAGTCTATGGAGTAAATCTCGAATTTCTCTGTACCTTGCCTGTTCGCGTGTTAGCAAACCGTCTTTGTTGTTTGTTTTTACGCCGGAAAACAAATCGAAAAACCTTTTTTATATTACTCTCTACTTTTTTGGATTCCATCCAAATAAATCACATTATTTGAACTATGTGTGTTTTATTAAAGCTCTGCATTTAATGTGAAGGCGTTAGATTGGGCCAATACTCTACTATTTCTAACCATCCCTAAACTTGAATACGGCAATAACTTCCAAGTCACCAGTCACCATTCCTCCAAGATTTATCTGGGAGGACTTAAGCTTCTTTTAAGATGATGTCATCCATGTTTATACTGATGAATCGAAAACTAGTGATGGAATTAGTGGGGTTGTGTACTCAAACAGACTATAATAAGCGAATGTGCGCTTAGAAAAGGCCAAAGCTAAATAATACGACCAGTTCTCTTGGTCACTTCAACACGACTTTTTCTCCTGAACAAGAAAGAGAAATAGTAGGTTCGGTTAGGTTTGGTCGAAGTGGCTGTAAGCATTGTAGTTGACAAACAGTGACCAGAGTTTCGTCCCTTCTAATACCACATAAATCCTGAGATAATGTCCTTATTCGGTGAACCATTTGGAGCTGCTAATGAAGTGTAAGAGACTGTAGATATCTATTTTGTTTAGATCGCTGAGATCATCGAAGAAAAAGTCTCCAAGATAGAGCTTTCGTCTCCGAGATACATAAGAGATGAGAAATAGATTCGCCATCTTCTTCGTCCATGCACCTTCTCCAAAAATCGTTTGAATAAACGCAGAGCCTTGTTGTGTGCTTACCTGTGACGCTAGTGTTCGGGTATGACACATTGCCGAGCTGATTCCCTGGGATATCCCTGTGCCATGGCGGCCAACATGGGTGAAAATTGAACTGCTGCGCCATCGGCATAAACTATAGTTATGAAGTTTGTGGAGGACGATTTCAAAGTTCTAATAGGCACCTGACTATCTGAGAAAATACGGATCTCAATAGCTGATATCAAATTTTCTTTGAACCAGGAAAGGACTCTAATTGCCACGATTTCCACCTGGAATAAGCTACAATAATTAGGAAGGCGGTAGGAGAGATTTAATTTTAGTCTGTTTGAGTACACAACCCCATCATCAGTTTTTGATCCATCAGTATAAAGATGGATAACATCATCTTAGAAGAAGCTTAAGTCCTCCCAGAAAGATTTTGGAGGAAGGGTGACTTGGAATTTTTTACCGAAGTATAGGGATGGTGAGAAATAGTAAAGTATTGCGGGAAAATAGACAGCTTATATGGAATATATATATATATGATTGCTAGCGGACCAGGCGAACTTCACCTCGTCCCAATTAAACGCTTTCCCATTAGCTGCAGAGCTATAATAAAACACAGATAGTTGAAATTTCAATGCGATTTATATGAGTGGAATCAAAATAAGTAGACAGTGAATGATAAACAACATTTTCCGGTTTTTCTCCGCGACCTAACCTAACCGAAGTTGGAAGTCACCAAGAGAACTGGCCGTATTGTTTAGCTTGAGGGATTTTCTAAGCGCACATTCGCTTATTCCAACTTCTTCCGCAGCCTCCACGCTGAACACTTACCACCACTTCACTTTTTTTAATAATTTGTTTATTTTGAACAAACTAACACCAAATAGAGTAAAATTTTCACTCAAATACAATGTATATATGCAAGGTATGCATGTATGTGATACAAGGCTTATTGGTTAAAAAAACGAAGTTTAGAAGTTCGAATAAAAGAACATCTGTCACGCATCCAAAAATAACAAACAACATACTCCTCTGTAGCACTACATACAATTGAATTTGACCACTGCAGAATGTGAAATATGGAAAACATAAAATTTAAAAAACAAGTAAGCGATACATACACACTGGATGCCTACGAAAGTATTTACATGTACCTAAACAGAAGCATAGCAACGAATACGATGGAAGCACCAATATGCTCACCACTTTAAAGTATTTATACAGAAAATTGAGCCGTGTCGAGTTAGAAACATATGAGCTCTACTTACGTTTAGCAAAAACAATGCAACAAATAGAAGTCGATTCTGTTTTAAACTCGCTCCACAACGACGTCGACTATAAAATTATTAATAAAAGGAACAAATTGAATTTAAAATTCGATAACTTAAGAAATATAAAATATATAAAGAAAAAGATGAAAGAAAAAAAGCCTAGTTTACTCAGCAATCCAACCTACAAATTTTGTCACGGACTTATCAGAACAGTCTTTTACAAACGAAGAAATGTGCTACGAAAAGGTTTAAAGTTTACACCTCAACCAGAAAAAACTCAAATACGATTATTTGAGCGGACATTGAAACTGGCATAAAATATACCAATGAAAAAACAAAACAAGACATAAGAAATGCAACAACATCGGCAATCCGAAAGGTTTCTCGTGTAAAAACCGTATCATCGAACTCATATGAATTTCGGAAAACCCTCACCAATTTAAAAGAGAAAAATTGCTTGTCCTTAAAGCTGGCAAGGGCAGAGACATTATAATTATGGACAAATTACAGTATAAAGAAAAAGTAATCGAAACAATGCGCATTACCTCCAGCTACGCATGACCACAAACCATTAAGTTAGTTTGTGATTTCCGCCACATGAGCATGCCTACAAAAGCTATTTGTGTTGCGCACCACAACAAACTTCGGGTTGTGCTGTCGATGTCGGCATTTTGTTCCTCCGTTTCCGCCATTCTCGTTCTTACTCTCTACTCGCAAGCACACACCAGTCATCCATCCTCCATTCTCAATTAAAATATTTTTTTTTCACTTTGCCCATAAGGCACCCACTTTGTATTAAGTTTCCTCTTTGAATTTTGTTTATGCTGGCTCGTTTCTTCTAATAAAATATAAAAAAAAATCAGAAACAAACTGTCGAATGATTTTTATTTTTGTGGATGTGGAAAACTTCTTTTTTTTTCGTCCATGAAAGGCTGCTGCTGTCAAACGTGCGACATCCATTTTGTGGAAGAGCACTCCTAGTCCCGAATCGCAGTGGCGCTTCATAGCATGTGCAGATATTTGTAACAAGAAAAGTCCCGTTTGGCCAGCCATCGTAAAAGATTAGTTTGTGGCGGATTCTTGTTCCGCCGCCACCCTTCATAATCGAGCTGCAGAGACAATGCACTTTTTTGGTGCATAGAACAATTCTTGTTCCACCGCCACGTTTCATCAGCCACTCGATCTCTGCACAGATACCGGTTTTTTGTGCCCGTTCCACAGCCACGTTTCATCAGGCATATCGAGCTGCATAGGCACCGCTTTTTTGTGCCTGTTCCATTTTTTACGTATTAAATTATTTAAATATATATATATATACATTTTCAACGGTCTTAGCGTCAAGCTCTTTCTCTTTCTCTTACTCATCGCATCTCAGTTTAACTTATGCTTAGTCAATTAAGTTTATGTTTGCTTTGTGCGATAAAGTTTTTGCCATTATAAAATTGCAACAAATTTTTCCAAGAATCAAAACGTTTACATAACGTAGTTTCTTTTCAATATTCGTGCTTACATTTCGCTATTCTGGTTTCTGTTAGCGGTTTGTTTGTTATTTCTATGTACTGTTTCACAACGCGTGATACAGTATTCGGTTCTTTTGCGAACCAAACGGTGCACATACCTCTACAACCATAATATTTTTGTAACGGTTAATCAAATTAATCACCAGCCTATACAGTTTTCTTTTCTATTTATTTGTTCGGCAACAAATTCTCAATAAGATTTTTTCTGTTTTTTTTTCCCACTCACATGAATGTTCTTCGCGTGTGGAATGGTGAATTGGTCCTCAGTTATATGTACTTCGACAAAATTTCTCAATTGTCGTGTTTCCAAACTACTCGTATTTCATTTGCAAATCTCCTTATGCATTGTAGTTTCTGTGCTCTATATGAAATTACTTCTTTAGTTTTTCGAAACTTTTTTTCAAAGTTTTTTTTGCTCCAGCGTTTTTTCGCTTAAGAAATTTTCGAGATATTTTTTAATAAATATTATTCCTCATTATTTTTTATTTATTCGTTTTTTCGTTTAAGATATTTTCGATATACCTTATAATAAATATTTTTCTCATTCGGGAAAGTTTTTACTTACTTTTTTCTGTTTCCTTTCTAAATTTTTCGAGTTTTTTCTCGAATGTTTTTTCGTTCAATATATTCTTGAAATATCTTATAGTATAAGTATTCTTCCTCATTCGGAAAAGTTTTAAGAACTTTTTTTCAGTTTTTAAAACCTTTTAGAGTTTTTCCTCAAACGTTTTTTTGTTTAAAAGAGATTCTTAAATAATGTTGTAATTGATATTTGTCCTCAGTCGGAAAGTTATTCGGATCAATTCTTAAATATTGTGTTCCTTCCAAACACTTCTTTCTTTATACTCTCATGGTGTTTCGCATGTAGTTATAATTCTCTTTTTTTCTTCTTTTACTGCGATTAAAAATACTTTTTCTCCATTCCAGAAAGTGGTTTTAGGTTTCCCTGTTTTTCAAATATATCAGGTAAGCCTCGTGAACATTTTGCTTGAAATCTTCAAATGTTTTTTATTAACCATTAGTCGTTCACTTTTATATTTTGCCTCCCATTTTTCTCAGCCGCGAACGAAGTACTTCCCTCTAGAGTACTTTCCATAATTATGCCTTTCTCTTCGCATATTGACGCAGTACGCCGTCACAAAATGTGTACTAGGTACTTAGGCAACAGTCATTCCAAATCCTCATGCTCCAACAAGCAGTCTTGTAATTATTGCAAGAAACGTCACCATACGCTACCCTACATCGCTACTATAACTCATTTCAACAGTGTTGGAAAAAAAATCAAAAATACAGTCCACTCCTCAAGTTCGCCTGTCAACATGTCAACCCCATTGTCACAGGTTCGATCCCTGCCGTAGTCTATGTCTTCTTACTTTTCCATTAAAAAACAATTCTAAAAATAAATGTCATACAATGAGTTGCTGGTTTACTCATTACATGCTGTTTAGGCATAGAACTCACAACATGTGATTGTGTAAAACTAGGGTACCGATAAAATATGACAAAAAATAAAAAAAATTAATGCGAATTATAAGGGACATCGATAAATAAGACACGGAAATTTCTCCGCATTAGTTCAGCCGCCATTCCTGAAGATAAAATCTGAGACAACAACCACCTACAGTCTCCGAATATCGCGCCACACATCTTTCCTATCATTCTTTCTCTTCCGTAACCTCATCCTCATGCCCGCGCTGTGTTGAAACATTTAAAGGGTATTCATAATCCCTTGAGCGTGTGTAGATTATAAAAAAAAAAAAAAAAGAATTTTGTTCGATGTTATTTCCATTTGAAAAAATTCAATTCATTATTACCAATGAAATTCATATTTAAAATTCAACTATGAAAAGCTCGGCGCATAAGGGGGGCGCGTTGCCACCCGCCTGCAAGTGGGGTCCAGTTTGGATGTATACCAAGTTTTTTTTGGATTTAATTAAAAATTGGCAATTAAAAACGGTAAATAGAGATATTTTTTTTACTTTAAACTTAAACCAAGCCTATTCTTAATATCTTGTCTGTTTAGATGTTATTACATTGTGTATTTGGACTTTTTGCACTCTTACAAAAATCAGGTATTAATGAGGTATGTTGTAACGAGTGTGATGCAAGGTATATTGGTCAAACAAAACGAAGCTTAGAAGTTCGAATGAGAGAACATCTGTGGAGTAGGAGGTAAGTAGATGCATTCATTCTCGATGAAGATTTTGTAATGAAATCACCGGTTACATGGAATCATAAAGTTCATGACTTCATTTGATTGTTGAAAAAAACTGATGCTTGAGATGTGATGCTTTAGTAAAAGAAAAAAAAATACGAAATCACTTCCGTCTTGAAATCATCGAATTCATAAGTTCTTTTTCTTGGTTGAAAATACAGATTCTTGAAATATAATAAATTAGTCACAGAAAAAGACTACATGTCTGTCGGTTACTGTATCTACTTACAAACGTATATTATGTACATCCAAAGTATTTTATATAAAGCATTTATTCATTTGTTAGTTGCTTATATTCATATACAATTGTATTATATTTTATTTTTCACAACAGAACACATAGAACATTTGTTGTTGTATGTTCTCTATGATCATAAAATATTAATAAAATCATTCTAGAACAAAGAGATCAGGCCCGACAAAAAACAGTAGGTAGTTATAGGCGCGAACCGAGCGAGTGGAAAACCAAAAAAAGGTTACATTTTCGCATCATTTATTTTTTTTATATCATGTCAAAAATCTTTTTATGGAGGAAATATTCGCCTCCGGTTTGGTATAAAATTCATGCATATGAAAAAGGATTGTGCATTCATTAAAGGTTTTTTGTTGCCTATTCTCTATTATCTTACTTGAGCTAAGCAGAACATGCTACTTAAATGGCAAACTGGTGACGGGCTGCATCACCTTTCATGAGTGAAATCAATGATAATCTCTCCTGTATGACCGCTGTCATATACGATTTGACCAAGGCAGTTTTCATTGAGGAGTGAATTTCCTACTGGGATGTGGAAATGGAATATTGAATCATAAAATTAAAAAAAAAGTTAATGATACATATGCACAAACTCGATGCTTACGAAAGTATTTACATGTACTTAAGCAGAATAATAGCAATGAATACGATGGAGGCACCAATATGCTCACCATTTTTCAAATGGATCCCCTTGACAAGATGACGTTTTTTACCTTTTTCTTTCTCCGATGTCTAATCAGTTATCCCTCTTCTTAGTCTAGATGCTGCACAGGGAAATTGGGTGCAGTATATCGTACTCGCTGAGGATGACAATTAATGTCGCAATGCATCCAAATATGAATAACTAAAATTTGTAAATTTAACAAAGTTTTCAAATAAATTCAATTATATAATTAGGCAAAGTCAAAAAGGTGTTTCTTTTTCAATCTAAATTTTATATTTTACTTTGCGGTCATTTTTATCGTTTTAATTTTTAATAACATAATTAAATATATATAGTCATTCAATAAATAATTAGCACTCAGTGTATTAAAATAAAGTCACTGATAACTAACACGTTCTAAGATTGCGAAATATTTTAGTAAAACTTAACTTTTTCTTAGGTCTCACTTCACGAAACAAACAAATTTAAAGCGCAACAACAACTGAAGCAATCAAAATACAGATACTTTGTTATTTGCTCATTATAGATACCTAATATTTACATGGGGTCTCTACGATCTAGATTCTTTATTAAGCTAGGTCCCATTCTATGAAAATTGCTCAAGGAGACTACAAATAACATTCTAAAACAAATTTTATACTAGACATTGCACAGCTCATAGCATTCTATCGATAGTGTACTCTTTGGCTGCCATTTTCACTTTGAGGTTAGCGCTTGTGCCTGCTGCACGTTTGTTTCGTTCCTTCTGTTGAAGGTTTTTTAAGTCTTGTAATGATAGTTAGAGCAGGAACACAGCGATACGTATTCCTTCGCGACATTTGTGCAATTAAAATAGTATTCTATGAAAAGCACAATGCCAAATTTCTAGCATTCTATTTTTCTTTCTTTCTATCAAAATGGCAGATAGTATACTATAGAACAAAGAAGGTGGAGACACCGTGTTATTGTCGTCCAGAAATCAACTATGTGAACACTTCCCCGCTGCGCACACTTACCACAAACGACTCTACCACCCAATGTGTGCGAGAGGGATAGGATAATGAAATACGGAATATCATACCAGTATATTTTCTACCATGGAACTTAAAATATTTTTTGTACGACATCTAACACTACATCAATTGTAGCTATGTTATACGATTTAGCACCCGTGTTTTGTGTGCAACTCCATATAGAGTTGTTAAAAACACGACATCGAGACTTAGGAATTTCATTTTAAACTTATTGGAAGCACTGGTGCATTCAATGACATCATTGTATATGAAACCTATAGTACTACTATGAGACTGAATTGTTTAGCTAGTAGTTCCGTCGATGAGGGCGCTAGTTTCCCTTTTCTTGGTATTGAATTGTTGATGTGGAAGAAGTAAATGTAGAGGCAAATACTAACAAAAGCAAGGGAGACGGTCGAAACTTACTAGTTCTGACAACAATATTGAGGGTAAGGGAGAAAACCGAATAAGCTGTTTTTGCCATGGCAACCTTCAAAATATGGTGGGCATAAATAAATTATATCAAGGCTATTGGCGTATACATGAATTTGAAGTAGGAATGTATATGGATATACATGCATGTATAGGTTATTATAGAATTTATTTAAAATTTTTCTTTCAAATTTTAGATATTTGGTGGATTTTAGGATTTTTAATTGTAGCAACGTTGCTACTTTTCACTTTTTTTATGCGAAAATAGCAAAGCAATGTTGAGATATTTCAATACGTTTTGTTTAGGTAGGTACATGTGTACCCAGATACCCACCTACGTACAATATGTATGTACATAGGTACTTTTTTTCTTTTGCAAATATAATATCTATTGAGAATTATTTAATTTTTTTTCCAGACAGTTTTATGAGGAAATAAAGTAGGTATACCTATGCAGTATTTTTTTTATTTTTTTTTTTTTTTTGACTAGCGATATTATATATGTATGTAAGTTCTATATTACAAGTTATGGATTCGAAAAAAATCGAACTCGAGATTTTGATCAAACTTGACATTACGATGATAGCGAAGGCGAAAAAATGGGTCCGCAATTCCGTCTATCTGTCTGTCTGTCCTCGAGTTTACAGCCTAAATGTTTTTTCGTAAACATGTCCCCAGTTTTTTTTCAGCTTTTTTAAGACGAAAGATGACAGTACCTACCTATGTACCTGCCAAACTTTCTTTTTGACTAAAAAGGTAAATATTATTTAAATATTAAATATTATTTTTAATATTATTTGGTGGATTTTAGGATTTTGAATTGTAGCAACGTTGCTACTGTTCAGTTTTTCTATGCGAAAATAGCAAAGCAATGTTGAGATATTTCAATATGTTTGGTTTAGGTAGGTACATGTGTACCCAGATACCCACCTACATACAATATGTATATACATAGGTACTTTTTTTCTTTTGCAAATATAATATCTATTGAGAATAATTTAATTTTTTTTCCAGACAGTTTTATGAGGAAATAAAGTAGGTATACCTAATCAGTATTTTTTTTATTTTTTTTTTTTGACTAGCGATACTATATATGTATGTATGTGGGTTCTATATTACAAGTTATGGATTCGAAAAAAATCGAACTCGAGATTTTGATCAAACTTGACATTACGATGATAGCGAAGGCGAAAAAAAGGGGTCCGCAATTCCGTCTATCTGTCTGTCTGTCCTCGAGTTTACAGCCTAAATGTTTTTTTCTTAAGCATGTCCCCAGTTTTTTTTTCAGTTTTTTTAAGACAAAAGATGACAGTACCTACCTAGGTACCTGCCAAACTTTCTTTTTGACCAAAAAGTTTTCTTTTTCTAACAATCAAACATGACATTACGATCATAGAGAACACCAAAAAAGTGGGTCCCCTAATTCCGTCTATTTGTCATTCTGTCCTCGAGTCTACAGTCTATACATTTTGATAGATTGTCTTCCAACTTGGTACATATTGTTTTTTTCTAATATGCCCACACGTTTTTAACTAGTTCATTAATGAAGGGAAAGGGTACCTTTAAGTAATTTTTTTTTGTAAAAAAATTCTTTTTTTGGTACCTCTGGTAGAACCATTTTTTTTGGTTTTCGATTTTCTCGGAAACGGTTAATCTGATTTTTTTTTAATTTTTTTACGCAGAAGCTCGTAGAAAGTTTAAACACTATTGTATACCAAAATTTTTCAAAACAAATTATTTTGGAAATTATTTTTTTTTTGAAAATTCAAAATTTCGACAACGACTTAATAGATTTTTTCGAAACTTCGTATTTAGTAGTTTTTAGACATTATCTTGAGTGGGTAAAAAAACTATTTTTCTAAAATAAAAAGCAACGGTACCTCCCATACAAATGTTAAAAACCGTTAAAAAAAATGTATCTCTCAAAAACGGCTCCCAGAATTTTCAAAAAAATATTTTGCAAATAAATATTAAATGTTTTGAAGATTTTTTTAAATAATATTTTCAAATGTTTATATATATTGTTGAATACTCATTTAAAAAAAAGTAAAAAACGACACACAAGTGTATACCTGAATATTTAAATATTCCCTACAGCCATCAAACAATTTTCATTCTATCTGCCCGTAGAATAAAAAACATGCACACACAACCAGCTCCTACTCAACAAAAAAATCCTCATAAAAAAAAAAACAAAAAACCTATGAAATAAATTGTTTTCCTTTTCTCCTCTAACTTATAATAAATTTTTTATATATTTCTCTCATCAATTTATTGTCACACTATTTCCCTTCATACGCATTTTCATAACACACCAACACTACCTAACCTCCGATTTGGTAGTGGAACCCATAATGAGTATTAGAACTTATTGCAGGCTGGATGAATTTCGTCGTCATGATAGTACTATTAATATCTATATACAATGATGACATTTAAATTTTAAAAACTGTATGTTTGTACCATATACCCCGATTATATGAGTGAATTGGGGAATCGAATCGAATCTGAATTGAGATTTCGATTCAGGTATGCCATATACCGTCGCGTGATCGGAAGATTGAATTAAAATGGAATTGAAGTGACAATCTGAGTTTACAGAATAAACAACAAAAACATGCAACACAAAAAATACAGAGAAAACGGACACCCATTGAATACAAAAAAAAAACTATATGTGCACACACATGCCAAGAATCAGATGCGAATTCGATTCTTCAATTCCTCGGTTCAGGTATAGAAATATATTTTCAATTCGATCCAGCTCGTTAAGTGGGATTGGATCGAGTAAACCGATTTTAATCCGATTCAAGTAAACATCGACCTAAATCCTGATTCAATTTTCCATATAAACATAGTAATAGACAAATAATACTACGTTTCCACCGAACTTTAATCTCTTGTAGATTTACTAATCCCAAAAAGTGGTTTCACCGCTCCAAAAGTAGATTAATTTTGACAGCACTATTCAAAATGCATATATCTTTTCATTTTCTCTTATGATGTAGAAGTGAGACAGGCAGCTTTATCTGTGTCAACCGAAGAGAACAATTCACTTCCTCGATGAATGTGTTCATTTCGATATGGAAGTAGGGTAGTTCGATTGAAGATTTAAATGAGATTTATTTTAAATCTTCATCTGAGAAGATTAAAATTTGTATGGTAAATCATCAAGATTTGTAGGAGATTTAGCTAAATCTACTTAAATCTCGGTTTAGTGGTCGGTGGAAACGTAGTATAAGATAAGGACCCGAAACCTCTTCCATCATTCGAATTTGTGCCAACGAGCTGAAACACGAACACAAGTAACTTTTCCGTTCAACTTCCACTAGACATTTTGATAAGAACGCACACAAGAATGTTTTCTGTTCATCTTCTTAAAGAGCCATGGATAACACTGTCCTAGTAATTTGTTTTTGGTTTGTTTTTCGATTTCACGGTTATTCAATGATAGATAATCAAAAGTACGGATACAACAAAGTAATCAAATTGGTCGTGTGGGGTGAAACGTACGAAAGCTTCTATTCTTAGTATGGCTTATTTGTGGTTAGTACCTATCAAGACTGAAATATAACATTGCGGGCGATCACTCACTTATTAGATATGTTATCTCGGATACCAAGCTATCAGGGTATATCTGTGGACGAATCAGATAGGTTAGCTGAAAGCTGTCTAAAAATCAAAGCAAAACGCATACCAACGAATTTTTCAGTCAGCTGCTTCTATACATTTGTTCTCGGATAGCTAGTTATTCCAATTTTTTTGGGATAACTCAAGATAGCTTTCATGAGAGCAGCTGTTTTTTCATCAGATGTGGTTTTGCACGCATTACAACAACAGAAAGTTATTTCCGATTGCTGAGAATAATTGAGTGAATGTCCCCATTACTACGTCACTTCTATTTTTTCACTTTGGTGTGATAATTTTTGATAGTGTGATGTCACGCGAGATTTTAAATGAAAACAAATTAAAAACGAAACAAAGTTTGAAATTGTAAAGTTTGGATTTTATTATTAAATTTGAATATTTTGTTTTATGTGAAATTGCTTAAAAATGTGGTGTGCTGCTTGTAGGTGTAATAACAATTAAGACAATAAAAACAATACATTAAACAGAGATGATGTGTCATACTATTCTTTCGCAAAAGATCCAGTACTGCTGAACATTTTTATTCATTTTTGTAAAAGAAAGGATGTTTTTAATGTAAAAACAGCTAGAATCTGTAGTGACCACTTTACTGCAGATGACATGGAAAGGAACTTCCAATTTGAATTAGGTAAGTGCACGGATAAAAAACGCCTTCGCCTTAAACCTGGTTCCATACCAACAGCGTACAAAGCAATGAAAAAAAACAAATATTTTCAACTTTTCTTAAAAAAAACTTTGAAAAGCTTACTGGCAGCATCTGGACAACGATAAACTTTAACAATTTCTTGACAACAGGAAAGAGTTTGCCACGGTTCATCGGATTATGCACACCACATATGACCTGTGAATGGATTGTTGGCAGAAGCTAGAATATCACCCATTACGCTTTCGGCATAGAGCAGTCTTTCCAGAATCGAATCCCGTTTTTTAAATCCAGTCAAATTAATGCAATGTAGTTTAAGCCATCTGCAACAAAACGAAAATACAACAAATTTAAAATATTTTCCATTTATTTAATGCACAAATCTTCACAAATTGTTGTCTTGCTTAACATAAATCCTGATGATTTAGAGCCCATTCGAATTGCTTCTAGGTGAGATTTACTACTTCGCAAAACAATGTAAACTTTGCTGACAAATATTAGTCCCAAAAGCAATGTAACTGTTAACTGTGTGACTAAAAAATATAATGTACAAGAGATCAGGATTCGCTGGTGACTGTAAAAATATCATGGAAACATTTAAGAAGCATGGGAGAAGAAACTCGTTATAGATTACCATCGAAATGAAACGACTCTCGTTGAATTCTGATATTCTTTCTAACCATAGTACACAATGGTACTCCCCACGCAAGAAACAAAACTTCCATTGATGGAATTGTGTAATCCCACCAGTCGGTCTTTCATAGAAACATAGAAACGCTTTTAAATAATCGACTGTCCTTTTGACTACAACGATTAGTGGGGCCACTAAGGTTCTCATGAATTACATCCTTCTGCGCATGGTAAGCATTCGTATTCTTGAATACTGCTGTAGGTTGCATTTTTTCCCAGCTCCAACTTTTCATATTTTCCTTCTAAAATACTTCCGTTGAAGAACGTGTGCATAGATAAGCGATCCGGGAAATAGAATCCTTTCCGGCATACACACTTGTACGAGCCACGCCTGAAGCCTAGTCCTTTTAATACTTCACACATTGTTGTACGTTGTTGGCATTTATCCGTTCCTGCGAAGATGTTTAAGAGCTGTGCTATTCCTAGAGAGTTACATTACAGGCATTGGTCAATATTTACTCGCCTTAAATCAATATCCCTTTGAAAAAGTACGTTCCATTCTCAAATCCAAAAAATGCAACGGTGTATGTCAACATCCAAATATTTCCACTGCCACAGTCATAATATTGCTTGGACCATCTTCCATCTTCATAGTCTACGGATAGTGTGTCGCTTCAAATCGCTCCTCTGTTTTATTTGAGTACAAATGAAAAGCTTTGATATAATGATCGTTTCGAGCAATTAATTTTTTTTTGCATTTTTCTTGTTAAAAAGAACCACTCAGATGTATTGTCAAGGTAGTGATATTCGGTGGCCAAGTCCTTTGCAAATAATGGTCCTTGATTTGGTGATAATAGTCTGTATGCGAGTGGACCGAATAATCCTTGTTGGGATGGGTGCTGATTCCAATCAACACAGTTTCTTGCTGCAAATATATCAACATCAAACTCTACCATTGACAAAACGGAAGCATGCAAAAGATTACCTGATTGATGAAGCAAAAGATAAAGTCATTTTGAGATTCTTGTCAACATATTTGCTCTATTTACTGCTACTTTGGCCTGTCATTTCGACTTACCTCAGCCCAAGCTGGCGGTTAGTAGTTGAACTGAGAATATTTGTCCGTGGTGAGAAATCATAGTTGTGCAATCCGTTGAGGGGACAACATTTATGTGATCAGGTTTGTATTGAATTGATTCTTCTTTTTTTCGCTTTGTTGCTGTCATTTTGGACAATTTGTGTGACATCACACGAGATTTAAAATGAAAACGAGAACAGCGAAACAGTTTGAAATTGAAAAGTTTCAATTTTGTTTTTTAAATTTTATATTTTGTTTTGTGAAATAGCTTTAAAATGTGGTTTGATGTTTGTAGGTGTAATAACAACAACAATAAAAACAGGACATTTAAGAGAGATAATGTGGCATACTACTTTTCCCAAAAATTCCAGTACTACTGAAAATTTGGATTTGTTTTGTAAAAGGATGCTTTTAACCTTTAATGCAAAAACAGCTAGAATCAAGTGACCAATTTTAATTAGGTAAGTGCATTTGAATTGCTTTATAATAAATAAATTAAAAATATATTCTATCTTCATAGTCTGCACGGATAAAAAAGCCCTCGCCTTAAACCTGGTTACATACCAACAGTCTCCAAAGCAACGGGAAATGCTGATTTATCTGGCCGGTCAACTAGGGTTTGGCGAGGGACAATACAAAAATATTAGTAACCCTGTTAGACGCAAATACTTATGTACTGGACAGTGAAGAAGTGTGCCTTGAGACCATTATTTCCCAAGAAGATGCCACAGAATCTTTTGATTTATCAGTGTTGCAAAAATTGTGTGTCTTTTAAGGCACAAATGGACATACTTCGACTTGAAATGTAAGTTTTTTTTTTTAATTTTGCTTGAATTTGGTTAATTTATTTAAGTAGTAGGAGCCCTCCATGATCATCCTGATCGAGAGGAATTCCGCTTGAGGTTAAGGTCCCACATTTAAGGACACAACGAGAGTGTTATTTCAGACGCAGCAAATGTAAGCTTCGGCGATACCCAGATTTGGAAGCGCCATTGACCGGTTTGGAGACATTGCTTTTGCTTATAACGGGTGATTTTTTTGCTACTTGGTTTTTGACGTTTATATTTTTGACAGATCACACATGACAAATTCTACGAACATTTGACATTTCGATTCAGTATTGTTTGCCATTTCATCATGAATAGACTTACGCCTGAACAACGTTTGCAAATTATTGAAATTTATTATCAAAATTCGTGCTCTGTGAAAAATGTGTTTCGCAAGCTACGTTCGTTTCAGCGACGAGACTCATTTTTGGCTAAATGGATACGTGAATAAGCAGAATCGCCGTATTTGGAGTGAAGAGCAGCCAGAGGCAATTCAGCAGCTACCAATGCATCCCGAAAAATGCACTGTTTGGTGCGGTTTATGGGCAGGCGGCATCATTGGGCCGTACTTCTTCAAAGACGATGAAGGCCGCAGGGTTACGGTCAATGGAGAAAGGTACCGTTCGATGTTAACAGATTTTTTTTTGCCGAAAATGCAAGAATTGAACTCGGTCGACATGTGGTTCCAACAGGACGGTGCCACATGCCACACTGCGCGCGAAACCATGCATCAATTGAGAGGCGAATTTGGTGAGCAGTTGATCTCACGTTTTGGCGCAGTCAATTGGCCACCAAGATCATGTGATTTGACCCCGTTAGACTATTTTTTGTGGGGCTATGTTAAGTCTATTGTCTATGGGAACAAGCCAAATACGATTGCTGCCTTGGAAGCCAACATTGAACGCGTCATTGGTGAGATTCCGGCCGAAATGTGTGAAAAAGTTTGCCAAAATTGGACCTTCAGAATGGATCACCTGAAGCGTAGCCGCGGGCAACATTTAAGTGAAATTATTTTTAAAAAGTAAATGGCAGAAATTGATTTATCGATCCAAATAAAAATTTCATTCAGTTTTTACAAGTTTCTGTGTTTTTTTGAATTTTCAAAAACCAAGCTCTTAAAAAATCACCGTTTACAAACAAATAATCTTAAATATTATACGGATACATATGCAGAAAACTAATACACAAAATTCCAGTTGAAGAAAATTTCGCATGGTATTCATGGGTGTAGCAACTAAGTTAGGGCGGCTTGCCATCACCAAGGATGTTGAATGACGTTATGAACTTGGACAACATCTTCAAATCCTGCAACGAAAAAGACTTAGTAATTTGTCCAGGCTACCAAACAAATCTACTTGAATTGGCCAAAGACATTGACTGCGATGTGGAAATAAAAAAACTTTTTTCCAAGCAAGGATGTATTTTAGAATAAGAACACTTAACCGAACCATTGTAGACTTATCAAAATGCAAAAAAAAAACAAAAATATAATAAAATTACAACATAATTAAAACATCTTCCATTTATTTAATCCACAAATATCTACACAAATTGTTGTGTTTTGCCTAATTTAAATTAAATCTTCGATATCCATTTAGCACTCCGACTTTCCTTTATCCGTGATTTTATCGCAATTATTTTAAATTCAATTAAATTCAATTGGGGGTGGCCGTGGCGCGATAGTTGTGTGTTCGCCTGTCAACCTCATGGTCACAGGTTCGATTCCTGCCGTAGTCTATGTCTTCTTATTTTTCCATTAAAAAACAATTCTAAAAATAAATGTCATACAATGAGTTGCTGGTTTACTCATTACATGCTGTTTAGGCATAGAACTAACAACATGTGATTGAGTAAAACTAGTATACCGATAAAATATGATAAAAAGAATTAAAAAATTAATGCGAATTATAAGGGACATCTATAAATAAGACACGGAAATTTCTCCGCATTAGTTCAGCCGCCACCCCTGGAGATAAAGTCTGAGACAACAACCACCTACAGTCTCCGAATATCGCGACACACATCTTTCCTATCATTCTTTCTCTTCCTTAACCTCACCCCCACGCCCGCGCTGTGTTGAAACATTTAAAGGGTATTCATACTCCCTTGAGCGCGCGTAGATTATAAAAAAAAAAAAAAAAAAAATTTGGTTCAACAATATTTAATTATTTAAACAAATTGTATGTTTATATTATTCGCGCAAAAAAAATTCATTAATCGACATCGGACCCACAAAGTAATTTCTTTTGCTCAGATTTATTAATCTCGCGTGGCGTCTACAAAAAAAGGAAAGAATTGTCGTAATTTTGTGTTTTTGAAAACCCATGATACATCTAAACAAGATAAAGCATTCCGAGATTTATATTTCTCTCGTTTTGCGTAACTACGTCACAAGGGCCCATTGAGTTTGACATTTTGCATTTATTGTATGGAAAGTATTGTAAACAAGAGATATATGAAAAGGAAAGTGTAATACTAAATTTATTAAATAAAAACAAATCAAGTGTGTTCCTTTAAACAAAAAGACAAAATAAAAAATATATTTATAATAAAAAAAACAACTAATTATTCGGTAGCTTGAGCCAGCAACATCAATTTGAGAAGATGCAGGTT
Source organism: Philhelius pedissequus (assembly GCA_910595825.1). Taxonomy (NCBI): domain Eukaryota; kingdom Metazoa; phylum Arthropoda; class Insecta; order Diptera; family Syrphidae; genus Philhelius; species Philhelius pedissequus. Next base: position 113,884,251 of record OU343160.1, on the reverse strand, counting down.
GTAAATCTTCATACTTTACAATTCAAAAATGAAGTGCTACGTAGGAAATATGAGTTTTTCCTTTATAGCCCGTTTTCATCACGTAATTTTGTTGACAATTTTCAAATTGAGTCCCAAATTATCTAATTTCCCATACATAATCAAATTTACAAATTTATTTTTATTATCTCGCAAATTGAATGAAACCATTCAGTTAAAACTAACCTACACAACATTTGATGAATAAATTGAATACAAACTGAACCACTTGATTCAATCTGTCAACAATAGTTTATTCATCGGACACATAAGAAACAAACATAAATTCAGAAAAACAAAAATAAATTTAAAATAAAATAAAAATTGGTCCAGGAAATCTCGGGAAAAATTACTTGCATAACAGATTCGTGAGTTCTTTAAGTGGATGGAACAATTTCCGAGATACTGGTTGATTTCTCATATGGATTTGCTGGCGGCTTCCGAGGAAAATCAAAGTAACAATGGAACGTTTATCTTCTACAAGTTGTGCCTACAGCTTTGCGATAAAAGAGAAAAACTAATCAAAAAGAAACTATCTAACTAAAAAGAAAGGTAATCAAGAAAAAAAATACAAAAAACAATCGGATACCGATACGCGATATCTTTACAGGGCAAACTATTGGAGAAAGCCAACAAGTATTTTGAGGTCGATGATCACGCTGTGCTAAAGAAAAAAAAATAAGATGAATCGGAATACAGACGAAATGGCTTATTTTGAATATATTCCTCCACAATCTACGAATTCAATGCAATTCTCGTACCGACTCATGCTATGGCTGGCGTATTATTTTCTATATACAGAGATTACATTTATACCATATGTGGGCGCGTATGATGATGACATGAAGGTATATCGGTCTCTCGAAACAAATACGATAAAAATGTTAAATGGACGAGGGTCAAATTAAATAGAAAAATCCTGCATCAGAATATCGTTCTTTCTGATGGTTTAACTTTGTTCAAAGATTTTATGTTGATATGCTACTCACAGAGATAAAAGTGATGCTATACCTACATCGAGGCTATTAAGTGGAGCTGTTAAACGACAAGGCCGTAGTGACAGTTTTACAACTGAATTCGATTTGAAAACCGAAGATTATATGCCTCTGACAAAGGGAGAAGTTCACAAGAAGTAGGAAGTTATTCAGGATGTTACATTGCACGATTTAGATGGTTCAAATGCACGCCCGCAAGACGAACATGATGTGCTATCTATGAAAGAATAGCTGATGAAACTAAATAAAAAATAAAAAATAAATAAACATTATTTTTGGTATTTGTTTTCTTTTCTTAAATTTTAACATTGATATACACATGCATTTAGCTTGCATTTTTATTTTTTTTATATATTAATAATTTCGGTTGAATTGTGGCCAAATAAGAGTAAGTAAGTATAGTCATTATTAACTCATAACAAACGATGAGTTTCGGTTGCATGTGTGACCTTCGCTAATGTAAATAGCTTAAAAACATTAACGCTGCTGTTAATAAAGTAGTTATGCTAATTATCAATATGTAGGAATGTAGGTTTAAAGCCGATATAGGTAAGATTACTTTGGTTCTTAGTATAATGAATTGTCGAATGGAAGATTCAAGGAATAGGTACACAGAAACGATTGTTCAAATCTATATTATGGATTTTATAGATTATGTTAATTACGAAGGCAATCGCACATAATGTAGATATGGAACCGAGGTATATCTATATATATAATAATGTATGTATCGAACAAATATTTCGAAAAATTTCTAAGAGTAATTTTTCCTTGTTTTTGAAAAATGAAACATGACAAAATCACTTTCACATGCAATGTTTTTGAAATATTTGCTCGAATTGAAAATAGTTTCAAGAACATACAAGATGATATAATTTAAAATTCAGAACAGTTTTAATCATCAAGATCAAGCAATTAGTTTGGAAATGACAGCTTTTCCAAATTAGCAATTCCAAGAATTTTATACTAATTTCAAAGAAAATCTTGAAATCACAACATACGCAAAGCTCTCATTTAGAAACTACTTGCTTGATTTCGATGATTAAAACCGTTCTCGCTGTAAATTTATCTCAGTTTCGAAATTTTGTATCTAAAAGTAGATTTTCGTGATTTTTGATCAATGAAAAATTACAAAATTACTTTCAGACGCAATTTTTTTGAAATATTTGTTCGAATTAAAAACGGTTTCAAGAACTTAAAAGGTGACATAATTTAAAACTCAGCTCTCATTTCCAAACTAATTGCTTGATCTCGATGACCATAACTGTTCTAAGTTTTAAATTATTTCATCTTATAAGTTCTTGAAACCGTTTTTAATTTTAATTTTGTAATTTTTCATTTAACAAAAACACCGAAAACTACTTTTAGATAGAAAATTTTCTAAATCTTAGCTTGATTTTAAAATGGTTTGAGAATTTCGAAGCTGAGATAAATTAACACTCAAAACAGTCTTACTCATCGGAATCAAGCAAGTAGCTTGGAAATGAGAGCTTTGCGTATGTTGTGATTTCAAGATTTTCCTTGAAATTAGTATAAATTTCATGGAATTGCTTATTCGGATAAGCTACTGTCATTTCCAAAGTTCTTGCTTTATTTGGATGATTCAAACGCTTTTGGGTTTTCATTTCCGTTGTCTTGAATGTCATTCAAATCATTTTCCATTTTAGCGAAAACTAAAAAAAAATTATATAAGATAGATTTCAATTTTTTTTTAAGTACATCAAATGTTACATGGAAAACACTGTCATTTCCAAACTACTTGCTTGATTTGGAAGATTCAGACGGTTTTGAGTTTGTATTGCAATTGTCTTGGATGTCCTGCAGACCATTTTTCATTTTAGCAAAAAATTAAAAAAAATCATATAGGACAGGTTTTTTTTTTAAAAAGCACATCAAATGGCAGATGGAAAACGCTGCCATTTTGAAACCGTTACCTTCATTTGGACGATTTAAACGGCATTGAGTTCTTATTTTAAATATCCTTCAAGAAATATTCTCCTGTGCTTTGGAACCATAGCGCAATTATCCCATTCAAATAAAATACAAGGGTTTTCGTCAACTATTTTCAAATGTTTTTCGTTGTCTATTTTTTAAAAGAATTACACTACACCGGTTTAGCACCAAACCTATATCTCGGAGGGATTTAACAACCTATTAGGATCTTGACTTGGAGAGCTTGGTACTGGCCCCTAGGCGATCGCCAGGTGCTACTTTTCGAAATCCTTATCAAATCGACTACATTTAGGGTGAATAGATGATATCGGCCATGCCACTAGCCTTGTTTCCAAAAACGGAAACCTTCCATTTTCTTTATCAAGTCACAGAAAGAAATTGTAGATATAAGGGGCACCATTTAAATTCAATTCGTTAACTTATTCTTTCATATCTGCACGAACAATCTAATAAAAAACAAGAATAAATTATAATTATAATTATAATAATAATTAAATTCTTACAGGATTAGCATCCACATACATGGTTTTTCTAATATTAAGCGGGAATAGTACATCCACGAAAAGGATTTTGTAATTTTATGTTTTTACAAGTTATTTAATAAAATTTTTAAGTGTCAATTAACTGTCAATTGAAATTCAGCCAAATTCAGCCAGATGTCAAACGAAATGAGATAATTTGTAATGACAACACTTTTTCTGTAATTTGCCGAATTATGTAATTTTAGCTCTAATGAAAACGCACTATTAACTTCTATTTATTATTATTCATAAGTAGTAGACCTATAATAAATGAAAAACAATAGCTCCATGGATGAACATACATATTTGCAGAAATCAGTAAAAGATTGTATATGAATTTCAAATGCTTGTTTTTATTTCCGTGGTTTTAATTTATATTTTCTTTTGTGTTTTCTTTTCCTTGAGTTTTTGTTTTCTTTCTCTATTGAATTTTCGTATTGGAAAAAAATTTACGCTCGGAAAAATAGTGACTTAATTCTGCTATCTTAAACGACATTTGAATCACGTGTTTAATATACCTACTCAGTACAAATGTATAAAACATGGACTTCTCCGTTGACGGCATTGATACTATTTCCGAAGATAAAAGCTTAGTTATCATGACTTCCGACACATTTTGGTAAGGCCACCTTCGTCCAAATGGTGTACCCAGAAATTCTCCTTAATCGAATGATCCTCCAAATCAGTCACTTTGTTTCTTAAGCGATAACATAATATAATAAGTAAATGTATCCGCCAAGTTCCCTTAACCATTTTTACCTCCATGTGTTTTAACCTTTTTGCTGATGGTTGCTGGGCCTTCGGAAACCTTAGGTAGAGGATGGAAAGTTGGAACCCCATCTGGTTTTAAAACGGTCGAAGCACGGTATCAAATTGCTGGCTTGCAAATTGTTAATGAAATCTTTGCTTATCCATTTCATATGAGGTATTAAATTAAAAAACGTCCTGGGCGAAATGCCAACTCCTAAAACTTGTAGTTAGGATATTTATTGCATCATTTCTCTTATAAAAGGAAATCCATTTAATTAAACAACATTTCCTTTTGGAAATGTATGGAAACTAGTTTTTGGTGTCGATTTTGTTCGAGTGTTATTATTACACTCAAACAGCCAACAAACTGACTTTTTAATTTAATTTAATTTTACAGAATAAGATCTTTATTCAATTAAATATTTATAGGTAACTTAATTCTGCGATCAGCTTAAGCAATCAACATCAACAAATTAAGCAAAATATTATACTCGTAAATATCAAAGTCTATGTAGTGGGCCCGTGTGACGTCACGTACATTTGACAGCCAACCGCCAACAGGCGCAATGCGCTATCTTCTTTGATTGTATCATGGTAAGTACCTTCATCACAAAACATCACTTTTGACATCTCTATATAAATTATCGATAACACAATATTGTTTACATTTTGGCATTACCGATTCGATCGGGAGTTAAGATTGTTCCAGATAATTATCTGGATTCAGCTAACTCCATATAGAGTTAGGTATTTTGTATTGCCATATAAATCGCTCAACTATGGTGTCTTTTTTCTAGACAACTCTATATGTAGTTGCAAACAAAACTCGGCTATCTTCACCTATGTGCCAGGAATGACGACTCGAAGCCGAAGGTTGAGAACCGAGAAATCAGAACAAAAGATAAAGAGAAACACACATAGCCGATAACTCTAGGCGTTACTAATTGTTTGTTTGCGTATATATACACTCCTCGCCACTTAAATAGGACACCCCTGAGTTCTGTTTTCTGTCATTCATTGATTCTAAGCCAAGCATGCTATACTCTGTTCAATTTATATTTTAGTCTTATGGGAGAGCTAATTCAAACACACTGGTGCCTGTCGCTGAAATTCCCACTGAAAATAACTTAATGCGCATCCAAGTAGACACTGCTGCTGCGTGCCTTCTCCATGCACTTAACACTCGTTGTGTGCTTTTAAAATAAACGTATTAAGTCAGAGTTACTACTGCTAAGTTTGTGGTAATTTAGTATGCTTATTACTGCAACCCTGTAAGAGCTTGAAGGCAGTATAATCTTATCTCTATCAGTTACAGTAAAAGGGAAATATCCTATTTGCCCTTTACTGAAAATATAAATTGAACTGAGCATAGAGTTTTATTTTTTTTGTAAAATCAAAGTTCATTTAATTGTTGTTATTATACCAAAATAAAAGCTTAAACAACAAAAAATTATTTACTATACCCTGTACCAGAAAAATAGGCAGTACACGTCTTAGGGGAAAGCTTTTTCAAAATCAGTAGCGTGTCATATTTTGGCACCATACTAAATTGAAAGAACTTCTTCATAAAAAGTGTTTGCCCACCCCTAATCTACAAAATAATAAAAGAAAATTTCATTGCATCTGGCGCAGACCCAAAGTCATACTCGACGCACATCTGAATGTGTACTAGAGCTGTGTCAATCGTGATTGATTCGGTCTTTATGACCGTTCATTCAAAAGATTGATTGATTGCAATCAGAGTAAGTAAATCGAATCAATCTATTTCAATACCAATCGTTCTACACTACACTACAATTTCAATCAAATTATTGAACGCAAGGCAATCATATTTCGTTCATTCCACTTATTTACAATCAATATGAATTGCATTGATTGTTTTCACTTTCCATTGCATTCTATCGTTCTAAAGAACGAACGAAACTGAATTGAAATGAAATATGTATGTATTAGATATTCTCTGTATTTTCCCATAATTGTTTTCAGGTTAATGGTTTGCTTACTCGAAACTAAAGAAATACCTACCTATACAAAAATGTAGGTACATGTTTTTACCAATTTGTTCTTGATTTTTACTTGCGATATATAGGTACTATATGGCAAGTTTTGCATTTGGAAACAAAATCGAACTCGATATTTTAATCCAAGTAGCCATTCCAATGATAGGGAACACCAACAAAGTGGGTCCCGCAATTCCGTCTGTCTGTCTGTAGAACGATCTACAGCTTAAACGGCTGAACTGATTTTGTCCAACTTGGTGCTTAGGCAGTTCAGGTGATTATCTAAAATAGAGTTTTGAATCGTTGTTTTAGCCCCAAAAATAACGATACTTGCCATACAAAATTTTCTACAATCTTAATTATCTCGAAAACGGCTCTAACGATTTGGACAAAATTTGGCGTGTGTACTACAGTACTTTGGGTATGTTCTAGAGTTTGGCCGCTTTTTTTTAATATTTTGTTATTAACGGTACCTGCCATACAACCATTTTATTGATATCGACTTTCTCATAAGCGGCTCATCGGATTTCGATCAAAATTTTTATAGAGAAGCTCCTTCGAATTCTAAATAATACTGCATTTCAATTTTTTTTTGAAAATTCAATATTTCGAAAACGGTTGGACGATTTTTTCTGAATTTTTTTTTTAATTTATATTATTAAATATTTAAAATGTTCATACCAATTTTTTTTTGAAAAAAAAATTTAAGAATGTTTATATATAAAAAATTAAGTGAAAAACGACTTTAGCCGTTTCCATTAAGGATATTTTGCATACAATGTGATCGATAATAGGTGCATGTACGTGCGATCCAGTCGTGCATTTTATTTTTAAAAGCATCTGTAAAATTTCACATACATTCGCCTAAACCATATTAAATATGCACATACATATGTATATATGTTGAATGAAAGTAAAAGATTGATTGACTTCACACAAACACAACCATGTGATTGTTTCAATTCAAAAATGTTTCCATATGAGTCGCAACTGAAACAACTGACTGATTGAAAAAATGAACGATTGAAAAGACCGAATCTTTGAAATTAACGACATTTGAACGATTGAATCCTTAAAAATGAACGATTGACACAGCCCTAATGTGTACTGAATTACTTTTGCTGTGGCCTGTGGCTGCTGCTGCTATTTAACCCCATTAAATATTCATTTGCTTTCAGAGTTACTCGTATCCATTTTTTAACTTGTTCGGATTTTTTTCCTTGGGTTTCTGTTGATGTGCTTTTGATTTGAGAGCTTCCATATTTTGGTGCATTTAAAATACAAACTACGAAAACCCTGTGAGAACTTTATTGAGCGACAGTTTTATGCAATCCACTGTAGCAAAATTGAGAGGCAAACGTCCTATCTTGCCTACACTGCCTATTTTTCGGGACAGAGTATGAAAAAAGTCATAATGCGGGGTCATTTTAGAAAATTTTGATTATTTTTATTTCAAACATTACTTAGATTTTACGTAATAAAGGGATGTTTGATTAATCAACAATTTTTGATAATGTAGTAATAGTTGAGCCAACTTTCTGCTCCAGAACTTCAGATATCCGGTTTGGAAGGCATGCATACAAATTGGCCAAATAATTTAGCCAAATCAAGCTCCAAGCTAATTCGATGGCTTGGGTTTGTTCGGATATACTCAAATATTATTGTCTTGATCCATATATTTGACGTGCCAACCATCCCCAAACATTTACAAGGTGTTTACATCCGGTGAGTAGGTCGGGCAGCTTAATAGTTCCACATTTTGGCTTTCTATATACGTTTTAACTACTCGGTGTGTATGTATTGGCGCATTATCTTGTTGATAAGTCCAAGACAAAGGTCCATAAAGGGTTTGGAAGTATCTAAAGGCCTCTTAATATACCATTGGCCAATCAATGCATTCTTTGTGATGGACAAAAATTGAAGTTTGTGGGTGCCATAATAGGAAATGGCCGCCTACACCATCACATCTCCAACGCAGATGGTCCAAATAATGAGTTTACTTGCGGAGGTCATGAAAATAGATAGTAGCTAAAGCCATCGGGGCGGTGCCTTCCAAATATTTTTTTTTTCATTGGAGAAGACCCCACGAAGCCACTCCAGTCCAGCTTACATGTGCACGAAAAAAAACTGAGGCATTGCTTTTTTCGAATTGGGTTAAGTGGTGGTTTCTTCATGATTTTAAGTCTTTTTATATGCTTAGCTTTTGAAATACAGGCTTGATACTACATCTTTTGATTTTGGCTAAAGAGTCGTGAGAATTTGACGCTTTTCTTAATATATTTTTAATTTTAATTTTTTTTAAATTTTAATTTTGGTGGGGGTATTACATTTATTTGGGTTAATACAAGCTTCATAACTTAACCTAACTTAAAACTATGAAACTTATGGCTATGATTGGGCTGGATTGGGCGGACGATTTAACAGGAGGATTTTTAGGCTGGGAGTGCAGAGATTGAAGTCGAAACAGTTGTCGTTTAAATCAACCCTTCACAGCATTCGGGTAATAGGTTCATTGAAGCCATAAGAGGTACGATGAGTAGGCAGGTAGAAGAGGAGAGGATTTCTTATGTTACGGGGGTTAGTGTTAAGAAAGATAGAGTTGTAGAGGGTTTCAGAGTCAACGGAACCTGAGAGAAGTCGATGAATGAAGAGGATTTTTGTTATTTCTCTTCTTGCATGGTATTGAGGTTAATTAGTTTGAGGCGATTTCGATAGGGGGCAGAATCAAAGAATTATTCCAAGGTAAGCCACGAAGGGCGAATCTTAAAAAACGGCGTTGAATGCTCCCGATTCTAGAAATAGGAATTTTTTGATATAGGGACCATAATTGGCAAGCGTATTCAAGTAACGGGCGGACAAAAGTTATGTAGAGTGATCTGGTGACGTAGGGGTCGGAGAATTCTTTGGACCATTGTTTCACAAAACCAAGCGTTGAATTGGCTTTTAAAATATATTATCGATGTGTGTTATGAAATTGAGCTCTCGGTCAACACTGTATACGATACAAATTCAACTAGATTAGTTGTTTTAGACCTACATTTGAGAAAGCCGTGTTGTCTAGGGGAACTGAGCGACTTACAACGGAAACTTAAAATTTCGTACAAAATACGTTAAAATATTTTAGGGATATGTGAAAGTTTGGCAATGGGACGATAGTTTTTAATATCGCTATTAGTACCCTTTTTGTATATTGGGGTTATGAAAGAGGTTTTCCATACCTGAGGAAATTCTCTTTGAGATAATGAAAGACTGAACAATTTGGAGAGTGGAAAAGATAGAGCTGAAGAACATTTTTTTAGGAATATTGCGGGGAGGCCATCAGGGCCAGGAAGATATTTACTGTGAAGTTGATTCAACTTATTTTCGATGATATATGGGTCGACGGTAGGAGGAAGACAAGGACCTAGTGCGAAATTTGGCAAATAATCGAAATAATCTGAATCAGGTACGAAGGAATCGTCGGTGAAAGATTGCTTCAAAAATGTGGCAAAAAAATTGGCAATATCTTGCGGATTATTCGAAGTTTCGGTATTGAAGGAAAGAGATGAAAGGTAACCATCGGATTTTCTTTTAAAATTGACGAATTGAAAGAACGACTTAGGATCATTTATAAGGTTGGTTTGTGTTTCTATTAAATAGCGTTGGTAAAGTTGTATAGCTCGCAAAAGTGAAGATAAGAACCAAAATAGTTAGAATAATCAGGGGGCGATCGGGTATGAAGGAAAATTGCCCACAACTTGTTTCTCTTGTTACGCAAAGAGCGAAGCTTGCGGTTATACCAAGGTGGGGAGGCAGCCGATGTCTTTTGTCGACTTAAGGGTACATGGAGAGAAATAGAATTAAATATTTCCCTGTAAAATTTTTCTGTGGCATCTTTCATGATAAGGCTATCGAAATTAAAGGAAGTTCTGTTGAGATATTCATTAATATGACGGAAATTTGCCTTATGAAAATCAAAGGAGTACTGATTTGTAGGGAGATTAGTTGGTAGTGGACAATCATGATAGAATGAGAGAATTAGGGGAGGATGATAATTGTGGATAGTAGATAAGGATAGATGTGAGAGTGATACTGAAGAGTTAATGGGATCGGTTGTGAAAATAAGATCTAGTTGCCTGTCCATATAGTTTAGGATACCACTATCTTGACAGAGGCTAGAATCTGCTAGGCGATCTATAAAAAGGCATTCCTTTGCAGAAGTGGGATTTGAAGCAATATAATAAGATTGATGTTCAGATGAAGTCCATTTAAGATGGGGAAGGTTAAAGTCGCCGAAAAGAAGGATATCAATGGTGGGGTCACATAAAGCTATTATGTGGTCAACCATTTCAACGGCGATGGCAAAATATAGCAACATATCACATAAAGCAATTTACGGGGTAGTCTTATATTAAATGAGGCATAATCCAGATTAGGGGAAGAAGAGAGGGATGAGTCTAGTGTGTTTTTGATAGCTAGTAGGACACGTCGACATGGGCATTCATCAGAAGATCCATTTAGTTCATCGTCGCGATAAACGTTAAAAGAAGAAGGAAACAGTTCTTTGTTGTTTACACTAGAGACCAGATTTGTTTCCGTCAGGGCGTAGATATCAAAGGATAGAGCGTAGGATTGTTTGTAAAACAGTATGAGTTTTTGAAGTAAGACCTCGAACGTTTTGATAGTAGAAGGTAAGAGGGAGGATTTGGCCAGCTGGGAAGGTGCAAGGCATTGTTTTCGATGGGACATTAGGAGTGACGTGTATGGCTGGTTCGAGTTCGGAGCGAAAGTAGTTTTTAAAATTTGTGCGTGTACTTTGAAGGTACGACGTACGTTTGGAGTTGATGTGAAAGGCGTAAGTTTCAAGGTCTTTATTAACTGTTGTCGGAGATATTTTATAGTTTTCATAAAAACGCGTGTAAGTCTTTTTCAGTATTTGAACAATGATATTTGTTTTTGTTTTGCCGTCAATGCAAACAGATTCAGATTTGTCATGTAGGTAGGCATGGTACAAACGAACATTGTCGAAATGTTTTTGATCTCGAAGTCTGGCCATGATATAAAGCCCATCAAGTTCAGTGTTTGTGGGCGAGAGGTCAGTTAATCTATTGGTAAGTTTCACAGCAGGGGGAGTCATTGGGTCGAACATTGGGGCAGGTAACGATTTAGGAGTGACATTTGAGATTCTATTAGATGGGGACAGAATCTGAGGTGTTTGTATTTGAAGGATTTATAGTATGGGAGTGGATAAAGTTCGGGTATTTGACTGTGATTTGAGTGTTTTTTGGAAGAGGCTTTGGCTTGAGAATGGGGTTGAGATGCGAGATTGAAAGACACACGTTTACGTTGAGAAGTATTATCAGAGGAAGTTTTAGGAAAGGTTGTGCGGACATAGCTTAAATACATCCATTTCACAGGAGGATTCAAACAAAACTGGGGGGATTTGCGCTTCAAAGAAGGAGAATTAGTTTTAAAATTGGTAATGTTAGTGATAGTGTGAAAAAAGTTTAGAAAGATACCCGCCTTTGTAGTTCAGTTGGGGTCAGAAGTATGTGATTCATTTTGTTTATGATTAATATTCCATTTTGTAGATAAACTGCTTTTCCATTTAGACATCTTCATCTTATTAATTCGGAAAGATCCGTTAGGGTGATGAAACAACCAGTCATACTTAGATGGAAACTGGATTTTAAAACTTCTGAAAGACGTACGGCAACATTCAGATAGAGCGATGGAGAAAGTGCGTTTAAAAAAAGATTGAACCCAGCTTTCAACGGCAAATTTAGGTGTTTTACTCAGACAGAAGTAGCTATTATTGACTGAATTGAGCTTCCTCACTCTATTAGTTCAGTCTGGTAAGTTCCATGTGGTTCCAAATTTTTCGATGAGTGTTGGTTCTGTGATTGGAGACTCTGCATTTACAGTAGGAGGTTGTTGACTGGTAGTATGAAGTTGTTTACTGGCAGCTGGAGGCAGAGATGTAGTTTTAAAGACGGATAAAGGAGATTGGCCGACTGTTGGAGGTGAAGGTGCCAACGAAATAACAGGTAGGGGAAAACGTTCAGGTAGAGCTGTGTCCTTTCATCTAGCAAGGAAGTGTTATACATAATGGGAGAAGGTTGAAATTTACCGGTTATCCCATCAATCTTACATGTAGCAGATTTGATGTCGTCTGCTAGTTCGCCAATGCTAATAAGAGTTTCGATTAATTCACGACTCATATCATTGATAATACTAACGACGTCTTCGAGCATGGCAACAGGTTGACGTAAACCAGGTGTTGTTGTTTGTGAGGTTGATTGAAAATGACAATCGAGGTCACTACGCAGTGTATTTAATTTGTCTATAATTGTTTGTACTGAGTTGGAAGTTGTACAAGAACTTAGCAATGCTTTTAACTCAGTTTTAAAAACATTTAAATGTTTATTTCCGTTTTCTTCACTATTGTTGTTTAAAGTTAATTCTCTTAATGCCACGAGTTTTTTTTTCGATGGAATTAAACTTGGTAAGACACCGTTTATTAACGTTCCCAATTGTATCATTTAACTCCTCGAACGATTTTGAAAAGTCATCAATTTGGTTTAACTGACTCATGATGCCTTTGTGAAAGTGTTTATTATTAATTAGAATTAAATTGGTTGAATCACTTTGGCATTTGATGGCAAGTAACACGTGCAAAAGGGAGATTTCTTTGTATTCATCAAAGTAAAATGAGAATTGCAGTAGATAATCGTTTAAATACGCAGTGGACCTTTTACTTCAGCCAATACATAAAGGGTGAAATGATTTACCACAAATGTGGGTGGCAATGGCGCAGTGGATAAAGTGCTTGATTGCTAACTAGGTCGTGTGGGTTCGATCCCCACGCTTGGCGCATTCTTTTCTATACCTCCAATTTTAATTGGATGCCGCCCGTGGGTTAAAATGAGACAGTCAATACCTGGTTCTCAAATGCAATGTGCCAAACTAGTGCCGTGCAATTCAGGTTACATTTAAAAGACCTTAGGTCTTACAGGCATATAGTTAAAATTTAAAAAAAAATCCCCCTACACTTCACAAAGTCATCATTTTGTTTGTCAATACAATTGGCGAAACAGTTTTCCATTATTAAATTGACAACAATTGGGTCAGATAAAAAAAAATATAGGTGCAAGGTAAATGACGATTGTGACGATGGTATACTTTCGGTATTCGCGACAGAAGAAGCGGAGGAAACAAAATTAATTTTAAATAGAGGGCTAAGTAAGCACTGATTTGGGGCAGGGTAGTTAAGTAGGTTGAAAAAACCAGCAGTTAATGATGACACTGAAAGAAGTCAATCACGCTCGTTGAAATTATATTGGTTTTCAGGGATATGTAATTATTATTTATTTATTTTTTTAGTTTTTAGAGTTTAATAGGTAATTATTTATTTTTTTTTGATTAGCTTGAATGGTGAAGGAAAATTGTAAGTATTTGCGGAGCGAAAAGGAAATGCGACTACACTTGAGGGAAATTCGAAATATAAGTCGCCTTTCCGCATTGGTAAACACACTGTGTGTTCGGCCTTTCATATTTTTTCCATACTAAAAAATCTGGATACAACGGTTTGGCCCCTGTCGTTTTTTAGAAGTTACTTTGGCAATAAATAAGCCAGCGTCCTTATAAGCTTTGATTTGCATTTTACCTGGCTCAGTTAATGCTTTCCCTTGACCGATTTTAGGTTGGTTTTTTACCAAATTGTCGAAATTAACAAAAAAGTTTGATCAAGGAAAAACATGAGTCCGCGTGCCAAAAATAACGATCAAATTAAACGCATGTTCTACTCAAGTGGCGCGAAAATGTTGTTTATTTTAAATTTTTAATAACAACGAATGTCAACATAAAGTGGAAAAAAACATACATATAACCCTATATACTAAGGTGAGGTGAAATCAGGGCCTGTCCGAACAGAAAGAGCGCCCTGTGCAAGCTCTACGTTTAGCGCCCCATTCTTTAATTTATATATTCAAAATTAATAACACTTTCCACAACAAACACTTTTTATTTTCCATCTTTCACTTCAGTATCTTAAATTTTTTTTTTCATTATTTTTAATTTAACTGAGGTCGCTTAAATGCAACCTGAATTGCACGCCACTAGTTAGAAGAAAGAGAATGATAGGAAAGAATTTTTTGTTGGCACAGTGGATGTGAGATTCTGGTATTGACTATCTCATTTTAACCCATGGGCGGAATCCAATTAAAATTGGAGGTATAGAAAAGAATGCGCCTAGCGTGGGGATCGAACCCACAATCAAGCACTTTATCCACTGCCACCTAAAATATAAACTGCGACTTTGAAAACCTAAAATGTATCTATTATACAATTAATATGTATTAAAAAGCGTATTCTCTATTAACCAGCAACTGAACTTCGAATTATACAGACCAACTTAAAAACAAAAATAATCACAGAAGGACAAGACAATAATGAACCGCGCAGTTATTTTTTTTTTATTTTTTCATTAATTTATTATTATATTTTTAAGTTAATGTATTACAAAAATGTAGGTCCATTTTAGCTCTTCCTCTGAGAAATATTTTTGAACTATCTTTGAAATTAGTTTATTTCTTTCAGTTTGGAAGAATGCATTTATAACCCCAGTATTCAAAAAGGCAGTCAAAACCAATATTATCACCTATAGACCAATTTCTAAACTTCTCCAAAGTTGTTCGAACAAGTTGTATGTGATAGTTTGACATTTATATGTACAAATATTCTCTGCAACCAACAACATGGTTTTATGCAGAGTTGTATTTTTGAATAAATGTTTAAACTTCCTAGAAAGCGGCCAAGAAGTTCATTGTGTATACACAGACTGTTCAAAAGATTTTGATCAATTATCTCATGAGATTATCAAGTTTAAGCTACTTCATACGGCTTTCCTCCATCTTTTATCAAGTGGATATCCTCGTATCTTGAAGATAGGTTATATCAAATCAAATTCAGAAATTCTTACTTAGGACCCTTTGTTGACAAATCAGGTGTTCCACAGGGAAGCCATCTTGGACCATTACTTTTTACATTGGATGTTAATGATGCTCCTCTTTGTGTCCGCAATAGCGAAATTCTTATCTTTGCAGACGATATGAAGATTTATAAAAATATATCATCTCCAAAGGATCGAACTCTATTGCAGGAGGACATTAACCACTTTGCCTTGTGGTGTGAAAAGAACAGTTTGAATCTTAACCCGGCAAAATTTCAAACAATGACATTTTCAAAACAACGTTCTGCTTCTTCTCAAGACTATGTTATCTCACGGCACATTTTAACTCGTGTTATAGCTGGAGTTCTCTTTGCGCCCAATTTAGACTTTTCTGCCCATATTAATATCATCGTTAACAAAGCCAATTCAATGTTAGTTTTATGAAGCTTTGGTCCAAAGAATTTGTTGATCCAAATGTTACCCCTGCTTTATACAACTGCTTGGTTCGTCCCCATCTTGAGTATGCATCGCAGGTTTGGACTCCTTTTTACGATATTCATGTTGAAAGATTAGAATCTATTCAAAGATACTTCACTCGTTTCCCATTGAAAGGGCTTCAGTGATCCTTCTAATGCCCTCCCTTATGACCAGAGTGGATAGGCTTTTAAATTGAATTCAAACATTCTTGATTTCAATATCAGTAAAATTAAATTAAAGAATATACACAAAACCAGTGCTCCTCGCTTCTAAATGTTTTTTGTTTCATAATATGTTCTTGTTTTGTTTTTGACGTAATATTATTTGCTTATATTTTCATTTTGTACTTGTGTAAGTGTTATTTGTAATAGAGATTGCCTACTTACAACTGACACTGCACTAAATGATGAGCCTGTGGTATAACACAGTTTTCTGTGTTGGCAAGCCATTGGTCGGAAGACGAAGCTTGCTATAAGCTCTCTTCGGCCAATTCTGATAGTGTGAAAACATTTTACTTGCGATTAAAGTTACTATAAGGCCAGTTATTTATTCGTAAAAAAAATCTGACAAATAGGTACAATTACTATCATGGAAAACACCAAAAAAGTGGGTCCCCAATTCCGTCTGTCTGTCCTCGTCGGCAGCCTAAACGGTTCGATGGATTTCCTTCAGACGTGGTACATATTGTTTTTTGGGTAATATGCACACACGTTTTTTTAATTTTTTTAAGACGACAAATAAATAACAGTAGCTCCCACACATTTCTTTTGGGACAAAAACAAAAAGCCTAAAAACGGCTCCAACGATTTTTATAAAAAAAAATCAGTTTATTAATGAAGGGAAAGTGTACTTTGTGATAATTTTCTTTTGGCAAAAATTAATATTTTTGGTACCTGCATTAGAACCATTTATTTGGTTTTCGATTTTCTGGGAAACGGTTAATGTGATTTTTTTGAAATTTTTTATGCAGAAGCTCCTAGTAAGGTTAAACACTTTTGTAAGCCAAATTTGTCAAAAAAAATTTTTTTCGAAATAATTTTTTTTTGTCGAATAATTTCGAAAGCGACTCAATAAATTTTTTGGAACGTTGTATTTCGTAGTTTTTTGATATTATCTTGAATAGTTAAAAAAAACTATTTTCCCTTAATAAAAAACAACGGTGCCTCCCATGCAAATGATAAGAATTTTTATAAAAAAATTCGTATGTTGTTAAATTAGTACAGTTCACTTTGCAGTATCAAAATATTGGGGAGAGTGCGATAACTTTGGCGCCTAATACAAGCATTTTTTACTATCGTAGAGAGGTCTATCTCCCCTCGTTTAGGCATGAGGGGCAATTTTATAAAAATTTACTTAAAATCTTTAAAAAAAATATTAAAAAAGAACGGCAACACTTACAGTTATAAATTATACCTTTTTCAAGAGTCAGAACTCTACAATTTATAATTAATTTTAAATAAAGTTGTTTTAGTCAATAATTTTTTAAATAATTGACTTCAAATTCAAAATTTATGAAAAAAAAGTTACAAATATCACTTTGAATATTATTTTTCTCATGATTATGGATATCGATAAAAAATAATTGATGTAGTTAACTGCTCCAATTATTTTTTTATTTAACACAGAAAACTACTTCTTTTTATGTCTTCTAGTTTTTAAGATATGTAATTGAAAAATAGTAAAACTATACTTGTTCTTTAAACCCAAAAATTCTTTAATTTTAAAGAAACTTTGCATATAATAAAATTTTCACCCTCCCCAAAGCCTATAGTGAGCCCAAGCAGGGGGGTTGCAGGCATCTCACTGTTTGCATCGTAAATTTCATATATACCTTTGTGATTTTATTACAGTTAATGCGGGTATTAAGTGTTTCTTTTTTCTATGTATATACGTTTATGTATATAATATCAATTATTTTTTTTAATCCAGATTCTATAAATGCAAAAGAAACTTTACATGTACCCATCTGATACAAAATAATTTTTTTTTTCAATTTTCTCAAAAACTAGAAAACATAGAAACGAATAGTTTTCAGTGTTTATTTATTTATTTATTTATTAACATCAATTAGAGATCTTAAACATCTTCAATTAGACTATCGAATATATAAACAAAAAATTAATAAGTAAATATTTGGTTATATACCTTGGTAATAATATTATACATACACAATAAATATAAAAAGCTAATTTAAAAAGTACAATAGTAAATTATTTTTTAAAGTTAATCTACTTGAATGAAGATTGAAATCTACATATACAGAAATAAGGTTAGTTTCTCTAACACAGCGAGTTATAGGTTCATTTAGTGCATAATTAACCCTGTGATCATTTTCTCGGAGCAGGCATCTTTCTCTTAGCTGTCGAGATGGTGCGTAAATATCAACTAAAGATAAAAGAAAAGGGCATTTAATATGATTATTTAAAATATCGCTAATGAACATAATTGAAAAGACTTTTCGTCTGTTTGCAAGCGACTGAAGGCCAAGAAGTTTGCATCTAGTAGGGTAGTGGGGAGTTTCGATGTTCCAACCTAATTTCCATATTACAAAACGAGTGAACTTTTTTTGAATACTTTCAATTCTTTTGGAATGAATGTTATAGTAAGGATTCCATATCACACAACAGTATTCTAAGATGGACCTAATATATGCCGTATATAGGGATTTTAGAGTATATGGATCCTTAAAGTCTGTAGAGTTGCGTTTTATAAAACCTAACATGGAGTTAGCTTTAGCTACAATGTATTCTACATGTTTAATAAAGTTTAGTTTTGAATCAAAAACTACACCAAGGTCTTTTTTTTCCGAAACTCTATCTAGAACATGATTTTCAATTTTGTATTCGTAGAAAACTGACGAAAAATTGCGACAAAAAGAAAAGCTGTGGCATTTAGAGACGTTTAAAAACAATTGGTTAACTTTACACCACTCTGTTAGCCTAAGGAGGTCATCTTGTAAAAGACGACAATCATCGACAGTCTTTATGCATCGGAAGAATTTCAAATCATCAGCAAAAAGGAGTCGAACGGAATTTTTAAAGATGTCAGGCATGTCATTAATAAAGATGAGAAAGAGAAGTGGACCCAAGTGGCTTCCTTGGGGTACTCCTGATGTAACATTTACAGGGTTCGAGAGTATTTGGTCAATGGATACAAATTGTATGCGACCTATTAAGTATGAATTCAGCCATTTCAGCATACTTGAGTGCAAACCCACACTTTTAATCTTCTCAATCAAAATTGAATGACTGACTCTATCGAAGGCCTTGGCAAAATCGGTGTAAATCACATCGATTTGATATCCTTCTTCGAGCTTATTCAAAATAAAATTAGAAAAGATTGAAAGATTGGTAGTTGTTGATCTTCCTGCAACAAATCCATGTTGAAATGGTGAAATATGTTCTCTCAATAAAAAAGCCAACTTAACGTAAACAATTTTTTCAAAGAGTTTAGGAATAGATGACAGCTTACAAATTGGACGGTAGTTAGATATTTCTTGCTTAGGTCCATTTTTGTGAATAGGAATGATAAAAGATTTTTTCCACTCCGAGAGAAACTCACCGCTCGCAAGAGAGCTATTAAAGATATAAAAGAGGGGTACAGAAAGAGCAGCTGCACATTTTTTCAAGACGATTGGAGGGACTCCATCAGGACCGGGATTGTTATCACAATCCAAGTTCAGAAGACCCTCTTCGATTTCGGAAATATTTAACTCTAAATGACCTATGTCAACCATATGCTGGTAAGTACAATTTTCAGTTCTTCGAGGATGTACTTTATTTGAGGTTGTGTAGTTAGATTTAAAATATTCGCCAAATAAATTACATACAGTTTGGAGATCAGAATATGTAGAACCCATGTATTGCATAGAGCTCGGAATACCAATTGATTTCTTTTTACTATTGATAAAGGACCAAAAACACTTACTATTCCTCTTTAAGTTCGATTCAATTGACACTATATAATTTTTGTAAAGAAATTTGTTAAGAACATCGAATTCACGCGCCAATCTGAGATAATTATTCTTAAATTGAATATTGTTTGGAGATTTACGTGTAAATTTATAAGCCTTATTTTTTTTATTACATAAATTACGAAGTCTGTTATTAAACCACGGGGTCTTTGAATTATTCTTAATTTTGACTTTTGGTACATATATATTAATTGCCTCTTTCAGATTATCCATGAACAAATTATAAGATTGTAACAAACTTAACGAATGAAAATTTAAATTCCACGGAAATTCAGACATATAACTCGCTATGCCATCAAAATTAGCTTTTGCGTAGTTAAATTTGTCATTATTATGGTTAACTGATTTAAAATAATCATAAAACGAAAATTGCACAGATAATGCATTATGATGAACAGAGTTAGGAAAAATTGGATACAATGATTTATCAACTGATATAGTTAATTCTCTGTCTGCAAAAACAAGATCGAGTACACGATTAAAATCATTTTTACAACAATTAAATTGAACTTAATCAAAACTAGCAAAAGAATCAATAAGTTCGATTTCATAATCGTTATTCACATTGAAAGATAAAAGTTGAAGCTCTTCGGGATCATAAACCCAATCGATATTGGTTAAATTAAAATCTCCAAGTATAATAATATGTTCACATTCTTTAAGCTTCGATAAATAAAATTGGCAGTTGTTTACATGAATTTTATAAAGTTCTAATGTGCTTCTAGGTGGAATATAACTTACGATAATAAATACGACACAGCGGCTTGCAATGATGACTTTGACTATAATTTGATCGATGTCATACGAGTGGGAGTAAGCAGAAGAAGGCAAAAACATTTCAACACATTGGAATGTGTGGCGAACTGCAAGCATTACACCTCCCCCTCTATCTAATCCCGTAGTTGTGGAGCAGCGATCTTTTCGAAAGACTGAATAATCATTATTATTAAAAATTTCGGCATTATGGTGGTTGCTTGTCAACCAAGTCTCGGTAAGCGCAATGAAGTCATATTGTTTAGAAGATGAAGATAAAAACAATGTCTGTAATTTAGTACGCATGCCTCCAATGTTTTGGTAATAACCTAAGAGATCATTACGAGAATAATACTTGGAGAGTGAAGGAGAAGAAGAAGAACGAAGAAACGGTGAAGTTGGTTGTCACTGAGATGGTAGCTGATCGGCGGGCGTAGATGTTGGTTGTGGTGGTGGAGATGGTTGTGATGATGATTCAGGCGGGGGTGGTGGTTGCAGCGGCAGGTGTAATGATGTTGATGGTAATGAAACCTGTTGAGCGGCGAGTGCTGGTATATTAGTGTGGGAAGAGTGATGTTTGCCTTCTCGCGAAACAAATTTTTTTATTTGGACAAAGCATGGCCATAAAGAAGAATCCATCATAGACGACACTTTGGAAGATGGTACACTAAGTTTAAATGATACAAACTTTAGTTTTGTTAAATCGGCATCCTTTTTAACTAACATATAGCATTTAAACAGATTAGTTGGAAGGTTTGATTTTTTCGATATGTGGTTACTGATGTCATCAGGTCTTGTTTCAATATTAAATCTTGATAAGTGGAGCCACTTGTAATCCGGAAGCGCGCGAAGGCAAGATGAAGAATCAGTGCCGATTATTTTCTTTACGCTTGAAGATTTTTTATTGACACGAGTTGATTTCCCTTCAGAGCTGTTTAGAATCGTGGGTAATGAAGAATTGATGATAGCTGATGGCTGTAGTGGATCAGGATTAATTTGATGAGATGATAATGAATTTATTGTTGAATCATTGACAGTTTCATTTCCTCGAACTGCGTTGGCATAAGTAGACGGTTTTTTGGTTTTCTGAGAGTGAATGGCACTGTTAAGCAGGTTACGGGAGGGCAATTCTGAATCTCTTAAAGAGTCTATGGTATTTATTTTTGCGGTTTTACGTGGAGGAGAGTTATTAGAAAGTAATGATTTAAGAGCGACTATATCATTTTTTATCTCACTAACACTCGTTGAAAGCTCAAGAAAATTATTTATGAAGGAGGAAATGTTTAAATTGGCACATGAGTTACATTTCCAGAATAAATTGCGATTGATTAATGATTTATATTCATCATCGGATAACTCGACACAGTTTTTATCAAAATGACGGCCACAGAAATATCCGCACTCAACGAATTCCGTGTTTTTAGAACGTTTTATTGCAAGATTGCAACTTGCACAAATCTTGGACATTTTAAGAAATAGCTTATGACCGACTCTGAGCGAACTTAGTCTGAGACTGAAAAAATAATTGGAACAGTACATCAATTACTTCTTTATTGGTATTTATAATCATGAGAAAAATAATACTCAAAGTGATTTTTTTAACTTTTTTTTCATAAATTTTGAGTTTGAATTCAATTATTTCAAAAACTGTTGACTGAAACAACTTTACTTAAAATTTATTATAAATTGTAGAGTTCTGACTTTTTAAAAAAGTACAATTTATAACTGTAAGTGTTGCCGTTTTTTTTAAATATTTTTTTTTCTAGATTTTAAGTAAATTTTATAAAACTACCCCTCTCGCCTAAACGAGGTGAGATAGACCCCCTCCTCCGATAGTAAAAAATGCTTGTATTAAGCCCCTCTACCAAAAACCGTTTTTATATCTTGGCGCCAAAGTTATCGTACTCGTGCCAAAATATTTTATTTTGCGTGCTTATTAACGATACCTCCCATAGAACCACTTTTTATATTTTCGCCTTTCTCACAATTGGATGAACCGATTCAAATAATTTTTTTACGCAAATGCTCCCTTAAAGTATTAAGTAATAAATTGCATACGCAAGTCTTCAAAAAAAAAAATTCTATTTAAAAAAAAGATAAATATTTTGTTTATGTATATTAAAAATATGTTTAAGATTGCGTTTCGAATTTTGTTTCTAAAAATGTTTTTTATACATAAGAAATTATTTTTTTAATAACCACTCCAACGATTTTTGTATTTATTTTTATATGAAGTTATTTATCTAGGAACTCGAATGAAATTGGTTGGATATAGCGCGAAGCCTGAAGTTTACATGTAATGTTTGATAACTCGAACTTCTATACTCGAATATTTCGATAACTCGAAGATATTATTTGGCGTTAGCTTCGATAAGTCGATTTTTTAGGCGAATTCTCGAATTTTGTGGATTTTTACAAGTTCATTTCATAATATATTGCGTTTGTGTGCATTGTGTTTGTATGTTCTATGAGCTTGTATACATATGAGATATGATTACGTTGAAAATTGTGATTCCGTTAAGTGTGATTAAAACCTGTCATGTTCCGGTATTATAACACACATTATTAGGTTGGTATTTGTATTATAATATGATTTTAAAGTGTTATTTAAAAAAAAAATTCTGAAAAATAAAAAAAAAGACGAAATAAAAAGTGCATCTAAAGAAACTGACGTAGCTAGAAATTAACAGTGCTGTCTATAGTTTTTATTAAAGTAAAGCTAACGTAGATATGCCGCTAAGACACACTTTAAAAACATTGGCGCAAAATTTTAAACAGCCTGATGTTAAGGACTTAGCATGATACTGCTTAATGGTTTGCTAATAATAAATCACTTAACTAATATTTTCCTAATTTAAAACACCTTTTAACTAGCACCATACTAAATCTATTTTCTTAATAAGCTACAACTAAGCACACCTAAAATATTGGGAAATAGTAGGCGAACATAACTTCTTACAGTATCCATTTTGTGATTTTAACTTTAGTAAAATGTTAAGAAAATAGTAGACACGATACTTAACTTTTTTAAAATTAGCAAAATCGTCTTTTTAGCCTTTTGCGCCATTGGCGAAAAATTTTAGTCGATTTAGTGATATGTTAAACCAGTTTAGTATCGTACTATATTCTTAACATTTTACTAAAGTTAAAATCAAAAAATGGCTACTTTATTTTTTTACTATCGTCCTAAATCCATATGCCACTTTGACATTTACCAATGTCAAAAGTTATGTTCGCTTACTTTTTTTGCACTATTTTAATTATATGTATAATTAAAAATCATATGAATTTTATGTATGCAAATTAATACTTTCCTTTTTCTCTATACTTTTTAAAAAGTTTATGTTTTATTTTTCATCGAGAACAAAATTATTTCGATCGATTCGGTGCAAGCTTTAAAACTGATTTTACAATACTCGTATCATCTTAAATGTGTTAATTAAAGATTTGTAATTCGATATCATGTTGTGAAGTTGTTTGTGATCGATGGGAAATCGATGGATGAGTCTATTGATGAATGGGAGAAATGTAATTTGCTATATTATCATCATGACCAATGATGATTTTGATTCTTAAGTAAAATGTAATATCAGCACTTTTTGGTGTGACTTTATATTGGGATGTGCGAATCTTCTTCCAAATGTTTTGTGAGGAGTATAACTTTTTTGTTTATATTGGCGAACATCATATCATCTTGGCGTCGTTTTGGATTTTGTTTTTTAATATATAATATTTTAATATACTTACAAAGTATTACATATAATAAAGTAGTTATTACAAATAAGAGGACAATAGAAATTGAATAATTCTCAATTTGCTTTGCAATTTCAGATCTTAATTATCTGATTCCATAAATGTTGTTATTATATAAATTTTGTTATTAACGTGGGTTGTTCTAATATAGTTTCATATTTTACAAGATTTAATTTCATAAGTGACGTTATCTATTACAGTTTCATTTTCAAAAATTATTAAATAAACTCCTTCTATAGAGTTATTATCCACTGTATTGTTACCAGATAACAAAATAGCACCATCTTTAATTACATCTACATTTTTATTCATTTCTTTTATTTTAATACATTCTCCATTTTCTTTATTCAAAATTTAAATAAACAAGATTGTTTCATGGATAATTTACGAAATGTGTTTCTTAGTTCTACTTTACAATTTTCAAAATCTGATTATGTATTATTACATTAAAATATTTCTTTCTCAATTTTTAATTTACCATCTTTTTGACTTAAAGCTCTAGTCTCATATAATTCACAATTCTTTTTTATTATTGGATATTTTATATATATAACAACCGCGACTTTATTTTATAAAATTTTAAATTTTGATACGTCCATAAGGTCTGTCAATGTCATGCTTTCATGTTCATGATGTATAATTTGTTAAATGTCTTTTAAGTTTAAAATGCCGGTATTTAATATTCCAGCTTTAGCTAATGTAATTGTTGGAATAGTATTTTCTAGGTCAGTTATTATTAATTTATTTATTTGCTTAACCATTCTTGATCTGGAATCGTTTTGTGTTTAAGAAATTGTTTTCTTTAAATAATCTATAGTTTTAAATAGGTCAGAATTTATCATAAACTATTTATTATTATTGTCAACTAATTCAGAAAATTTGTTTGTCCCAAATAAATAGTCTCGAATAGTTTTTATTTCCAACTGGCTTAATAACATTTCTATAAGGTCAATGTCTACGTCTTGATTCATTTTAATATAAGGAGAGGAGTTACTTGAATGTGTCGTTTTGAATTCTGATTCTGTGTTTAATATATTTCGATTAGTCTCGAAAATAGTTTTGTAATAAGTTAAATTTGTCATATGGAAAATATCCCATAAATATCGTAAATTACTGCGTTCGCATTCTCTATCAATATATAATCGTCTCTAGTGTAGTCAATAATTTCTGATGATGCCATCGTGATTGTCATTAATACAATTATTAAGAGATTCATTTTCTGAAATAAAAGGTTCAAGTTTTTATATTATCTTTGTGTGCTATTCTGTTTTTGGAATATATCCTAACCTTATTTCCTAAGTCTTCTTTGACTTTTTGCTTTCTATATTTTGGCTGAATTTTGTTTCTAGCTCCTATGATTTTTTCATAAATTATTTCAATTGCATTATAGGTTTTTACCTTCACATTGGGGTTATTTCTTTTTAACATTTTTTTTTCAGCTAATAATAGTTTTGGTTGTAAGTCTTCATACTCTAATATATTAAATAAGACTTCAAATGGTTTCTTGTTTGTTACTGAATGAATAGTTTTATTATTCTGTTGTACTGCTCTAAAAATTTATTCTAAATCATTTATTGAATAATATTCGTCTTTCATACATCTGGCTATTTCTATTATTGTGGAATGAACTCTTTCTACTTGTCCGTTGGAAGTACTGTGTTTTAGATCACAGAAAAATATTTCTATTTTTAGTCTTTGCATTAATGTCTTGAATTGGGGTGTTGAAAAACCTGGTTCATTATCGACATATATTTACTTAGCTCTGGGAAACTTTGTAAAATTTCTAATACTTTCTCATCTAATTTTGTCCTATCATCTATTAATTTAACTACTAGGAACTTTGAAAATGAATCAATGCAAGTCAAGAATTTCAATTTTTGGGCAAAGAAAATATCTTAGTGCAATTGCTCCCCCTCTTTCTTAGCAATTGGAGCGTCTCCAATTGGAGCTTTAAAAGGATGTGTTTCGTGGTTGGTAATCCGTATGGATCTCAAGGTTATAAACTCCGTAAAGATAATTTCTTAAATTTTTTAAAGACCATAATATGGCGTATAATTCTTTTTCATTAGTAGCATAGTTTTGTTCCGTTTCATTTAACGTTTTCGAAATAAAGATTATAGGTTTTCCTTCCTGAGTTAAAACATCTGCTATAGCATTATTAGAAGCATCAGTTGTTAATATAATTTTTTTATTAAAGTCTGGTTTAACTAATTCAATTTGGTTTATTAATAGATTTTTTACAATTCTAAAGCCAAAATGGCTTCTTCATCAGATTTATGTTTGTTTTTTGGACAAATTTTTTGATATTCTATCGTTTTCTCCTGCTAAATATTTAGTTAAAGGTTTTGTTACTGAAGCGTAATTCTTAACAAACTTATGGTAGTAACCAGTCATGCGTAGAAAACTTCATAATTGACGAAATGTTCTTGGTAATGGGAAATCATTTATTGTGGCCATCTTATTCGGGTCTGTTTTAATAGTATTATGAGCAACTATGTAACCTAAAAATTCTGTCTCTTTTTCATAAAATTTCAATTTCTCTAAGGAAATCTTCATATTGGCTCTTTTTAATATTTCTACAATTTCATTTAAATGTTTAGAATGTTCGGTTAAATTCTTAGAGTATACTATTATGTCATCCATATATACATGACATACTTTACATATATATTCAAGCAATATATCGTCCATAGCTCTTTGGAAAATACTAGGAGCGTTTTTTAAGCCAAATGGCATTCTCAAAAATTCATATTTGCCATTATTTATGCTAAAGGCCGTTTTTTCAATATCTGATTCTTTCATTTGTATTTGATGAAAGCCTGATTCTAAATCTATCGTAGAGAAATATTCTGCTTTCCCTAAATTTAACACTATATCTCGGGTATAGGATATCTATCTGATATCGTTTTTTCATTTAATTTGTTATAATCCAATACCATTGTCAATTTTTGACTACCTTTTTTAGGAACAACCCAAATCGCTGAATTATATGGACTCCTACTTTGACGAATAATCCCTGCTTTTAATAAATCTCTAATTTCGTTATTAACAAATGTGTTAACTGACAGTGGGTATGGGTATTGTCTGCTCCATATAGGAGAATCGACTGTAGTCCTTATTTCTGCCTTTACATCTGTTCGGAAAAGTGAATTTAAATTTATAACAGAATGTATCCTTTCAATCTTCTTAGTTATAGAGTTTTTTAATTCTTCAATATTTTCACTATTTTCCCTAATTACTGTATCAACTTTTAGTGTGCTTTCGGAATCCTCTGATTCCCTTGTAATATTTAATTCTGATTGTTTATTTTTTAAATTTGGATCATTTAAATCTTTGGATAAGAATATTTTTTCCCTCTTATTATTATAAATTAAAACACTATTTTCCATCATTCATATATCCTGTCCCTGTTAAATATATATGCTATATAATAATGCGTTATAATGGAATAACCATTTATTGTATGAATTCTCTTTTTTATTGACAATTCTTGTCTATTTTGTAGAATATACGTCCGTTTTATGGTCGTCATAATCGTCTTCAGCGACGAGGCTCATTTTTGGCTAAATGGATACGCGAATAAGCAGAATTGCCGTATTTGGAGTGAAGAGCAGCCAGAGGCAATTCAGCAGCTACCAATGCATCCCGAAAAATGCACTGTTTGGTGCGGTTTATGGGCAGGCGGCATCATTGGGCCGTACTTCTTCAAGGACGATGAAGGCCGCAGGGTTACGGTCAATGGAGAAAGGTACCGTTCGATGATAACAGATTTTTTTTTGCCGAAAATGCAAGAATTGAACTCCGTCGACATGTGGTTCCAACAGGACGATGCCACATGCCACACTGCACGCGAAACCATGCATCAATTGAGAGGCGAATTTGGTGAGCAGTTGATCTCACGTTTTGACGCAGTCAATTGGCCACCAAGATCATGTGATTTGACCCCGTTAGACTATTTTTTGTGGGGCTATGTTAAGTCTATTGTCTATGGGGACAAGCCAAACACTATTGCTGCCTTGGAAGCCAACATTGAACGCGTCATTGGTGAGATTCCGGCCGAAATGTGTGAAAAAGTTTGCCAAAATTGGACCTTCAGAATGGACAACCTGAAGCGTAGCCGCGGGCAACATTTAAGTGAAATTATTTTGAAAAAGTAAATGGCAGAAATTGATTTATCGATCCAAATAAAAATTTCATTCACTTTTTACAAGTTTCTGTGTTTTTTTGAATTTTCAAAAACCAAGCTCTTAAAAAATTACCGTTTATATATGAACTTCTTTGAAAATTGTTATTATAGTTATTTTGGTTTTGCCTAAAAGGATTCATACGTTGTCCTACATTATTGTTATTACTGTAATTATTAGATCGCCAATTGTTGTTATGGTAATGATTTTAGTGGCGATTGTGCTTTGGATTAGTTTCCCAAACAGATCTTTTAGGAAATCGTAGGTTATTATTATTTGCACTATTATCGTTATAATGCATATTTTTTATTGAAATGAAGAGCGAACTGGGCTCTTTGGTTATTGCATTCTATTTATTGCGCTTTAGCAAGAGCGCAGGATAGATCATTAGGACTAAGAGAAAATATTATGTTGCCCAACGGAGCGTTAAGTCCTGTGATAAAAACACGTAATGCATTCTTATGGTGAGCTTCGTTGAGCTCTTTGGTTAAACTGTCTTGACCATGTGTCTTAATCGTTTTATTTATTAATAGTGTCAATTTTGTATGGACCAAAATATAATATTCTATTAAGAATGAGGAACCTTGTCACAAGATACTTAATTGTTGTTCAATCATATGGGTTGGAAGTTTTTATTTTATTATTAGTGCGGTCTTTTAATTCCTTATTATTTAATAGTGACACATGTTCTTCATTATGTAAAATTCTTAGTAATTAACGCGTTTGCGACATTAAACTTTAAATTTAGCTTTTCAAACAAAAATTTCTTCCCTGAATATTTTTATATTTTTTTTTTATTTTGCTCGCGTAACTTTTAATCATAAACTAATAATGTAAAGACCGGAAACCTCTGCTTTCATTTGACATTTGCCTACAAGCTGAAACACGCACACAAGTAACATTTCTGTTCCTCTTCCAATAGACACATTGATAAAAACGCACACAAGAATCTTTTCTGTTCCTCTTCCTATAGACACATAGATAACACAGCCCTAGTAATTTGTTTTTGTTTTGCTTTTCGATTTCCCATCTATTCATGGATAGAGTTTCAAAGCTACAAATACAACAATGTAAACAAATGGGTTTTGGGGGGTGAAACCTACGAAGGTTTCCCATCTTTATTATGGCTTATTTGTGCTTTTAATATTGCTTTTCTTCTTCACCGATAATTTTTATTTTTCTTGCGTAACTTTTAATATAGCTTTTCTTGTTTACCATTAATTTTTACTTGATTTACTTCTTACACAATTGGTACCACTTATTATAAATTACCACACTGTTTTTATTGATAGGAACATTTTTTTCTGAACTTATATTTTGGAAATAACTTTATTAAACTTATTCTGTAGAAACGAAACTCATGGTTTTGTTGATTTTTTATTTAAAACGTGCCCCACGTTGGGCGCCAATTAATACTATGCTTTTCCTTTATACGCTTTAAGTTTTATTTTCCATCAAGAACAAAATTGCTCCGATCAATTCGGTGCAAGCTTAAAAACTGATTTTACAATATCATCTTAAATCTAAATCATCCTTCTGGATGCAGCGATCGCCAACACAGGAAATAATGAGTCGACGATGTGTTTATTAAATATTTGTAATTGGATATCATGTTGTGAAGTTGTTTGTGATCGATGGAAAATCGATGGATGTGTCTTTTGATGAATGGAAGAAATGTAATTTGCTATATTATCATCATGACCAATGATGATTTTGATTCTTAAGTAAAAAGTAATATCAGCACTTTTTGGTGTGACTTTATATTGGGATGTGTGATTATAACTTGCATATTGCACCTAAATTATATAGCTATATGCATACCTACCCACCTATCCTTTATTTTCATTACTATTTGTACATATTTACATACCGAAGTTCCATCTATGTATGTAACTACATATTACGTTCCTACCTTACGTAATTAAAATCCATACTCTAGATTTAAATATACATTTGTAGGTAGGTACCTATTCATTGAATCATCCATTCCACAATTATTCATTATAGTAAGAATCAAGGTAATCTTATCTAAATCGGCTTTAAGCTTGCATAGGATAACCAACTTACCTACCTTCTAACAGCATCAATGCTTAAGGTTGGGTTCCCTTTTTTAATAAGCTCAGAAGTCATGTAAATGCATTTGAATGCATAAGTGAAGGAATATTATTCTCTTTAATATCAAAGTCAGCAATTTGGAACAACGTTGCCGAAGTGGCACGATCGTGCACTTTGGCATTTTTTAATTTAAATGGCACTGTGTCACTCAAACGCTTCAAATGGCTCTCTAGGATTCGACGAGCAAATGCTTTCAAATATATCCAAGTTCATGATCAGATCAGGTAGTACATCAGCTGAAATGGTTGTTTCATGCTTAAACCATTAAAACCCAAATTTTATCTATTAGGCGATTTATTATTTATTAATTTTGTTTGTATCTATTATTATTATTCCTTAATCTTTGAGGTGCAATAAATAAAATTAAAAATTACATATGAAATCTTTTGAATTTTGTTACTTTTTTGTTGGTGGCACCCATTGGCCTAAAATGGCACTTTCTGTTGTCAGTATTGGCACTTACAATTTTTTTTGTCCGAAAACGCTGATTTGGAATACCCAATTACTAAAACTTTTCTAACAGTGCTAGCTATAGAGTTACGCTCAAGCATATCCAATCCAACAAGAACAAAAAAGAACATCGGTTTTTGTTTTATCTAGGTAGATATTTTTTGGTTGCTTTTGTATGATTTGATAAGACGTGTGCAACAATCTGCGTCTAAAGGAAATGTGTTTGCTCGTCTGTACAGTGTCGTTTAATTTCCCCCACCCTATGCAATAAAAATAATAACACCTACCCCTAACTCCGTCTCAAAATCAAAAAAGAAAAATTAAAGATCAAAATAAATAAACAAACAATAAACAAAAAATAAATCCATCGCGCCGCCGCCGCCGCCGCGCCGATCCAACCAAATTCAGTGCTCCAAATAAAAAGAAAAACAGAAAAAAAAACAACACAGTGCAGCGAGTAAGTCCCACCTTTCCTTTCCCCTTCACAAAAAACAGTTATATTAGCTTGATCGTTGTGGGTACTGTGTGGAGCTTCCACACAGTGCATGCATCGATTAGGCTAATGTGATGTCGGATGAATAACTGTCTGATTTTTTCTTGTTAACCAGGGGCGGCTCAATGCAATTTTGTCACTAAGGCATAACACTAGTGACAAATTGTTATTGAAAAGTTCAAATTGGGAATTCGAACAAACATTCAATTTATATTGTTTGACTAACGTTTTTAATAGTTTTTAATGTTTAAATGGTTGGGAGGTTTAGAGTCGACTATGGCAACATTCGTGGACTTAGAAAAAATTTTTGTGCCGCGTATGTCCACACTGTGAAAAACAGGCCAGCTGTCCTGGCACTGAGTGAGACTCAAATAGGTGAAAATTCTGATCAAACGGAATTTAATTTGTTTGGGTATAACTTAGTGCCATTATTCTTTTCCCACCACGGTCTCGCCGTTTACATTAGAAATGATGTTGCGTACCAACTTCAACCACAATATGGTTTGTGCTCAAACACAAATTTTACTTAAATGTGGTTAAAATTCACGGTTAATAAGCACATCATACACACTTATTTCATCTATTGGTGCCCAAATTTGGATAGAGATTCAACTTTCAGCCAGACAACACCCGAAGGAAGGATGTCGTGGTCTTTGCTGAGTTAAACCAACTGACTCAACTTGTTGACGAGCCGACACGAATCCCTGAAGTTACAGGTCAAACCGCCAACACTCTGGACTTGTTTCTTACCTCTGACTCTAATAAATACACTGTAAGCGTATTGCCACCTCTAGGCACATCAGACCATCGTGTCATATCTTCAAATTTCTCAAGCCAAAAACATCCAGTTAACGAAAAGTCACCTAAAAGAACCGTTTGGCAATATGAGAAAGCCAACTGGGATGGTCTAAATAACTTCTTCAGGTACTTTAACTGGTCACTATGCTTCCTCGATAGTGACGTAGACTCCAGCGTAGATATGATAACAAATTTAATTCTTCACGGAATGAGAAATTTTATCCCGAATAGGGTGAAATCTATCAAAACGAAAGAAAATGCATGGTTTGATTCGAGCTGTAACGAGGCTATTGGCGTTAGAGAAGTAAGTTTTCGGAACTACAAGTAAAAAGCCAACCCCACTGAGCAGAACCGGAAAAAGTTTCAACAAGCTAGAAAGACTTGTAACGTTCACATTCGTAGAACCAAATTTTTGCATGACCAAAAATTAAGGCAAAAAATACTACAATGTCCCAAACGTAGTAAGAATTTTTGGTCATTTGTAAAAAACATTCGAAATTCAACTTCGTCTTCGCTTCCAACGCTCGTCTTTAATGACACCCCTTTTGTCAGCTCTCGTAAAAAATCAAATTTGCTTGCAGCGCAGTTCGCTGCTAATTCGACGCTGCCAGAAAGTATTATGACTCCTCCTGTACTTGAAAGCGTAAACGATTTTATGGGACGAATCTTCTTTCGCACTCGTGCAGTTGCTAGAGTCCTTAAAGACCTTGACATACACAAATCCGCTGGCCCGGATAGTATCCCTCCCATCGTTCTGAAGAGGTGTTCTTCAACGCTGGCAAAACCACTGCGTAAGCTTTTCAATCTGTCCTACTCTACAGGTCTCTTTCCGAGTGGATGGAAAACAGCATTTGTCCAGCCTGTCCCTAAAAAAGGCGCATCTCCTTCACCCTGTAATTACCGTCCAATTGCACTTACGTCCATTCTTTCCAAGGTCATGGAAACGCTGATTTATTATCAGCTTAAGAAATATCTAGAAGAACGAAAGCTCCTTAATGACCGGCAGTATGGCTTTCGTAGCAATAGGTCCACTGGTGATCTGATGGTATATCTCACCGAACAGTGGCACAAATCTTTACATCGTTTTGGAGAAAGTAAGATTATTGCGCTTAATATTTCAAAAGCATTTGATAGAGTTTGGCATCAAGGTCTTTTATCGAAAATGCGTGCATTTGGTATCGATGAATCTCTTCTTCGTTGGATTAGAAATTACCTTCCGGACCGTTCAATACAAGTTGTATTGGACGGTTTCAAGTCTGATATTCACAAAATAAATGCTTGTGTCCCCCAGGGCTCCGTATTGTCTCCGACCCTTTCTCTCATTTTTATTAATGATCTCTTATCTGGAACTTCTAATCCACGCAATTGTTTTGCTGACGATAGTACTCTCATCTTTTCATATTCGTTTTCAGATGCACCTCCTTATTCTACAGATGTGCAACTGCAACGGCAGTGTATGATAAGCTCATTAAATTCTGATCTTGACAGCATTGTCCAATGGGGAATAAAAAACCGCGTAGAATTTAATGCTTCAAAAACTCAGTGCTGTCATCTGTCGTTAAAGCAGAACCCACCCTACATGCCGCTATCCATGAGCGGCACTTGCATTGAAGAAACCGATCAGCTGTCAGTCCTTGGCATGTGCATCACAGACCACCTCTTGTGGAATGAACACATATTTGATGTCGCTAAAAACGCTGCAAGAAATTCTTTTCCCCGTCTGATCGGGATGTAATCTATAAGGCCTTCGTTCGTCCAAAGCTAGAGTATAACTCGCACATTTGGGCAGGAGCTCCCAAAACTCATCTCAGTCGCTTAGATGGAATTCAAAAAAGAGCTTTAAGAATGATTGGCGATAGAACTATAGTGGATACATTTACATCTCTTGAACACCGTCGTAATGTTGCATGTATTTCGCTATTTTATCGCCATTTTTATAAAAACTTTTTTAGCGAAGTAGCCAGATGCATTCCTCCCCCTAAACAATTCAACCGTAATACTCGCGCTTCTAGGAATGCTCATCAGCTTACCCTTGAGCCCAAATTCGGACGTACTGTGAAGTACAGAGATTCTTTCTTTAGTCGTACAACACGTATGTGGAATGCTTTACCAGGTTCTATTTTTCCTACTCATTTTGACATTCTTCAAAACTAATGTACATCGGTATCTCCTTTTTAATCCTTCCTATTTTCCTAAAGCTCGCACTGTGCTTGTCATGTGAAGGGTAGCCAAGACCCCTTTAGTGCGGGTTTATTATAAAAAAAAAAAAAAAAAAAATTATGGATAAGGTTGGATTTTATGAAGCAAGTGGCAAGTGAGTATTTCTTGTGTCAATGGAGAGGAGATGAGTTTTCTTGTACACCCACATACAAGTTATCAAGTGTGTAGCCGCTTGATTAAAAAAAGGCACATTTAGATTACTGTTGTAAACGCCTTTATTTAGTTTCTTCGATTATTTATTACATTTTTTTGATTACAAATCAGTTTAAGAATAAAATTTATTATCAGTTTACATTTGCTTATTCATTAATTTCGTAATTTGCAGTTTACTTATTACTTATTGCAATTCTGAGAACTTGAATTGGAGCTTACAGTGCAATTCTGAGAATTTAAATTGAGGAATAAAAGGTTGGTGGAATTCTTGGAAAGGTGCAATAGGTGTCGTGTTAAGGTAGGTGGAATTCTTGGAAAGGTGCAATAGGTATCGTGTTAACTCCCCCCTTCTTAGTATCTGCGTCTCGTAGATTTAAATTATGTTGTTCCAGAGGAGGAATCTGTGTAATAGTTGGGTTAATTGAAGGAATATCGAGTTTGATTGGTAAAGGAATTTAATGTTTCCGTTTGTTTTTTGATCGGATTTTAATGAAAAGTAATAAAAGTATAT
The DNA here is from genome assembly GCA_910595825.1 of Philhelius pedissequus. NCBI lineage: Eukaryota > Metazoa > Arthropoda > Insecta > Diptera > Syrphidae > Philhelius > Philhelius pedissequus. The sequence goes on along the minus strand of OU343160.1, from coordinate 113,849,205 downwards.
TTACGACTATAGCAATGAGCAAAATGGTTATGTTTGAACTTAGGAAAAGTGTGGCATTAGAAGAGATGCTAGATAGCTTTTCAAGGTTATCCAGATGCAGTTTGTGTAAATATTGTATGTCGAGTTTTATCTCGCCCTCAGAAACGTTGTTTTGGAGAAGAGGTGGCAATATGTGCTGATAAGTTTTACTTTCCCAATTAGTGTATTTAATATTGTCAATTTCAATGGACTCGTTGAAAAAATGAATGAGATATGAACCGTTCAATAGAACCGTTACGATAGAGTCTGTTGTATGTAATATTTCCGACATAGTTGGTGAGAAATAATGTGCTCTGATTAATTAATTCTATCACTGGTCTATTTTCCTAATTGAAATCACATTTTGCTTGTTCGCCGTCTAAAAGTTTGAGTGCACAATCGTCTTGTGTGTGTTTTTGGAGTTAGGATCTTTTGCAAAGAATGGTTTCTTCAATTTCAATTCAATTCCCTACAATGCCAAATTGAAGAAATTGTGAAACTAATAAATTTGAAAAGTTTAAATGTATTCTTTTGTTATTTTTGATTGTTGACCTAATTATAATATTATTAAACGTTGTTTCGTCAGTTTGAGGTAAGCAAATGATATAGAGCAGAACAGAATTTTTTACAAGCATCATAGGTTCGGCGAATTCTATAGCCTGAAGCTCGTTTTTAAAGGGAAGAGATTCTATTCTTGAAAGGATATCTAAAATTTCAATTTTACTTAGAAGATTTGAGCTTACAATTCCTCTTTTTACAAGTTGTCCTGCAAGGACTATTTCTCTTATTTCCTCTTTTAAGAAGCTTACTTTGTTGAAAATAATTTGTTCGAATTTTTCTGTGGGGTAAGTACTGATTTCTTCAATTATTTTTTTATAGCTATCAATCAAGGTATCAGTTACCTTATTTAAGTATTTTTAAATATGATACTGTCTATTGTTGTTGATGGAAAGCTTATTACTTTGAGTGACGATATTATCCCTATCTGTTGCATCTGGATTGCCTGCCAGCCACTTCCATGCAGATCCTATCCAGTTGATTGACCGTTTTTTCCCTGATCTCTTATCCTAGAGTTGTTCTAAGAGGTTCCCTATTTTTGACTGTTGGTATTTTCACGATGGCTTCCACCCAAAGAAAGATATTTAGTCTGTAATGAGAGGTATGTTTTTGAGGTGTGATTTGTGAATTCGTGTTCCATCAATTGTTGTTATGGTAGCTTTATTATCTAATCCCACAGTTTCTTTATGAAACATAGGTTTATCTTTACTTTTTATTTGCTTATCTCTTTTAAATAGAGTATCACCAGGGTTATAGGTTTTAGGTAATGATCTTTTTCTATTATGCGTATTTAGTTGATTCTTTTGATTGCGTATGATTTCATGTTTTAGATCTGTATTCACTATGTCTTTGAAATCGACTAGGTTTTGATAATGGTTATTATTGTTATATTGTTACCGAATGGATTGTATTATTATACCTATCTGTCGCAATGGTAATAATCTCTTTAATAGTAAAGCCTGGGAACTCTTGGTGCAGGCATCTTATAATTTCGATAATAGTTGAATGCACCCTTTCTATTGTTCCGTTAACTTCGCTTTTTGTTGAGGGGCTAGGTAAACGTTAATGCCAAGACCCTCAATATAATTAAGAACTATGGGGCTAATGAAACTACTTTCATTGTCTGTTACTAGGATCTTTGGTGCAGTGAAGAAATGGATCAACTTTATTATCCTATCTCGGATGTGTAAAGCCGATTTTTTCTTAATATGGAAGAAATTTGTAAATTTGGAGAATTTATCTACACATGTTATAAATTTTTCTTTTTTGAATTCTATAATGTCCATGTGTAAAATTTCTGTTGGGTATGACGGAATAGGGGTAGGCTGAAGATGAGGTTTTAGGGGATGGCGATCATATTTATTTGAACGACAGACGTCACTGGAATAAACGAAATTTCAAACTAATTTAGCCATTTGAAAAAAATAATTTTTTTCGAGGATTTGGTTTTTGTTTTCGATATAGTTTCTATGAGCGCGTCTGTGCTCATCTTGAATTATTCTAAATTTATTGTCTTCGTTATTTATGTCTGTAACTATTCTCTGTGTAATTCGTATTTTATATTTACTAAAGGAAGATTTATAAATTTCTTGCAAAATTGGAATGTATTTTTCTGGAATTTTAATACCGTTCAAAATATTTGGGTTTAATTTTTCTTTTAAAGTTTGAGTTAGAGTATTGTAATCAAAGGTTTGCATTTTAATATTTCACAGTGTGGTATACGATCGCTACTATCTTTTTCAGCGCTGTGTTGAGTTGCGGAGGATGAAGTTATTACGTTAAGTACGGGAAGTCTTGAAAGTGCGTCCGCCATGACATTTGATCTTCCAGGTTTATAAACAAGAGCATAATTGAACTCTTCTATTCTTGCCTTCCATCTTTTTAGTTCCGCGTTATTATTGCGATTACTCAATGCAAATGTCAATGGCTGATGATCTGTGAAAATGTTGATGTTTCTGGCACCGTAAAGATATGTTCTTGTCAAGGGACCATATTATCGCCAGCATTTCTTTTTCGATTGTTCAGAGCCCTTCTGTCTCGTTCAATGATCTAGAGAAAAATGTAATGGGCCTATCTTTCCCAATTTCGCCTTGCGAGAGGACGGCCCCTATGTCGTAATTGGAGGCGTCGGTCGTTAAAATGAAAGGCTTTTCAAAGTTTGGGAATATGAGGATGTCGCTAGATATAAGCATATCCTTGAGGCTTTTAAATACCTTTATGGCCTGATCGTCGAAATGTTTTTCGACTTTTTTGCACATATTTACTTTAATTTGAGCATTCTGTCCTCTTGTTAAGTTGGTCAAGGGTTTTGCTCTTTTAGCGAAGTCTTTAATAAACTTCCTATAGTAAGGAGCGAGGCCTAAAAAGGTTTTTAGATCTTTAAGATTTTTTGGGGTTGGAATCTTTTGGATTGCCGCTATTTTTTCGGGGTCTGCCTGAATTCCTTCTTGGGTGATGATACAACCCAAAAAATTGACTTTAGTTTTTAGGAACCTTGAGTTTTTTAAGTTCACTTTTAGGTTTGCTCTATCGAGATATGGTAGGCCTTGATCAAGATTGTTCAAATGGTCAGATATGCTTTTGCCGAAGACGATAATGTCGTCAATATAGACATAGCATATTTTGCCTATAAGGGGTTTAAGAACGTCGTTAATCATGCGTTGAAATATTGCAGGTGCGTTTTTCAAACCGAATGGAAGACGAGTAAACTCATATTTTCCATTTGCCGTTGAAAACGCAGTTTGTGCTATGTCGCTTTCTTTCATCTTAATCTGGTGAAACCCAGAAGTAAGATCGAGAGTCGTAAAGAACTTAGATTCTCCTACGCTCGCAAGAGTATTTGTAATGTCCGGAATAGGATAAGCATCCGGAATAGTTATTGCATTCAGTCGTTTAAAATCAATAACAAGTCTATATTGCCTTTCGCGTGCGGAGTTGGGTTTCTTTGGAACGATCCAAAGTGGAGATTTGAACGGACTTTTGGATGGTCTTATAACGCCATCAGAAAGCATTTTGCTTATTTCTGTTTCGACCTCTGCTCTTAGGTTAGCGGGGTAAGGGTATGATTTTGTGTATATAGGTTCGGATGAAGCAGTTCGTATTTCAGCGCGAACGCTGGTATCTGCTGTACCACTGTCTGAGATTGGTCCGAAATGCTTCTTATATTTGCATAAAAGGTTTTGAATATGATTTTCGAGGTCTGGACGTGTTTGAATGTTATTTACTTCTTTTGAGTGTTTTTCTTTGAGATTGATTATGATGTCTGGGGCTAAGTTAAGGATGTTGTTTTTTCTATCTATAACGGCTCCTAATTTTTTAAGGATATCGTCTCCTATGATCCCGTCAAATAATTTGAGACATGGGAGGACAAAAAAGTCAAAAAGGGTATTGTTGCCGATGGGCTTAAAGAATTGAACACTGATCTTACGAGTTATTTCTAATTGCCCAGTAGCAGATTGTATTTTAAATGGAGAAATGACTGGCTTTTAGTTGTAAGCAATTCTCTCGGACATGAAGTTTTTGTTAGCTCCAGTACCTATCAAGAATTTTAAGACTTCACAATCTCTAGTAACATACTCTAAGTATGGTACGCTAGAGAGGCTTCCGTTGTAAAATTTAGCTCTGCTAATTCGTCATCGTTGCCATCCTCATCCCATGCTTCTTGGTAGGTTTTGAGATACTCTTCATTTAATATCCCTTCTTCATTCACTTTTTCTATGGTGTCTTGATTTATGACAACGTCTGTTGCAAAGAGACGTTTCTGCTTCCTCGGAAGATTAAAGGATTGATTGATTCTTTTTGGCTCTATATTATTTTCTGGTCGGTTCATATAGTTAGTTTGACGACTTTGAATAGATTTGTCCACTTCCATAGGTTGTGGGGGTTTTGGGTTAGATGGCCTAGGAGGTGCTAAGCTTGTCCACGTTGGTTTTTGGTTTGGATATCATTGGTTATTGTACAATTGGGATTTCTCTATGGGTGTTAGTTGAGGAGGTGTAGTTTTTGTTTGGTATTTTGCTGAAAACATCTGATTAATCGGAGCAGTGATTGTATTATTGGTATTTTTCTGATGTATTTGAAAATTTCTAAAATTAAGGTTTTGAAACTCTTAGCAAGAGGTATAAGCCTCTGGTAATGTTTGGAGTTTCTGTGAAGATGTCCAATGCTCTGTTTCGGTAATTTTCCGTTAAGGCATTTACCGTTTGCTGGCAATAGTCCTCGGTCTTAATTTTATTGATTAGTAAAGATAGCTGATGGTTAACTCTAGCATAGTACTCATCTATAGTTTTGCGACCTTGGGTTAGTAAATTAAGTTCATGTTCCAATGTGCGAACATCACGTTTGTCTGTGTAATGCTGTGACAAACATTTTTTAATTGTTGCCCATTCTTCATCGAAGATGTTGTAAGAGATGAGGGCGGCATAGGGCGCGCCTCTAAATATCTGGCGAATATGTTGTAATATGGCTTTTTACGATTTCGTAATCTTTAAGAATGGACTCCACATTGTGGACCCATGAAATATACTGGACGGCGTTTCCGTCAAAGACCTGAAGGTCTCTTACACAGTCCGGAAGTTTTCTTATCTCAGCAAGTTCTTGCTCATTTCTTGGGGCAGGCAGAAAATTGCTCTATTTTGAGGCGGTGTTACCCTGCTTTCGACTTGACTTAATCGATTACTAATGAGCTTTATTTGCTCGATTTGAGCATTAACAGCTCCTGTTAATTGTTTCACTAGTTCAGATAATTGCTCAATTTCAGCCATGTGAGAACAGCTTAGGAATGTGAATTTGGGATTGTTCTCTTTTAAAAAAGGATTTTTGGAATGTTTACAAGTTTTTAAGTTTTTTTTCTTAAAGGAGATAAGAAATTATAGTTTGTATATATTTTTAAATTGAATATTTTGTATAATTATAATTTTAAAGTTTGTATATATTTTTAAATTGATTACTCTTGGTATAAGAAAGGATTTTTTGAATGTTTATAAGTATATAAGTTTTTTTCTTAAAGGAGAAAAGAAATTATAGTTCTAAGCTTGTATATATTTTTAAATTGTATATTTTTTATAATTATAATTTTAAAGTTTGTATATATTTTTATAAAATTCAAGATGAGTTTAATATTTTAATTTAGCTTAAATGATATGTGTTTGCACTCAATATTATAATATTATTAAGGTTTACAGTATAATTTTCTGCATCGTCGGGAGTCCGTGGGGTCTCTTTTGCTTCGCTATTGTACAGGTGGCTACTCGGGCACGGGTTGGTCCACAGTTAAATGCACTGATTTTTTTAGAAAGGTCTTTCTTCCACAGGTGGTTCTTACGGTACACCTTTTTTGCGATAAAGTTTCTATTTTCCGTGAATCACTTATAATATATTTTTCCTTGCAGAGTGGTTCTTAAGTGACACTCTTTGAAGGTTTTATTTTTCGTGGATCACTAGTAATATATAATTTTTACTTGCAGAGTGGTTCTTACGTGACACTAATTTAAGCTTTTTGTTCTTTTCGCAGTGGTTTTTGGGGTTCACTTTTTTCCGTTTATGACTTTTGTCTTTTATGAATCACTAAAAATATTTGTTTTACTTGAAGAGTGGTTCTTACGTGACACTCATTTAACTTCAAATAATTTTCGTAATTCACTATTTTTTTCCACAGTGATTTTAAAGTCTAATATTTTTCGCGAAACACTTATTTGCGTTATTTTAATTATACGTTTTTTTAGTATTTTTCGCGAAGCCCATCAGGGTTTATGTTGTTCGGGTGCCAGTTATCAAGTGTGTAGCCACGTGATTAAAAAAAAGACAAATTTACGTAGCTTACCGCTGTAAACGGAATGAACGCCTTTATTTATTTTCTTCGATTATTTATTACATTTATTTGATTACAAATCAGTTTATTATCATTTTACATTTGCTTATTCATTAATTTTGTAATTTGCAGTTTACTTATTACTTATTGAATTCTGAGAACTTGAATTGGAATTTACAGTTTGCTTATTACTAATTGCAATTCTGAGAACTTGAATTGAGGAATAAAAGGTTGGTGGAATTCTTGGAAAGGTGCAATAGGTGTCGTGTTAACTTTGATGTAGTTATATCTACAACGTTGCTGGATTTCTCACCAAAATTTTTGTAGGTGTAGATACGTGGATTTGGTTTGAGTGTGTAGTTCCTTATGAATGAAAAAGATATTTTTTTGCTTAAGGGCGAGAAAATGGAAATACAATGTTTTTTTGTAGATGTGGTTTTGGTTTAGGTGTGTAGTTCCTTATGAATGAAAAAGATTTTTTTTGCTTAAGGGCGAGAAAATGGAAATACAATGTTTTTCTGTAGATGTGGATTTGGTTTGGGTGCATAGATTTTTATGAATTCATAGATAAGTTTGTAGGTAATATCATTAGAATTTTGACTTTTGGTGCGAAATCCAGCAGCGTTGTAGATATAACTACATAAATGTGGGATGTAGGTATGGTTATAATGTTATTAAATGTTTGTCAGGTAGAATCAAAAAAAATGTCAACAGAAAATCGAGAAAAAGTCAAAAGCCTTTAACTTCTGAACTATTTTAGATAGTAATTTTTTATAAGATAAAACTGTATGTACTACTAGGTATACTACTACTACTACTACTTCAGTAGTAAAAAAAAAAAAGTAGTAAAATGTTTACTTGCGATTATAGGTACCTACTATAAAGCAAGTAATGTATGGATTCGGAAAAAAAAATTTCTAACAGTCAGTCATGACATTACGATCATAGAGAACAGCAAAAAGTGGTTCCCCCAATTCCGCCTGTCTGTCTGTTCACGAGTCTGCCACCTAAACGGTTCGGCGGATATGTTCAAACTTGGTACATATTATTTTTTCGATAATATGCCTACACGCTTTTTTCATTTTTTTTATGTAGAAGCTCCTAGAAAGTCTAAACACTATTGTAAACCAACATTTTGCAAAAACAATTTCTTTGTAAATTAATTTTTTAAAACTCAAAATTTCAAAAACGGCTGAATAGATTTTTTCGAATCTTCGCATTTGGAAGTTTTTTGACATTATTTTCACAGTTAAAAAATTATTTTCCTAAAATAAATAACAACGGTACCTCAAAAACGGCTCCAAGAATTTTTATAAAAAAACTGTGTGTGTTCTTATATTAGTACATTCCACTTTCAAATATAAAAATATTTTATTTTGCGTACTTATTAACAGTTCTTCCCATAGAACCACTTTTGGTTTTTATTAACACACTTTAATATTTTCGACTTTCTCACTATTGGATAGACCGATTAAAATTATTATCCTAAAATTATTCTTGCTAAAAGTGTTAATAAAATTGTTTGCTCAAATTTTCAAATACGAGTTATTCGATTTTTAAAAAATAAATAATTATTTTTTTTGGAAAACCGATTTTTCAAAAACCATTCAGTGATTTTTTTTAATTTAAAATTTATATCTATATTAATAATAACTCCAAAGTGTCGTTCCAATTTGTTTTCTAAAAATGTTTTTAAAATCTTATACATACAAAATTAATTTAGAAAAAAACCGCTCCAACGATTTTTGAATTAAAATGGCATCTTTGTTTTCCCTCAAACCTTAACAACTAAGCTATATAAAAATATTTACAATAAAAAATGCGTTTTAATCAAGTACTACAAACTACACAAATTATAAGATACTGTTTGATGTAATTTAAAAGGCTATATGTATTTATTAAAAAGAACAGCCGACTTTTAATTATACAGGCTATACTTCCAATGAATTCACACACACTTCACACCCAAGAGTTTCGCCCAGGCACTACGCATTTTGGACTAAAGGTCACAAATTCATTCAATTGGCTTTAAATCCACGCAGTCCACTAAAACAAAAACAAAAATAATATAAGCATATTGTTTGCGTTTTCTTCAATTAATTCACTGGTCAGACCACGGGCAAAACATAATTCTAGGTGCATGGATCTAACCAAATTCGCCTAGAAAAATATAATTTACAGTGAGTAATCGCTGTAAGTTTTATTAAAGTCGGTAAACATCGATCAAAAAATAATGCGTCTTAGAAAGGTACTACAGCATCTAACTTATGAGCCCAGCAGTAGTACCTGGGCGAAACGCATTTTGGAGTAAAGGTCACAAATTCATTCAATTGGCTTTAAATCCACACAGTCCACTAAAACAACAACAAAAATAATATAAACATATTGTTTGCGTTTTCTTCAATTAATTCACTGGCCAGACCACGGGCAAAACATAATTCTAGGTGCATGAATCTAACCAAATTCCCCTAGAAAAATATAATTTACAGTGAGTAATCGCTGTAAGTTTTATTAAAGTCCGTAAACATCGATAAAAAAATAATGCGTCTTAGAAAGGTACTACAGCATCTAACTGATGAGCCCAGCTGTAGTACCTGGGCGAAACGCATTTTGGACTAAAGGTCACAAATTCATTCAATTGGCTTTAAATCCACACAGTCCACTAAAACAAAAACAAAAATAATATAAACATATTGTTTGCGTTTTCTTCAATTAATTCATTGGCCAGACCACGGGCAAAACATAATTCTAGGTGCATGAATCTAACCAAATTCCCATAGAATAATATAATTTACAGTGAGTAATCGCTGTAAGTTTTATTAAAGTCGGTAAACATCGATCAAAAAATAATGCGTCTTAGAAAGGTACTACAGCATCTAACTGATGAGCCCAGCTGTAGTACCTGGGCGAAACGCATTTTGGACTAAAGGTCACAAACTCATTCAATTGGCTTTAAATCCACACAGTCCACTAAAACAAAAACAAAAATAATATAAACATATTGTTTGCGTTTTCTTCAATTAATTCACTGGGCAGACCACGGGCAAAATATAATTCTAGTCTAGGTGCATGAATCTAACCAAATTCCCCAAGAAAAATATAATATACAGTGAGTAATCGCTGTAAGTTTTATTAAAGTCGGTAAACATCGATCAAAAAATAATGCGTCTTAGAAAGGTACTACAGCATCTAACTGATGAGCCCAGCTGCAGTACCTGGGCGAAACGCATTTTGGACTAAAGGTCATTCAATTGGCTTTAAATCCACACAGTCCACTAAAACAAAAACAAAAATAATATAAACATATTGTTTGCGTTTTCTTCAATTAATTCACTGGCCAGACCACGGGCAAAACATAATTCTAGGTGCATGAATCTAACCAAATTCCCTTAGAAAAATATAATTTACAGTGAGTAATCGCTGTAAGTTTTATTAAAGTCGGTAAACATCGATCAAAAAATAATGCGTCTTAGAAAGGTACCACAGCATGCAACTGTTGAGCCCAGCTGTAGTACCTGGGCGAAACGCATTTTGGAGTAAAGGTCACAAATTCATTCAATTGGCTTTAAATCCACACAGTCCACTAAAACAACAACAAAAATAATATAAACATATTGTTTGCGTTTTCTTCAATTAATTCACTGGCCAGACCACGGGCAAAACATAATTCTAGGTGCATGAATCTAACCAAATTCCCCTAGAAAAATATAATTTACAGTGAGTAATCGCTGTAAGTTTTATTAAAGTCCGTAAACATCGATAAAAAAATAATGCGTCTTAGAAAGGTACTACAGCATCTAACTGATGAGCCCAGCTGTAGTACCTGGGCGAAACGCATTTTGGACTAAAGGTCACAAATTCATTCAATTGGCTTTAAATCCACACAGTCCACTAAAACAAAAACAAAAATAATATAAACATATTGTTTGCGTTTTCTTCAATTAATTCATTGGCCAGACCACGGGCAAAACATAATTCTAGGTGCATGAATCTAACCAAATTCCCATAGAATAATATAATTTACAGTGAGTAATCGCTGTAAGTTTTATTAAAGTCGGTAAACATCGATCAAAAAATAATGCGTCTTAGAAAGGTACTACAGCATCTAACTGATGAGCCCAGCTTTAGTACCTGGGCGAAACGCATTTTGGACTAAAGGTCACAAACTCATTCAATTGGCTTTAAATCCACACAGTCCACTAAAACAAAAACAAAAATAATATAAACATATTGTTTGCGTTTTCTTCAATTAATTCACTGGGCAGACCACGGGCAAAATATAATTCTAGTCTAGGTGCATGAATCTAACCAAATTCCCCAAGAAAAATATAATATACAGTGAGTAATCGCTGTAAGTTTTATTAAAGTCGGTAAACATCGATCAAAAAATAATGCGTCTTAGAAAGGTACTACAGCATCTAACTGATGAGCCCAGCTGCAGTACCTGGGCGAAACGCATTTTGGACTAAAGGTCATTCAATTGGCTTTAAATCCACACAGTCCACTAAAACAAAAACAAAAATAATATAAACATATTGTTTGCGTTTTCTTCAATTAATTCACTGGCCAGACCACGGGCAAAACATAATTCTAGGTGCATGAATCTAACCGAATTCCCTTAGAAAAATATAATTTACAGTGAGTAATCGCTGTAAGTTCTATTAAAGTCGGTAAACATCGATCAAAAAATAATGCGTCTTAGAAAGGTACCACAGCATGCAACTGTTGAGCCCAGCTGTAGTACCTGGGCGAAACGCATTTTGGACTAAAGGTCACAAATTCATTCAATTGGCTTTAAATCCACTCAGTCCACTAAAAAAAAACAAAAATAATATAAACATATTGTTTGCGTTTTCTTCAACTAATTCACTGGCCAGACCACGGGCAAACCATAATTATAGGTGCATGAATCTAACCAAATTCCCCTAGAAATATATAATTTACAGTGAGTAATCGCTGTAAGTTTTATTAAAGTCGGTAAACATGGATAAAAAAAATAATGCGTCTTAGAAAGGTACTACAGCATCTAACTGATGAGTCCAGCTGTAGTACCTGGGCGAAACGCATTTTGGACTAAAGGTCACAAATTCATTCAATTGGCTTTAAATCCACACAGTCCACTAAAACAAAAACAAAAATAATATAAACATATTGTTTGCGTTTTCTTCAATTAATTCACTGGCCAGACCACGGGCAAAACATAATTCTAGGTGCATGAATCTAACCAAATTCCCCCAGAAAAATATAATTTACAGTGAGTAATCGCTGTAAGTTTTATTAAAGTCGGTAAACATCGATCAAAAAATAATGCGTCTTAGAAAGGTACTACAGCATCTAACTGATGAGCCCAGCTGTAGTACCTGGGCGAAACGCATTTTGGACTAAAGGTCACAAATTCATTCAATTGGCTTTAAATCCACACAGTCCACTAAAACAAAAACAAAAATAATATAAACATATTGTTTGCTTTTTCTTCAATTAATTCACTGGGCAGACCACGGGCAAAACATAATTCTAGTCTAGGTGCATGAATCTAACCAAATTCCCCAAGAAAAATATAATATACAGTGAGTAATCGCTGTAAGTTTTATTAAAGTCGGTAAACATCGATCAAAAAATAATGCGTCTTAGAAAGGTACTACAGCATCTAACTGATGAGGCCAGCTGTAGTACCTGGGCGAAACGCATTTTGGACTAAAGGTCATTCAATTGGCTTTAAATCCACACAGTCCACTAAAACAAAAACAAAAATAATATAAACATATTGTTTGCGTTTTCTTCAATTAATTCACTGGCCAGACCACGGGCAAAACATAATTCTAGGTGCATGAATCTAACCAAATTCCCCTAGAAAAATATAATTTACAGTGAGTAATCGCTGTAAGTTTTATTAAAGTCGGTAAACATCTATTAAATTTTTTCTTAATATGAAATTTGAAAGAAGACAAACATTTTGTAAAAAATATTAAACATCAAAGATAAGCTTAATTTTGTTACAATACAAAACGATGTGAAGATATATATTATTAATATACATATAAAATTTTAATTTCAAAAAAAAAATCACTGGTTTTTCAAAAAAATTATTTATTTTTTAAAAATCGAAAAACTCGTATTTGATAATTTGAGTAAGCAGTTTTATTAACGCTTAATTTTAGGAGAATAATTTTAATCGGTCCATCCAATAGTGAGAAAGTCGAAAATATTAAAGTGTGTTAATAAAAACTAAAAGTGGTTCTATGGAAAGTACTGTTAATAAGTACGCAAAATAAAATATTTTTATATTTGAAAGTGGACTGTACTTATATAAGAACACACACATTTTTTTATAAAAATGGAGCCGTTTTCGAGGTACCGTTGTTTTTTTATTTTAGGAAAATAATTTAGGTAATGTCAAAAAACTTCCCAATACGAAGTTTTGAAAAAATCTATTTCTGGTAGCTTCTACATAAAAAAATTACAAAAAATCAAATTAACCCAGGAAATTGAAAATCATAAAAATGATTCTACTAGAGGCAACAAGAAAAACAATTTTTTCCAAAAAAAATTATCAAAAGGTACCCTTTCCCTTCAATAATGAACTGCTTTTTTTTAAATAAAAATCGTTGGAGCCGTTTTTGAGAAAAATAAGATTTTTGTTTTTGGCCAGAAAAATGTATAGGAGCTACTGTTATTTGTCGTCTTAAAAAAAATGAAAAAAACGTGTAGGCATATTACCAAAAAATTGGTATACCAAGTTTAAAGCAAATCCACCGAACCGCTTAGGCTGCAGACTCGGTGGAATTGTGTGACCCACTTTTTTGGTGTTCGCTATGATCGTAATGTCATGATTGATTGTTAGAAAAAACATATGTATGTAACTTGCTTTAATACCTACCAATAATCGCAAGTAAAAATTATTTTTTAAAAAACCGCTCCAAAATTTTTGGAAATTTTTGTATATAATTATACCTACCCTAAATAAATATGTAGCAGAATTCTAATTTAGATTTTTCATTTAGTTCTTTTTATTAGGTAGAAAATATTCCATTTAAAAAACTGATTTATTTTCCCACCATACCTACTTGTAAACTTTATTTTCAATTTTTTTTTTGCTTAACAAGGTCAAAAATTGTACATACAACTAAATTCACAAATTAATGACAACAAGTTTTAAGAAAATGTAGGTACCTACTTCAAATTTTTATTGATCAATATTTATACTTGAAAATGTTAAAAAAAAAAAACATTTAAATAATATAAATTTTTTTACTAAATAAATACCAAAATTTTTACTCAAATATACCTACACAAAAATCTAAAAATGCTAAAATATATGCATATTTTGCCTATCTACCTACAAAAAATCTGAAGTAGTACAAAATGTTTAACCAAAATGTAGGTAGGTATAGTAAATACCTTGTAGTACCTACATACATATTTTTTTATTAAAATCGTTACAGCCGTTTTCGAGATACAATTTTTTGTATGGGCCTAAAAAAAGGATTCAAAAATTTATTTCAGACAATCACCTAAAAAACTTAAGTAGGTATGTCCTTACCAAGTTTGAAGAAAATTGCTACAGCAGTTTATGCTATAGATCGTTCTACAAGCAGACAGACAGACAGACGAAATTGCGGGACACACTTTTTCGGTGTTCTATATCATACTTTTTTTAGGAAGTGATTTTGAGTTCAGAAGTTTTTTCTCGATTTCCTTTTGACACTTTTTATGTACATTTTGATTCTAACCCACACAAATTTAACAACATTATAACCATTCATATATCCCACATAGATGTAGTAATAGCTACAACGTTGATGGATTTCGCACCAAAATTCAAAATTATAATGATATTACCTACAAAAAAATGTATGAATTCGTAAAAATCTATACACCCAAACCAAATCCACATCTACAGAAAAACATTTTATTTCTATTTCCTCGCCGTTAAAAGAAAAAAAATATCTTTTCATTGATTAGGAACTCCACACCCAAACCAAATCCATATTTACCTACAAATTTTATTTCTACGTTTCACATATATATATATTTAGGTATATGCATGCAATACAATACCGAAAAATACCTTTTTTTCGTTTTATGTTTTATTTTTTTGTTCACTCCAACTCTCATACATTTTCTATATGATGTTCCCATTCACGCATTTTTCATTTATCCCACCATAATTCAGATTTATGTGTCTGCAGTCTAAAAGTTCCTCAACATTATTTGTATATTTATATAAATTTCCGCAACTTTTAGTGTTGAGAGAAATTTTTTCATAAGGTGCCTACTTATGTTCCACACCCCATGATATTACTATAGGTTATATGTACAAAGACTTTTCTTCCTAACACACTTAACGCTTTATTATTCCACTTATAAAAGAATACCAATTATAAACTCAAATATCTTTTCTTACAACCAACTTAACACTTGCGCATTCAAAAATAAACTGTCCCGTTTCGCAATTGGTGGTGCGGTATTTATACTTGTTTAAGCTTTCTAGATATTCCGTGAAAGTTCTCGTCAAACGGTTCTAGCAAGTTCCCATACAATGGCTTATTGGGTTTGAGTCTTCTACTATTAAAAGGTCTCCACCAAGGGGAATACGAATGTAGTTTGTAGCATACTTCAGTAGTTGATTTGGTTAGAATTTGTAGCATACTTCCAGTTGTTGTATTTTGGAGTTTGTAGCATACTTCGAGTTTTGTATAAAATAGTCTGTTCGTAATTCAAAATTAATCAGATTCGTTCAACAGACAACAAATCATTTTTTGCGTGAGGAATTTTCACTCTTGTAAAAAAATTCGATTACATTCAAATTTTGACTTTTAATAATTTAAGTATTAACTATGTATATGGTGAACGCGGAAGGATAGATGTGAATAACCATAAGGGATACTACAAGGGAGGGAGACTAGGGAACACAATTTGAATAATGGTCCATATATAGTATATATAATCCAAGAAATGATATTGAGTGTGGTGAGGAAGAGGATGATGATGTGATGAAATCTTGTGGCTGGGACTGTAGAATCATTGTATTGTTTGGCGTAAGGATTTAATGATGATTTGTTTCTGTTTTGGGTACAGTCTGGATCATGATAGCATTTCTGTCTTCAAGGTCGTCTGATTAATTACTTCACAGATATTGACTGCAGCTGGGTATGAATTTCGGATTTTGTTTGGGGATGCTCGAGAGTACTAGGTAAGATTCTGTCGATGCCTTGGCTTTATATGGGTACTTCGGGATAGAGTTTTAGACTTTTTGTTGTATGTAGCTGTGGGTATTAATGGTTTTTTTTCTTGTCCACGTTTATATATTTCTAATTTTGGGTTTTTTCCCTTTTTTGCATGATAATTATTAATGCATGTTCTTTTAAACACTTTTAGGTTTCAGTTTTTTGTAAGCAATAAATTTAGGACGTATGAAATTACGAACTCGGCACGTGTATTTCGTTTTTTTACTTGTATCAGTTTTTTTTTTGTTAATTTAGCGAAATTAAGTTTTATTTTTTCTCATGCACGATTTTTGATTTTTGTTTTAATCTTAGTAAAAGAATTGCGTCAGAGAAAACGAAATTATTTTATTAATATTATCGAAATAATCGATTGAGTCATTTTCGAAATTTTGAGTTGTCAAAAAAATTTTTTTTTTTGTTAAACTAACATTTTGGTAAATTGTGGCTTACATTAGTGTTTAATTCATTCTAGGAGCACCTGCATAAAAAATAAAAAAAAGCGAATGTACCATTTTCCAGAAAATCGCAAACCCAAAAAATGCTTCTACTAGAGGTGCAAAAAATAACAATTTTTTCCAAAAAAAAATCAAAGTGTGGATACTTTTTCCCTTCAATAATGACCTAACTGATTTTTTTGTAAGAAAAATCGTTGGAGCCGTTTTTAAGAAAAATAAGATTTAACCATTTGGCCAAAAATAATTTATGGCAAGTACCGTTTTTTTTGTCCTAAAAATGAAAAAAAGTGCGGGCAAATTACCGAAAAAACAATATGTACCAAGTTTGAAGCGAGTCCATCTAACCGGTTATGGTGTAGACTCGAGTACAGACGGAAATGCTGGCCCACTTTTTCGGTGTTCTCTTCCATCGTAATGTCATGTTTGACCGTAAGAATTTTATTTAAGCGCATGCATAACTTGCCTTATAGAGTACGCGAGTAAAAGTAGTAATATTCATTAAAAAAAATTATAAATGTTGAGTTTGAAAGTATTTTTTTCAAAAGCTGTTAACACAAGAAACTTTACTGGAACAAGATATAAAAGAACAGGTTTCTGACTTCAGAAAACCTATAATGTTTCTATTGTACGTGTGGCAGTTATTTTTAGTATGTATTTTCTTTTTAAGTAATTTTTTTTAGAAAATTGCACCTCCAGCCTAAACGGGAAGAGATAGACCCCTCCCCCATTTTCCAAAATACTTGCCATTAGGTTTTCTATAAGAATCCTTTTTTATTTTTTAGCGCCTGAGTTATCTTACTCTCCCAAATTGTCGAACAATATTTGAATGGTCACATAGGTATGTAGGTATCTACCTATTGTATTTATTCTAAAATACTTATTTTGATACATCATAAGTCTTACTTTTCAAAATATTAGAAAAAAAGAAAAGGAGCACGTAGGTATCATTTCCGAACCCTGGAAATTGGCTCCGATGTTTACAATTATTTTAATGTAGAAAATTAAATTAGGAAAAAGCTTTCAACTAAATTGCTCTGAGCTGAAAAACTAAATTTCAAATACATACCTTACCAAAGTTATAAAATCAATCACAATCTATTCTACCTACCTACATAATCAATTTCGCAAAAGAAGCAGGCAAACTTGGAACACATGAGCCAACTAAAATATGTAGGTATGTACAAGTAAATACATACATTTGTATGTAATACAAAATATTCAACCAAATAACGATCCCAGCATGCAAAGTGACCCCGAACTTCCATCAAGTAGGTAAGTTAATGCAAACAATTGCAAAAATTGTGCAAATGATTTATGACTCGTTCTCAAGATAATTTCGCTGACGCTGCGTCTGGAAACAAGACAACAACCAGAACAAATATGCATTCCAGCACGTAGCAGAGACTGCTGCAACACAACACTACCTGTGGGAACATCCGCAGCATAGAGGCATAAGTAGGTTAGATAGTTTTAAGAAAAACATTTTGTAGTTAGTTCTAAATTGAAAACGAAATAAAGAGATTCAGCCTCACAAAAAATATTTTTTTTAAAAACTAAATGTAAAGTTTAGTTTAATTGGCGCCCGAGCAGCAGGGACCCAGGAATAATCTAAGTCGGCCTTTAAAATTCGCGATTGTTTTAATAAAATCCAGTTAACGCGGACTGACAACGCAAAGTATATACGCGGTTGTTTTAATAAAATCCAGTTAACGCGGACTGACAACGCAAAGTAAAATTCGCGATTGTTTTAATAAAATCCAGTTAACGCGGACTGACAACGTAAAGTATATACGCGGTTGTTTTTATAAAATCCCGTTTACGCGGACTGACGACGTGAAAGATCAAAGTGTCGCGAAGAAAAAATTCCTGTGGTCCAACGCGTGTGTTGTGGTGAAAAGAGGCCCCGAAGTAGTCTCAAAGAAAATAACTTTTGGACAAAACGGAAGCTGCGTTAAGCGCTAGCCGCACCACCCACCCATTAGAATAAGTAATAAGGAAACGAAGCATTAATGGAAACATCAATGGAACGTGTCTACTTATTAGTGTAAGAAACATTTATATTATTATATTAAGTATAGTACAATGTCAAAAGTGAAGCAACTAAAATTTATAAATAATTTAGAAGAAATATTTAAGTGAGAATAGGATTTTAAGAAGTAGATTTAAAACAATTGAAGTTGAAACTGAAAAAACCCATTTTATAAATTCAAAGTAAAATAAAACAAAAAAGGTAATTTAAAAGAAATATTTAAGTGAGAATAGGATTTTAAGTAGTAGATTTAAAACAATTGAAGTTGAAACTGAAAAAACCCATTTTATAAATTCAAAGTAAAATAAAACAAAAAAGGTAATTTAAAAGAAATATTTAAGTGAGAATAGGATTTTAAGAAGGAGAATAAAGAAAAAAAAATATTAAAGCTAGTTTCTTCTTTTTTAACTATAAAAAAAACAATTATTTTAATTGTTAATATTTGTATTTAAATTTAAATATTAAGTAAATATTGAATACCAATATAAAACAAAATAATTACTTACAGTATATAAATAAATATATATGCGTATATTACTTTGTAAAATCAACTTTTTAAAATATTAATTACATACACCTACACTTTGATATATTTTATATTCAAATATATCTAGTAATAATAATAATAATTTAAACAAGATAACAAAAATAAAAAAAAACAATGATTACAAGATCAGGTGCAAGAGCGGACACTCAAGCAAGTCCTGCAAGTACAGGTGATGAACAGTTACCTCCTCAGGGTCCACCTCAAGATAGTTTACCCCAAGGTAGTTTACACCAGGGTGGTCCACCGCAAGGTGGTCTTTCTCAAGGTCTACTTCAGATACAACCACAAGGTCAATTTCCTTTCGTTAATAATACAAGACCCCCACTCCCTTCAATAAATATTCCTCCTTCTAATTATCAGAACACAAATAACAATCTTCACTCTAGTACTACCCATAATGGTGCTCCAGAGGTCAGATCAACGCCAGAACTGGACACTCTGGTAACTTCCATAGTCAGCCGCGTACTGCAACAGCAGGGCAAACAAATTATAGAAAGCATCCTTAAGCCGGATGTACAACGCCTTCACGGCGTGGACCAGACGATTTTGCCCCAATACCAAAACAATTTAGATGGTTTAGATAAAATTCCGGACGTCGTAAGATGTCTACGCAATTTCTCTGGCGAACCCGGAGAATTTTCTTCATGGAAGAAAAGCGTGGAACGTGTTTTGAAAATTTATGAAAACACGAGGGGAACTCCTAGATATTATGGCATTATAAATGTCATCCGTAACAAAATCATTGGGGAAGCAGATGCTGCCCTCGAATCGTTTAATACGCCTCTTAATTGGGAAAGCATAGTGCGTTGTCTCACAATGCACTACGCAGACAAGCGTGACGTTACCACATTGGAATGCCAAATGTTCAACTTGGTCCAAGGTAACCAAACGGTACATCAATTCTATCAGGCAGTCAACTCCCAATTGACATTGATAATTAATAAAATATCTTGCTTGGAAATCGGTTCAGAGGCGATGAGGATTTTAACGCAAACCTACAGAGATAAAGCCCTCGAGACATTTGTAAGAGGTCTAAGAGGCAATCTCTCTGATCTGTTGGGAATGAGAGAGCCTGTGGATTTACCACAAGCATTACACCTCTGTCTCAAATATGAGAACCAGCATCACAGGCTTAATCCTACCCAAGTTAATCAAGGAGCGGTTCGGAAAAACTTCATTCAGCAGACTCCACGACTGCAAGTCAATCCCGGCCGTAATGCATTTCCGCCACGAAATTTCGGTACATACCCGTACCGTAACCAGAATCCAATTCATCCCTCCTATCCTACATATCCCCCCTTTAATCCACCAATACACCAAGGTCCCACGTTTGATCGTCAAGCGCATTACAATCCATTCGCACAACAACTTCCAGCATTCGGAAATCGCCCAATCAATAATCCTCATCCACAAAATAATAACCAGAATTTTTCACAAAATCGTTTTCAGGCCTATAAGCCATTCCCAAACCAAAACCCCATAAAAAATGAACCTTTGACGCTAGGAAGAAGCAATCAACTAAAAGGCATAAATAACCAACATCATAGAGCACACTTCAACCCAAGCCAACAAACGCAGAAGCTGAACTATCAACAGCAGCCATCAGCTCAAAGGCCAGCAGGACATCAAAATTTCCATATAAGCCCCAGTTTGGAGTCTTACGAAAATCAAACAATTCCCAGTCACGAAGAAAATGCATTATCTGAAGAAGAAGCATATGCTCAAGTCTGCGAACAATTCACTCGCGGCCTAAATTTAAACCAGGATAACGATCTTTCGGCGGAAAGACCTTCTGATTTTGAAGGATATCAAAATCCACCCTACCAGTTGTTAGAATTCAGCGATATTCATTTTTTAGGCTAACACAGTCCTCATTACCATATTTTGAGTGTAGATCGAGGACTGGAGAAACATATAAATTTTTAATAGATACTGGTTCCAGTAAGAACTACATAAAACCTGATATAGTTAAGAATATCATTCCCAATGAAAATATTTTCTATGCTAAGTCCATAGCTGGTGATGTTATAGTCAGTCACCATACATTTCTGAAACTTTTTGGATTAAATGATCTAAATGTTAAATTTTTTATCCTGCCCACTCTAAAAACATTCGACGGTATCTTAGGTAACGATAGCCTTCAATCGTTAGATGCCGTTATTCATACTAGGGGAAGCTTTATGACCATTTTAAACCAGGTACATGTAAAAATTAAACAATTCAAATCGCAAGCTGTCAATTCCATTGCTGTAGATTCTGAAAATCTAACAGTTTCACAAAGGAAAATATTATGTTATAAATATTAGCTAATAAAAACAGAAACCTATTTTCTGAACCTGATGAAAGGTTAACTTATACAACAGCAGTAGTAGCAGAGATAAGAACCTCCACGGATGATCCCGTATATACTCGTTGCTACCCTTTCCCAAATTCCCTTAAATCCGAAGTCGAAAAGCAAGTAGAACAACTGCTTAATGATGGAATAATCAGACCTTCACGGTCACCATATAACTCTCCGGTACGGATTGTTCCAAAGAAACCGGACTCTTCTGGAGCTAAGCAGTACAGAATGGTTATTGACTATCGTAAGCTCAATACCATTACGATTGCCGACAAATACCCTATACCCGATATTCACGAGGTGACAGCACAACTCGGAAAAAACAAATTTTTCACCGTACTCGACCTGAAAAGTGGCTTCCATCAAATTCCTTTGAAGGAATCTGATATTGAGAAGACAGCCTTTTCAATCAACAACGGGAAGTACAAGTTCAGTAGGCTCCCGTTTGGCCTTAAAAATGCTCCATCGATCTTCCAACGAGCTCTCGATGACATATTACGAGACTACATTGGAAAATCTTGTTTTGTGTACATCGATGATATTATAATATTTAGCGAAGATGAAGAACAACACGCTAAGAATATCGAACAAGTTTTTGGTACGCTCAGTAGAGCAAATATGAAGGTCCAATTGGACAAGTGCAAATTTTTCAGTTCAGAAGTAGAATTTCTTGGTTTCATAATATCATCTGTGGGCATTAAAACTAATATTACTAAAGTAAAGTCTATCATAGACTTTCCCGTACCCAAAACTTTAAAAGAACTGAGATCTTTTCTCGGCTTGTCAGGGTATTATCGCCGTTTTATTAATGGCTATGCCCAACTTGCGAAACCGCTGACAATCCTTTTAAGAGGGGAGGAAGGACGAGTGTCCAAAAACCATTCCTCTAAGATCCAAATTAATTTGAATAACGACGCTCTAGACCCTTTCAACAAAATTAAAAACTCCTTAATTTCAAAAGATGTGATATTGGCTTATCCCGATTATAAAAAACCTTTCGACCTTACAACTGACGCGTCTAATGTCGCCATCGGCGCTGTTATTGAACAAGACAACAGGCCTTTAACATTTATCAGCCGAACACTAACCAAGACAGAGGAAAATTATGCAGCTAACGAGAAGGAGATGTTAGCTATCGTTTGGGCCCTAGGCTCACTTCGCAACTACCTTTACGGTCACGCTAAAGTCCGAATTTTCACTGACCACCAACCCCTTACTTTTGCTTTGAGCAACAAGAATAACAACAGCAAAATGAAAAGGTGGAAATCTATACTTGAGGAATATAACCACGAACTGAAGTATAAACCTGGAAGGACAAATGTTGTCGCAGATGCCTTATCCAGAGCTCCAAAGGTATCTGACGTTAATGCTTTATCTACGACACAGCATAGTGATGAAAGCTCACCACATGAACTCATACCAAGTATCGAAACCCCAATTAATGTATTTAAAAACCAAATCCTTCTCCAAATAGGTGAAACTCCTAGCCAAACCTTTCATATAATTTTCCCCGCTTACCATAGGCACGTAATCACAGAACCGACATACAATCAAGACAATCTCAAACAAATTCTTAAAAAGATACTGAATCCCTCCGTAATTAACTGTATCAAAACAGTCGAAGGAATAATGGGCATGGTACAAGAGATTTATCCACTTCATTTCAAAAATTTTCGAATTAGGTTCACGCAACTTCAAGTTGAGGATGTAATTAATGAAACGAGACAGGAGGAAATAATCATAGATACGCATAAGCGAGCACATCGCAACGAGCGCGAAAACAAAGCGCAAATCCTGGAAAAATTCTATTTTCCCAGAATGGCTGCAAAAATTAAGAAGGTACTAAAAAAATGTACTGTATGTAAAGAGAATAAATAAGATAGGCACCCCAATAAGCCGGAATTACAAGCAACTCCAATTCCGCAATTCCCAGGCCAGATCGTTCATATCGACATATTCTCTACAGAGAATAATCTTGTCCTAACTTCCATCGATAAGTTCTCAAAGTATGCTCATGCTAAGGTTATCAAATCTAAAGCAGTAGAAGACATACGGCAACCCTTACGGGAGATCCTCTTTTCTTTCGGTTTACCCGAAACAATCGTAATCGACAACGAAAAAGCTTTTAACTCAGTCTCGTTAGGGTACATGTTAGAGGAAGAATTAAAAATTAAGGTATTCACAACACCGCCATACTCCAGTAACGTAAATGGCCAAGTCGAAAGATTCCATTCGACACTCGTTGAAATAATGAGATGCTTAAAAACTGAAGGCCTTCATCGATCCTTTACGGAGCTACTAGAACGCGCAGTTCTAGAATACAACTTCTCAATGCACTCAACTACTGGAAAAAAAACAGTTGAGACATTTTTTGGACGAAGAGTCACTTCAAATCCTGAATTATTAGAAAAAGAACGAATCGACAATATACAAAAAATTCAAGACAAACAAGCTGCTGATCTTCATTACCATAACAAATCTAGGCATAAAATCAAAGAATTTACTCCCGGACAAACTGTTTATGTTAGACAGAATAAAAGAATAGGTTCAAAATTAAATCGACGATATCGAAAGGAGATAGTCTCTGAAAATAGAAAAACAACCATTTTAACTAAATCTGGTAAAATAGTCCACAAATCCCTAATCCGTAATTGACATTAATTTTAGATTTCTTGCCACGTCTGCACTATGTGACGTTAAGATGCTAGATTACTCGAACGCTAAGCTGATAGCAATCGATACTGGAACAGCCAAACTACAAATGGGCACGTCTAAACTGGTGCACTTTATAGACATCGAGGATTACCAACAAGCACTCAACGAACTGAGTCGCATGATGTCGAAGATTGAACCCCAACCCGATTCCATTTTACCTATCCTATCCGCTGAAATTGAACACATTAAATCTCATTTGAACAGACTTATTCCCAAATCCAGAGGAAAGAGATCCTTAGATTTCCTGGGCTCTGCCTGGAAATGGATTGCCGGAACTCCGGATAGACACGATTTTAAAATAATGAAAGATAAAGTCAACAACGCTCTTGCAAACAATAATAAACAACGAATCATAAATAATCTAATTAATAATAGAATAAATGAAATAAGTAATGTTACGAACAATATTATTCAAGCACTAAAATCTAATGAAAATGTAAAACTAGAATTTATGTTAGAACTCAAGTTTAAGTTAGAATCATTAAGAGAAGAAGTAAAAAATATTGAATACTCTATGCAATGGGCAAGAGCAGGAATAATAAATACTTATATATTGTCTAATTTAGAAATAAATATAATAAGAGATATTTTAAATAAAGAAAACTTGCCATATTATAATGTAATCGAAGCTATCGAATTTTCAGAAGTAAAAATTGCTTCAAATAATAAATCTATTTTATATATTCTAAGTTTATTAACGACAGAAAAAGAAACATGTAAAAGAATTCTAATAAAACCAGTCAAAAAAGGAAAAACTGCTGTTAAAACAAATTTTAACAAAATTTTAAAATGTAATACTAATTCATATGGAATTAATACTAAATGTAAGACTTTTAATTCACTAGCAATATGTAAACATAGTGACGTAATAGATCTAAGTAAAGATAGTTGTATTAATAATTTATTGACTAGTAAGCCTCATTCCTGCACCGAAATCAACAACCAACATATTCCAGCTATAGAAGAGATCACACCTGGAATGGTGCTATTAAACCAATTTGATGACAAAATCTACATCGATGAAAGCGAAATACCCCTTAATGGAACATACTTAATACAATTCCATAATGCCACCGTTAGAGCCCAACAGTACATCTTCCAAGAATCTGAGATGACGGAACATAATCCACTTCCTGCCATGCTACAACCACCAGCTATAAAGCCCCAAATAGAGTTGCTTTCTCTGGAAATGCTTAAAGAACTAGAAGCAAAGAACATCAAATACATAGAAGAACTGAAAGTAGCCAATGAAAAAAAGTCTGCGGCAGTGTTATCATTACTAACATTAATACTAGTGGTCATCGTAATCACCCTTTGGAAAAAAGGAGTTATTCCATGTATCATCTGCAAGAAGGAAATTAACATCGAAAATGAAGTGTCTGAAGGAGAAAATAAGGGACATATAACGACAAGCAGTAATAAAAACGAACCTGCACCGACACCTAGGACACTGGGGATAAACGACCTTCCCCAACATATTGAAATGGTTCGATCGAACGAGGACGTTCGATTTTAGAGGGCGGAGGAGTTAATGCAAACAATTGCAAAAATTGTGCAAATGATTTATGACTCGTTCTCACGATAATTTCGCTGACGCTGCGTCTGGAAACAAGACAACAACCAGAACAAATATGCATTCCAGCACGTAGCAGAGACTGCTGCAACACAACACTACCTGTGGGAACATCCGCAGCATAGAGGCATAAGTAGGTTAGATAGTTTTAAGAAAAACATTTTGTAGTTAGTTCTAAATTGAAAACGAAATAAAGAGGTTCAGCCTCACAAAAAATATTTTTTTAAAAACTAAATGTAAAGTTTAGTTTAATTGGTATACGCGTTGACAAAAAAAATACTGTCCTTTTTTATATGACTTCTTTTTTTGCCGCTTTCTAAAAAAAGATCACAAAAAACAACAAAATGAACAAATAAAAACAATACCTACATAAGTATATATGACAGCGAATTTGCGATACCTACACCTATATTTACACTTTTTTATACATACAATTTGCAACCACAAACCTTGCCAAAAGTGGAACCAAAAAACAAATTCTGCTATATAAATACGATTGACTACGTCAAACTCAAATCACGATCACATGACCTTGCATCATTTATATGTACCTACCTACTCGAAACAAACATTATTGCTAAGAAGTTTTTTTTATATTTTCTGTTATTGTATAAGCAAGCCGACAAAACAAAGAATACAAAACTACATGGTCCAAGACACCACCAACAACAAACAAAAAAACAACTAAAAATTAACTCTGAGAGAGGATGGGCGGGTCAAAATCTATTGCAAAGCATTCTCTTCCTAACCGCGCGAGTTAAGAGATCAACCTCGGGAGCTTATAAAAAAACACATATGTTAGGCTTAAAAGGTGAATAATTATTGTTCTTTATGTATTTTACATCAGACCATGATAACTTAATTTCTAATTTATAATGCTTAGTTGATAAAAATGTATTTATTGGAAAATGTTTAATTAACAAAAATATATTTCTTGGAAAAATTTAATTGATAACTGAAATTATAAGTAATCTGAGAAATGCTTAAAAAGTTCACAAGAGAATATTATAATTCACGGAATTGTCGATAGGTCGATGACATCTATGTTAGTCACTGGTGTTGTCTGGTCTGGGTGTTGGTCGGAAGTGCGAGAGGGGAAGTCAGGTTGCGGATGTAACTCGCGCCGCTGATATTGAAGTGAAATTCTTGGGAACTACAAGCCTATTTGTTTGCGTGTGCAAAGAAATTTGTTGTTAAAAACACAAAAAAGACCTCTTTTCTAAAATTAAAATTAGGAAACCGATGGTTCCAATTTATTTTTTGTAAATTAAATATGATTTAAAAAACAAACAAAATCAAAAAAAAAATAAATAGTTAATAGGCTTTTTCGCTTTCAATTGCTAATTTGGTTATTTTGAATTAATATTTCAAATAATAAAAAAAAAATTATAGGACACAAGACAATAAAGTAAACTATATATCTAAACAAAAAAAAACAGATATAAAAATAAAAACTAGTAGCCATGGCTTTGTAAAAAGATGAAATATGCGAAATTTTGAGGGTTTTCGCTTACCAAAGATTTCAATTTAAAAAAAGTTGATCGTTCTTTTGCAACTTGAAAACACTAAACATTGGTTCTATAAATCTTTCTAAATTGTTAAATTATGTTTAAAATTGAAGGATCTATACTTGTTTTTATAAGTCTGAAAACGATAAATAACCTCAGAATAAACATTTTTTTTGCATGAATAAAACTTAAAAAAAAATAAAGATAACCCCGCCTTTATTTATTCACTCTTGCTTAGAAATAAAAATAAAAAGTTGTGTGGTTTAGCAAAATCCCACTCCCAATAAAAGTCAGACTAGGTTTACATAAATTTAGTTGGTATTTTTATTTTCATTGCCAACAAATAAAATCAAATAAAATTTAAAAAATGTCACGTTTTAGCTTTATTCATTACCTTAATAACTAATTTTATTTCAATTAAGTATCACTTAAACCGTAAAAGTTATCTAACAATTTGTAATCGCCCGACCATTATTTGCATAGGCAAACCAGCCTTTAGAACTGAACTATGTGCTATCGCAGATAGCCAGTGTCTTTCATAATTTATCTCTGGTATTTATGACTTTGCCAGCATTTTATTTCTTTATTCTTTATCTCAAAATATTACTTTAATGACAATTAAAGAAAATGGTATCATATAAAGATTGGATAGTGGAATATGAGTGTTTTTTTTATTTATTTATTAATTTGTAAGTATTGTAATTGTATAGAAAAGATAGAATGACTATTGGTCGGAAGTCTATTGCCGTACCTGTACATTTCCTGGGAATGGGATTGACTTTTGCTTTCTTCCATTCTGTAGGAAACTCAAATGTTGTCAAAATATTGTTAAAGATATTTGTTACAAATCTCAGAACGTAGGGTGGGTTATTTAAGTCAAGTCCGATAGCATTTGATTTAATTCAAAGTATAGCCTCCACAACATCTTCCTCGGATAATCTGTGGAAACTAATAGAACTGGCTGAAGATTATTGTTTAACATTAAAGGGTTCACTGAGAAACACATCGAATGGAAAACATGGAGTAAGCTTCCTGTCATCTGTGAAAAATTTTGTTGTTTCCCTATACCTGTTTCTCGGAGATCCTTCCAAGTACCTTTAGTGGATTTTGAAGTTCCGAGGTTCTTTCTATAAAAAAATCAATTTGGCCGATCGAATCACTTACTGATACTTTGTTCACAAATTTAGCTAGTATGTAACGGTCCGAGGTGTTGTCGGCAAAAGGACTATCGAAAGGATGTTTCATATTCCCTCATAGTAGGGGTGGCATAATCCTCAGAACATAACCTCACACAGCACATTGCCGGAACATGCCGATTAGAGAGTTTTTAAAACATTTCCTTCCCTGACGCCAACCCCCTACGTACAGCTGCAGTGGGCTGCTGCTGGCAGGAAGAAGGAAATGGGGTTCAGGTCAAGAAGGCATGGCATGTTAGCACGACCTAGCTCGTCGGAATGGGGGTTCTTGCCATCGTAACGCTGAACTTTTTTTTACGTATATTGCATGCCGGGGTATATATAAAAGAAAATAGATCGGGTTAAAAAAAATGGAGCCCAAAATCCTCCCGATATAATAACTGATTATACAAAAGAAAGGGTTCCAAGGAGGAGAGAGCACGATGGTATATCCTCTCTGAGGAAAAGCCCACCCACGTATCGTTAATGATACGACCATGGCAGATATGTCCCCGATTTTATATCAGCCCCTAATCTAAAGACTACCTACGTATCATATCATCTTTAATATAAAAAACTCAAAATACTTTTATTTTCATTGTCGCTCGTCTATATATAAACTTTTTATTACCGCCACATACACCTACGACTGCACTTAAAAGAATTGCATGCTAAAAATCCACCGATATAAGCTAAAACAAATATTTGAAATGAATATATTCCATGAGAGGAATCAATAAAAGGATTAGTTTCTACTTTTAAAAAAAATCAATATTCATCAGGATAATTTTTATGTCAAAACAAAATTAATAATTAAGAACTAACCTAAGACAAACTCAATGATCTTTAAAGAGAAATGCTTTGTAAAGCAAAGTAACTTATTAAATAAAAACAAAGAACGAATAAACAAATTATCATGAAAAAAAACAACCTTTCCAACCAGCTGTCGATAATATATGTATGTATATCTAACAATATGTAATAAAACTTTAAATTAATTTAATTTTATATTTTTATGTTAATCAAAATTTACTTTAAGTTATATTTAATTTTTTATCTTTAGTTTGGTATTTATTAACGCTTATCAATAAAAAATATTTCCTAATCAAATAGAAAAAAAATAATTATTAAACTGTGCGTATATTTTCTTTCAGTAAAGACTGTAAGATTTTAAAATATATTTATATATATCTTTATTAGGTATGAACATGAAAGTCGCAAATCCTATTATGCTCCTACATTAATGAATTGATGTAATTTTAAATGGTTTTAATTTCTTTTTCTAAATAAGGGTTTTTTTATTATGAAAAATGTGCAAAAATAGTTAAAATTATATTAAAAGTATCGAAAAAAAAGTTAAAATCTATATGCAAACCGACTTAACGCTTCGTGGTTCACCACATTAGATTATTTTTTGTGTGAACCTGGCCAAGGTATAAGCGTTGCATACCACCAGGCTTAGATTGCTTTATCTTTTTTGTATGTAGGTATGTATGCATATATTATATTTTGTTTAATATTTGGTTGTTGTAGGAGGGGAAATTTAATTTGTATTTTAGGTTCAAATTCAAAGTTTAATATGTTTTTTTTCTCAATAAATTGACTTAACCCACATTGTAATGTTCCCGTGAGGTGGTGCACCCTTTCATAGGTTGATTGCTGTACCATTCTTACCTTCATTTTTATTTATTTATTTATTTCAAAATCGCTTACAAATTAGGCAAGAGTCTTATAAATTATTGAAAGCCTTTAAATTTAATTAAGAATTTGAATTTAAATAATTGTTAAGTCTATTTACATGATTAAGAATTAAAGAGAATAAAAATTAAAAAAGCGAAATAAAGAAAACAAAACAAATAATAAAATAAGAATAAATAGATAAATATTACTAATATTATTAATATATGATATAAATTATTAATATATGACTAGCGGCCCGGTACGTGCTTCGCTACGTATAAAGTGAAATAATAAACAAATTTAATTGTAACATCAAATTCATTTATTCAAACAAAAAAATATTTTATTAACTCCTAGCTATTTTAAAACTTAATCCAAAACATTTGGATAAACAATGTTTTTTGTTTTTCCATTTTGAGCGTGAATAAACAAACGGCTGGGGTTACTGACTCTGGAACAGGCAACATAAAGTTGGCCATGTGAAAAACATGATTCCTCCAAATTCACACCACAAACGTGAAGTGTTTACCCTTGGGCCTTGTTGATGGACATCGCAAATGATAAACGCAAAGAATATTGCAATCGTTTGAACTCAAATGGCATATCAGTTGGAATCATAGGGATACGCAGTATCAAACAAACTTCTCCTTTTGATTTACCAGTTAAGATCGTAGCTTCAATCAAATTTGGCAATAGTTTTTTCACTGCCAATCTGGCGCCATTACACAGTTTTGGTGGATTAATATTTCGCAATAATATAATCAAAGAACCAACTTTCAGATTTAAGCAATGCGGTGGCATACCAGCCGGTTCCAATGAATTTAAAAATTCAATTGGATAACTCACTGCCTCATCTTGATTCATAACACTGTCAATTGATTTATATGTAGTGACTACACCTGGCAGTTTGAATTTGAAAATTATTGGCATTGATATGAATGTTCTTCGGTGCTAAAATGGCGCGTTTTCTCAACCAATCATGATTTCTATAATTCTGAATAATATTCGGAAAAACACATTCAATCAATTCATCTATCGATTGCGCAATGGTACAAAAATTGTTTGGTACAGCGATCAATCCGTTGGTACTGTCGATTTGTATTTTGCCATCACCAATTTCTAACAAATGCTTTGCGAATTCATGGGCATTCATTTGTACGTGAATACGCATATTAATGTTCAGTGTCAATTTTTGTACATATCTCCAAAAAAACTGATGACTTCAAACAGGCATTTATTTAATCAGCACGAGTTGATCGAGGAATGACAGGCAATTTTTGACGAAAATCCCCTGACAGTAATATCGAAGCACAACCAAAAAGCTGTTGATTACCACGTAAATCTTGCATTGTTCGATTAAATGCTTCTAGTGATTTTTTATTCGCCATTGTACACTCATTCCATAAAATAATTGAAGTTAATCGCAGAACTTTTGCCATAGCAGAATTTCTCGAAATATTGCAAGTTGGAGTTTCAATCACCTGTACATTCAATGGCAATTTTAATGCAGATTGTGCGGTCCGACCACCTTCTAATAATGTAGCAGCAATTCCCGAAGATGCAAGTGCCAATGCAATTTTCTCTTCCGATCGAATAGTCGCTAAAATCAATGATATAACGAACGTTTTGCCTGTACCACCAGGTGCATCCAAGAAATATAATCCACCTGCATTATTGGAAACGGCTTGCATGATTGTGTCATATACATGTTTTTGCCGAATATTCAATTTGGTTATATTCGATTGTACAAATAAACGCAATTCATTAGAATTGAATTCCTGCTCGCGTCGCAATTCACGATCAAAAAAAAAAATGCATCTCACGATTTGGTGCGGTCATACCCAATTGTTCTAATGCTTTATTTACAATCGTTAGACACATATCTTCAATTATTATCAAAGTTTCGTTGTACATTTCCAATGTAATCAACAAATCAGGATTTCTTGCATGATGACGCATACGAATTAAAATATCTCCTGCCATATAATGTTTATATATGTTCCATAATTCTAGTTGATAATATAATGGTAAATAGCATTCGTATTTGTTGAGGATGAGCTGAAGTAGATGCATCATGAAGTGTTGAATCCCAATGTGCATTCTCCTCCAACAATTGCGAGAGTTTACATCCTTCACGATATGTTTGACACAAATGACCGTTGACTGTTCTCAATTCTTGAAATGATTTTGGGCCATTGACGTTTACTAATAACAATCGCAAATAAAAACACTCAGCATTGTTTGGATATACTGTATATATTCTCCCAATTGCATCTGTTTGGAAAATGCCTGGATGCCCATCGACTGCTGTTCCTTGTTTACGTCTTTGAAATTTTTTCGAAGACACATTCCATGTGTAATACTGAGGCACTTCAGAATATAACAAATTTATCGCAAATGTATCAGTTTCGCATAATTTGAAAAAAAGCGGTCAATGCAGTCGCAGGTGGTTGTGCTACTCTTTCCAATACATTTGCTTCATTAAAATAAACATGTTGGCCATTCTCAAGATGCACAGCCAAGTGAACAACCACAGGATGTCTTTCGTGCATTGGGAACGACATAATCCTCCAGACAGCTTCATTACTACTAATATAGCGCCCCATTTAATACTGAGTAATTTCATCATTTCTATTATCACCAGCATTGCCGAAAACAGCCATATCGCTCCCTTTATTTACATACTCGCAAATATATTTAATGGATTTTACTGAATTACAATACTCCACATTTATATGAACATTGAATGTTTTCGATAATAATGAACAATGCGGAACCACCCAACGATTATCAACTTCAACGTCCTGTTTACACAATCTAATGGTTGCCGTTTTGCCATTATCATTAGGTGATCTACGTCGATACAACGGATATCCATCATTGCCCGTTATTGTGTCTAAAGTCAATTGTCTTGGGTATCGTTTCGAACACTTTCCATCAATCATACATGGCGAATTCATATTTAGTTCACCGCACGGACCATGGATCATGTTTTTAACGACAATGTGAAATAACTCAGGATCAACAGTTTGATGAGGAATTTCAGCTGATATAACGTTATCGATTTGATCCGGAGTTATTTTATGTACCAGCCAAATTAATATATGTGCGTGCGGCAATCCCCTTTTTTGCCATTCGATAGAGTACATATGGCAATGCACCTCTCCAAATACACATAATTTCACAATTAAATCCATAAGTGCTTTCAATTTTTGCCGAAACACACGTGCTGTAATGTCATGACAATCGGTTGTCGACTGTCCTTCAAATAAATTGTTTTTGATGTCATTCCACAGCGGATTACATGTAAATGTAATGAACAGATCCGGTCGACCGTATTTTCGTACATAAGACATTGCGCCTTGTGCATATTCGTTCATATGCCGTGTGCTACCAATATACGAAGATGGCAATATAGTTAAACGTCCGATATCATTAACATTAGCATCATTCGCTATCGCATCTTGCAAATGAATATATTCTTCGGATCTTAATTTTGCTTGGTTGAAACGAATAAAATTAAGACGTTCAGTTTCTATTTTGGCATACATATCAACGATGTACTGATGATATAGTTTACCACATCTCAAGATATAATTTTCTTCTTGTGGACGAACCATCAATCGATACGAATAAAAATTCATGGCACTAACTATTTTCTATACATATAGACCTGAAAATATGTGCAAAATTTGACTTTAGAAAATTATACAAATGAAATGTCAACACACTGAAAATAGGTCAATTATTATTTACCTGTTCCTGGAGCAATCATTGGTATATTGATATGGTAGCCATCGTCACCTTTCCAATGCAATATTGGGTATTGTAATGCATCGTAACTACGATGAAGTTCCGAAACACGTTGCAATTGCTCATTTCTGCGATGAAGTACAATATCACGGGATTGAAACTGATCACCAAGAATTACAATTGCAACCTCATCAATTGTCGGTGCATTGAATCGCCTTGCATGCTCTCCAAAAGGTGTTCTATCAGCCCTTATTACGATTTTGTGATTATCAGATGGCATACGATCGAGAGTAATTTTGAACAATTGAACTAATGCGTTATATTGATGGAAAAACCTTTGTAGCTCATAAATAATTTCTCGTCTTGTATTCGAAACAATTGCACAACGTTGATCCAATTCACGATTTTCATCACCAATAAAATAAATTTGCAAAAATTGATGATCAGCGTCGGGGTATGGCAATAACGAACCAGCTTGATGATAAATCTGGCCCTGAATCTGTAACATGTACTCAATTTTAGATAGATGTTGGATGAGAATTTTTAAAACAATCGAATACTTTATGATTCAGATTGATATAAACATGGGACAATCCTGTTGAAGTACGAGTATTTACCTTAAACGTCGGCATACAATTATCTCTAATAATTTTAGTAGCACCAAAAGAAGTCATTTGAAATGCCGAATTGTATTGCTGAATATAACTCAAAACGTGATTTGACGTTTGGGATGTCCCAAAAATATATGAATACAATGGTTGGGGTGGAGTTTCTAATGCTGGCAATCTCACTTTGCCATAAGCACAACACATTCCGGGCGTTTCACCTGGAAAGTTAGCCGCATCACAATGTGGACATATTGCGTCCATCATTCCAATGTATCCGTACATACTATAATCAATTTCAGCCAAAAGAGCACGACGTATTCGTGATCGTCGTGCAAGATTCAGTACAGGTACAGGGTCAATAGATCTATTTCGTGCATTACGTTCACGCTGCGATGCATTAGCTTGTGCGCGTTCATTTGCAGTTTGTGATCGTCTTAGTAATGTCACACCATTTGCATTACGCGTTCGCCGACCTATATTTGCTCGCCCGGCTCGTGGCATTATTCCTTCATATTATAAAAAAGAATAAATAAAATTAAAAACAAATTGCTACATTAATAGTGGTGTATCAGTATCGCTCAAAAACTGAGAAAAGTACACGCACACATATACATAGTACATTTGAACAATTCAAGACTCACCGTTTGTATGAATGCACTAAAAAAAAAGGTTTCAATTTGACAGCACAACCCCCATATGAAAAAAAGTTTCAATTTGACAGCAAAATCCCCACTAACAAAATAATCCGACATTTATTGAATTTGTTACAAAAAATGTGATAAATGAAGAACCGCTCGACCGATTTTGCGCAAACTTCACATAAACCATCTACTAAATAGTCCGAACAAAGCCTAACAATTTGGTTTGGATAGGTAAGCCCGTTCTTGAGTTATAAAATTACAACGAAAAGTGGCATTGATTTATATATATATAGATTTGCCAAATAGTTTAAAAGTAAACATTTAAATCTTCTTGTGCTTCTTATACTTCTCCCAATTATGGACAGAGAGTTATAAAGGAGAATAACATGGACGAAAAATTGACGCTCAGTGATGAGAAAATTGTATCGAGGTATTATAAGAGCAAATTACCTTGTTGAATGAGGGAAGTTCAGCTTAGAGTGTAAATAATCAGACTGGCTGCTTAGTTTGAATGATTTGATGAAGATAGCTAAGTGACCGAAAATGTATTTAATTGTCTAGGCTACAGCCAGAAATGCGAACAGCAAAAGAAGAAACGAAGATTATAGACATAACGTGCAATGTTGTTATATGCGACATTTAATTTGCGGTTAGTGACTGAGCCCAAGTTGCAAAACATTTCACATCCATCTAACACAATGGGTAGTAAAAGCGTTTTCGCAAAAAAAAACTTTAAAGGTGAACAGAAAAAAAAAATCACTACACCATTTTTTGCGTGAAGAATTTTCACTCTTGTAAAAAAAGAGAAATTGAACTATTGCACTTTTCGTTTTTTTCGATTACATTCAAATTTTAAATCTTAATAATTTAATATTAACTATGTATATGGTGAGCGCGGAAGTATAGAGTTGAATAACCATAAAGGAAACTAAAATGGAGGGAAACTAGGGAACACAATTTGAATAATGGTCCATATTATATATAATCTAGGAAATGATATTGCGTGTGGTAACAAGCAGATGATGATGTGATGAAATCTTGTGGCTGGGACTGTAGAATCGTTGTATTGTTTGGCGTAATGATTGAATGATGATTTGTGTCTGTTTTGGGTACAGTCGCATCATGAAAGCATTTCTGTCTTCTAGGTTGTCTGATTAATTACTTCAGAGATATTGACTGCTGCTGGGTATGAATTTCGGATTTTGTTTGGGGGTGCTCGAGTGTACTTGGCAAGGAAAAAAAATCATTCCAGAGATTTTAATCAAACTTGACATTACAATAATGGAGAACACCAACAAATGTTTCCCGCAATTCCGTCTGTCTGTAGATCGTCTACAGTCTAAGCCACTGAAGAGATTTTCTTCAAACTTGGTTTTTTATACCTCATAATTATTTGTTCTATCTTAATAATATCAAAAACGGCTTTAACCATTTTGATTTAAAAAAATCTGTGTACCATTATAGACATATCCTACATTTTGGTATACAAATTTGTTTACATATTTTTTTATTAACGGTACATGTCGTTTACATTTACATTTTTTTTGATTTTCAACTTTCGCATAAGCGGTTCAACGTATTTCGATAATAAAATTAAAATTGGAGGTCCTTCAAATTTTATATAATGCTGCATTCCAAAATATTTGAACACAATTTTCTTGGAAAAAAAATATTTTTTGAAGTGATAACTTCTTTGGGATAAACTGATTGGTTACGTAACGCGTTACGGCGCCAGTCTGTCTGGCTTCCGAGAAAAATGTGGATATAATAGCCGTGTTTTATTATCGCCAATAACCCATGTGGTTCACCCCGTAAAAATAAAACATCTGGGTTATGCACTCTGATTTCGCCGTATTTAATACTAATATTTGCAAACCCAGGTAGAAACCCCGATAGAAACATGGATGTTGTGTTGTTTTTGTAATATACGTGTTAAAAAATAACCCAGACCCGTAGCTAATAAAGCGCAGCTAATACCTATGCCGGCAGTTTCTTTTCATTTTTTTAAAAATTAAAAAACGGCACCTGCCATATAAAAATTTCATAAAACCGGTAAGAAATTTCCTTTACCAAAAAGGGATCTAAACATTTTGATAAAAAAATGAGAGAATTTCTCTTGCGTTTTTATTAATGGTAAGAAGGTAGATAAGGTACATACTTCAATTAGAAAAGTAGTTTCATATTTTCGACCTTTCATTATTTGTCGATAAATTTTTTTTTTTAAACAAGTGATCCTTAAAAGTAGATATTAATAATATTGTATATACAAATTCATATACAAAATGTTTTTTCGATTTAAAAATAAACTCAATTTTTATTAGGTACAGGTACCTATGAAACAGATAAGAGATTTTTTTTTAAAATTATAAATTAATAGACAAATACGAATGTATGTAAAAAAAATTCAAAAATCGTTTGATAGGTTTTTAAAAAAATAATTAAGTATGCATACAATTTTAAAACACTCTTAGAGAAAAAAATTGAAACGCCTTTTCAAAATAATTACCATGCATATAAAATTTTAATTTAAAAAAAATCATTGGTTTTTGAAAAATGGATTTTTCCAAAAATAAAATTTTATAAATTTTTTTAAAAATCGAAAAACCAATTTTTTTAAATTTGAGTATGCAGTTTTATTCACTTCTAGGGAACATTTTCAAAAAAAATAATTTTATCGGCTCATCAAAAAGTGAGAAAGTCGAAAATAGGAAAATAAAATAAGTATTTTTTTACGTAAAAGTGGACTAAACTAATTTAGTTCACCGTTATCAACTGCTAACATCTTAGTTGTTTGACCCGTCGCGATACCAAACAGATTATCATTAAGATGAAACAAAAGAAGGGAACAGCATTAACAACAAAAATATTTGGAGATGATTATGATGGTACAAATATCTAAATCAACAACAGCATGACCTCTCATACACGTGAACTCTATAAAGCAGCTAAGAAAGTGAAGATGACAAAAAAATATAAGTTTTTATGGATGAAAAACAATATAATAATTTGCGCAAAAGTGAAAGAGATAGTTGTAAGCGAAATAGGTGGAAAGCAAAAAATAAAAGAAGAGCACGACTAACTTCAAGAGTGGTTTTTATTCAAGTGATCTTACAAGTAATTATTAAAAGTAGAATAGATGATTAAAGTATTAAACCATTACAAAACAATAAAAATAGAGTAATAGAATAATAGAATTAGGATTGCCATTTTACAAACTCCATCTCAACCAAAATTCAGTAATTTGTATATAACAACAAAACTTAATTATATTTTAAATAATTTCTTTGACAAATTAAATATGCTTATTTTTGTTCAAACATTTTGTAAATATATCAGCTACATTGTTATTGCTAGGTATATAAGTAATAGAGATAATATTTTTCCAACATGTGTCCTTTAAGTAATGACAATTTATGTCAATATGCTTACTACGTTTATGTGTAATTTCATTTTTAGCAGAAAAACTGGCACCTTGATTGTCACAAAACACGGTAGTTGCCTCTTCAGAATATTTCGAGAAACCCATTTCTGCAAGCAAGCCTCTTTGAAAAACAACTTCTTTCGCACCTTGACACATAGCGATGTATTCTGCTTCCATCGTACTTAGGGCTATGACATGCTGTTTCTTGAATTCCCAAGCCACTGGACCGCCGCCAAAATACACAACGTAACCGCTGTAGGATCTGCGATCTGTTGCGTCTGAACCCCAATCATCATCTGTATAACAAACAAAATCTTTATTACCATCATAATTCAAACAAACCTTCGAATCGCTTCTTAAGTAGCGAAGTATGTGGATGCGAACTAAACTGTGACATCTTAGAGACAACATGAGTGAGGTCAGGTCTTGAAATAGTGGCTAAGTAGTTCAATGCTCCCATGAGCGATTGATACTGTTTGATGTTCATAGCTGGACAGTTGGTTTTGGGACATTTTTCTAAAACGGTCCCAAATGCGAGTGGTGTAGGCGCTGGTTTGCAATTCTCCATACCCAGTGTGTAAGCAGATCTTCAAAATATCGTCTCTGGTGAATAGTTATACTTCCTCGCAAGCCATCCCTCTCGATCACCATCCCAAGATAAAATTTGATTGGTCCACGATCAACAGCCTCCACATGTCGATTCAACTTTTGCATGACACTGAAAAATACTGCTTCAGATTAGTAAGTTATTATCAAATCGTCAACGTATAATCCAATTATACATAAATGTTGTTTATTTCGCAAAATGTATAACCAATGCTTACCAACACATCGTTTATCTTCTTATTCCAATCCCTTCCGGCTTGTTTTAGGCCATATAAAGATTTTTTAAGTTTACACAATTTCTGTGGTTGGTTCTGGTCTACAAATTCCTCCGGCTGCTGCATATAGACTTCATCTTCTAAGTCCCCATTTAAATAAGCAGCTGCGATTTCAATATAATTTATTAAAAGCTTTTTCTGAACACCAATTGCCAAAATGGGACGAATTGTAGGATGTCGCACAAGCGGCGCATATGTCTCGAAGTAATCCACGTTTTCTTTCTGAAAACATCCTTGGGCGACCAACCGTGCCTTATACTTCTCTACTTCTCCATCTGCATTTGTTTTGTTGAAAATACCCATTTACAACCAATGATATTTTGGTGTTTTGGTTCACTGACAAAATCCCACGTTTTATTCTCGACCAACGAAGAATATTCTTTTTTCATGGCATCTCTCCACTTTATAGCATTAGCACATTGTAAGGCTTCTTTTACATTGATCGGATCTGGTATGATTGATACGAGTTTATTTACAACATCTCGACCAGCTTTAGAAGAAGAAACCTTCCTCGATCGTCCTGGATTGCCTATACGCAAAATTCTGCGTCTTCCCGCGCTCGATTTCGTATTAGATTTTTTTACGGTTTCTTTTCCACCATCAGCTGCAATAACTTCATCGAATACCTCATCATCATCAAAATATGCACCATCAATATCACTAACAGCATATTTTCCGGCAGCAGCTTCAGGAACATCACAAGCAGCATCTTCGTCGACGTCTCCAGCAGCATCATCAATAACAACATCCACAGCAACATCAACACCAGCATCAATAGCATCATCTTCGCAGACGTCTTCATCGATTCCGCCATTGTGTTCATCTGGATGTAAAATAAAAGTAGAATTAGTACTTCCTGCTTTGTCATTCAACGCACTCTTAATGTCACATTCAGCTTTGGAGATACTTTTCTTAAAAAACTGTAACATCTCTAGAAATGATAATTGATTTTAAATGCTTATCATAAAACCTATACCCTTTGGTATGGTCAGCATAACCAACAAATGATAATAGTTTACCCTTAGGCTGCAACTTTGACCGACCAGGGGGTCAATTCCCGATCTGTGAAGTTTTGAAGTGAAAAAAAATATCATTTCAATTTTCACAGAAGTTTATCATTTTCCAGCTTCACGCACACGCCTAATGCGATTCTAGAACTCATTGCGATAAAGTTTGTAATAAAAAGTACTAAATGATAAATTCTGTCATTTCTGGTTAGATTTTTTGTTGGGAAAGGTAAACATTTCATTTCAGTTTCTAAATTTGCTTAAGAATAATGTCCGGAATAATAATTCGTTTAATAAATTAATAAAAGACGTCGTACTGAACAATTGTGGGTTTTATATTACCAGTATATTCAATAGTCTCTCTGTTTTGAGTAAGATTTAATATTTTCTCATGTGAGGATATTGAGGCTTTTCCTTCGAGATGGGCAGAATCTATTAGAAGTTACAACTAGGAGCACTTTATTGAACTTTATAGATTCCCAAAACATTTATGCATGGATTTAATACGTGAATTGAGAGCATTCTTGAAAAACACTCAACTTATAAGTGCGCTTCAAAGCCATTTAAATATGGTAAAGTGCTCTGCATTTTTTTGCAATGGGTAGTTTCCAACGATCTGTCGCGGGAATGAGCACCGTCGCGTCGGCTGTTGTTAATCTGTTGATTTAACAATTTCGTTATTTACTCGAATTAACACAAATATAACCTACTACCAAAATAAATTTGTATATAAATACAATTTTTGCTTACTTGTCATGTGCTAAATCCTGTTTTTCTTCTTAATATTCGATTAGAAACATTTTCTTCACAAAACAATTGACTGTGATAAAAAAATTATCATATGAAAAATTTTTGGCATTTAACTTCACTTTTTCACGAATCGAGAATCGAATTAGACGTGAAAGCGTGATAAAATTTATCACTTCACATCTTCACAGATCGGGAATTGACCCCCAGTTTGCTTCAACAAAGCAATAGCTTCACACCAAAAAATTCTCATGTGGTTCACCGAGGGCTTATAATCAAACCAACACTCGTATGGTGTTTTGTCTTTCAAAATTTTTGTTGGCGAACTATTTCGGATGTATGTGGCCGTATTAATGGCCTCCTCCAGCATGTATCGTGCCATTTCAATAAGGGTTATATTTGCCCCTCGGCTACACCATTTTGCTGGGGTATGTAACTTGTTGTCCTTTGATGAATTATTCCGTTCAATCTTAAAAAAACTATCAAACATTCCATGTGTAATACTGAGGCACTTCAGAATATAACAAATTTATCGCAAATGTATCAGTTTCGCATAATTTGAAAAAAAGCGGTCAACGCAGTCGCAGGTGGTTGTGCTACTCTTTCCAATACATTTGCTTCATTAAAATAAACACGTTGGCCATTCTCAAGATGCACAGCCAAGTGAACAACCACAGGATGTCTTTCGTGCATTGGAAACGACATAATCCTCCAGATAGCTTCATTACTACAAATATAGCGCCCCATTTAATACTGAGTAATTTCATCATTTCTATTATCACCAGCATTGCCGAAAACAGCCATATCGCTCCCTTTATTTACATACTCGCAAATATATTTAATGGATTTTACTGAATTACAATACTCCACATTTATATGAACTTTGAATATTTTCGACAATAATGAACAATGCGGAACCACCCAACGATTATCAACTTTAACGTCCTGTTTACGCAATCTAATGGTTGCCGTTTTGCCATTATCATTAGGTGATTTACGTCGATACAACGGATATCCATCATTGCCCGTTATTGTGTCTAAAGTCAATTGTCTTGGGTATCGTTTCGAACACTTTCCATCAATCATACATGGCGAATTCATATTTAGTTCACCGCACGGACCATGTATCATGTTTTTAACGACAATGTGAAATAACTCAGGATCAACAGTTTGATGAGGAATTTCAGCTGATATAACGTTATCGATTTGATCCGGAGTTATTTTATGTACCAGCCAAATTAGTATATGTGCGTGCGGCAATCCCCTTTTTTGCCATTCGATAGAGTACATATGGCAATGTACCTCTCCAAATACACATAATTTCACAATTAAATCCATAAGTGCTTTCAATTTTTGCCGAAACACACGTGCTGTAATGTCATGACAATCAGTTTTCGACTGTCCTTCAAATAAATTGTTTTTGATGTCATTCCACTGCGGATTACATGTAAATGTAATGAACAGATCCGGTCGACCGTATTTTCGTACATAAGACATTGCGCCTTGTGCATATTCGTTCATATGCCGCGTGCTACCAATATACGAAGATGGCAATATAGTTAAACGTCCGATGTCATTAACATTAGCATCATTCGCTATCGCATCTTGCAAATGAATATATTCTTCGGATCTTAATTTTGCTTGGTTGAAACGAATAAAATTAAGACGTTCAGTTTCTATTTTGGCATACATATCAACGATGTACTGATGATATAGTTTACCACATCTCAAGATATAATTTTCTTCTTGTGGACGAACCATCAATCGATACGAATAAAAATTCATGGCACTAACTATTTTCTGTACATGTAGACCTGAAAATATGTGCAAAATTTGACTTTAGAAAATTATACAAATGAAATGTCAACACACTGAAAATAAGTCAATTATTATTTACCTGTTCCTGGAGCAATCATTGGTATATTGATATGGTAGCCATCGTCACCTTTCCAATGCAATATTGGGTATTGTAATGCATCGTAACTACGATGAAGTTCCGAAACACGTTGCAATTGCTCATTTCTGCGATGAAGTACAATATCACGGGATTGAAACTGATCACCAAGAATTACAATTGCAACCTCATCAATTGTCGGTGCATTGAATCGCCTGGCATGCTCTCCAAAAGGTGTTCTATCAGCCCTTATTACGATTTTGTGATTATCAGATGGCATACGATCGAGAGTAATTTTGAACAATTGAACTAATGCGTTATATTGATGGAAAAACCTTTGTAGCTCATAAATAATTTCTCGTCTTGTATTCGAAACAATTGCACAACGTTGATCCAATTCACGATTTTCATCACCAATAAAATAAATTTGCAAAAATTGATGATCAGCGTCGGGGTATGGCAATAACGAACCAGCTTGATGATAAATCTGGCCCTGAATCTGTAACATGTACTCAATTTTAGATAGATGTTGGATGAGAATTTTTAAAACAATCGAATACTTTATGATTCAGATTGATATAAACATGGGACAATCCTGTTGAAGTACGAGTATTTACCTTAAACGTCGGCATACAATTATCTCTAATAATTTTAGTAGCACCAAAAGAAGTCATTTGAAATGCCGAATTGTATTGTTGAATATGACTCAAAAGTGATTTGACGTTTGAGATGTCCCAAAAATATATGAATACAATGGTTCGGGTAGAGTTTCTAATGCTGGCAATCTCACTTTGCCATTAGCACAACACATTCCGGGCGTTTCACCTGGAAAGTTAGCCGCATCACAATGTGGACATATTGCGTCCATCATTCCAATGTATCCGTACATACTATAATCAATTTCAGCCAAAAGAGCACGACGTATTCGTGATCGTCGTGCAAGATTCAGTACAGGTACAGGGTCAACAGATCTATTTCGTGCATTACGTTCACGCTGCGATGCATTAGCTTGTGCGCGTTCATTTGCAGTTTGTGATCGTCTTAGTAATGTCACACCATTTGCATTACGCGTTCGCCGACCTATATTTGCTCGCCCGGCTCGTGGCATTATTCCTTCATATTATAAAAAAGAATAAATAAAATTAAAAACAAATTGCTACATTAATAGT
Source organism: Philhelius pedissequus (assembly GCA_910595825.1). Classification (NCBI taxonomy): domain Eukaryota; kingdom Metazoa; phylum Arthropoda; class Insecta; order Diptera; family Syrphidae; genus Philhelius; species Philhelius pedissequus. The sequence goes on along the minus strand of OU343160.1, from coordinate 113,805,449 downwards.
GGTGTATCAGTATCGCTCAAAAACTGAGAAAAGTACACGCACACATATACATAGTACATTTGAACAATTCAAGACTCACCGTTTGTATGAATGCACTAAAAAAAAAAGGTTTCAATTTGACAGCACAACCCCCATATGAAAAAAAGTTTCAATTTGACAGCAAAATCCCCACTAACAAAATAATCCGACATTTATTGAATTTGTTACAAAAAATGTGATAAATGAAGAACCGCTCGACCGATTTTGCGCAAACTTCACATAAACCATCTACTAAATAGTCCGAACAAAGCCTAACAATTTGGTTTGGATAGGTAAGCCCGTTCTTGAGTTATAAAATTACAACGAAAAGTGGCATTGATTTATATATATATATAGATTTGCCAAATAGTTTAAAAGTAAACATTTAAATCTTCTTGTGCTTCTTATACTTCTCCCAATTATGGACAGAGAGTTATAAAGGAGAATAACATGGACGAAAAATTGACGCTCAGTGATGAGAAAATTGTATCGAGGTATTATAAGAGCAAATTACCTTGTTGAATGAGGGAAGTTCAGCTTAGAGTGTAAATAATCAGACTGGCTGCTTAGTTTGAATGATTTGATGAAGATAGCTAAGTGACCGAAAATGTATTTAATTGTCTAGGCTACAGCCAGAAATGCGAACAGCAAAAGAAGAAACGAAGATTATAGACATAACGTGCAATGTTGTTATATGCGACATTTAATTTGCGGTTAGTGACTGAGCCCAAGTTGCAAAACATTTCACATCCATCTAACACAATGGGTAGTAAAAGCGTTTTCGCAAAAAAAAACTTTAAAGGTGAACAGAAAAAAAAAATCACTACACCATTTTTTGCGTGAAGAATTTTCACTCTTGTAAAAAAAGAGAAATTGAACTATTGCACTTTTCGTTTTTTTCGATTACATTCAAATTTTAAATCTTAATAATTTAATATTAACTATGTATATGGTGAGCGCGGAAGTATAGAGTTGAATAACCATAAAGGAAACTAAAATGGAGGGAAACTAGGGAACACAATTTGAATAATGGTCCATATTATATATAATCTAGGAAATGATATTGCGTGTGGTAACAAGCAGATGATGATGTGATGAAATCTTGTGGCTGGGACTGTAGAATCGTTGTATTGTTTGGCGTAATGATTGAATGATGATTTGTGTCTGTTTTGGGTACAGTCGCATCATGAAAGCATTTCTGTCTTCTAGGTTGTCTGATTAATTACTTCAGAGATATTGACTGCTGCTGGGTATGAATTTCGGATTTTGTTTGGGGGTGCTCGAGTGTACTTGGCAAGGAAAAAAAATCATTCCAGAGATTTTAATCAAACTTGACATTACAATAATGGAGAACACCAACAAATGTTTCCCGCAATTCCGTCTGTCTGTAGATCGTCTACAGTCTAAGCCACTGAAGAGATTTTCTTCAAACTTGGTTTTTTATACCTCATAATTATTTGTTCTATCTTAATAATATCAAAAACGGCTTTAACCATTTTGATTTAAAAAAATCTGTGTACCATTATAGACATATCCTACATTTTGGTATACAAATTTGTTTACATATTTTTTTATTAACGGTACATGTCGTTTACATTTACATTTTTTTTGATTTTCAACTTTCGCATAAGCGGTTCAACGTATTTCGATAATAAAATTAAAATTGGAGGTCCTTCAAATTTTATATAATGCTGCATTCCAAAATATTTGAACACAATTTTCTTGGAAAAAAAATATTTTTTGAAGTGATAACTTCTTTGGGATAAACTGATTGGTTACGTAACGCGTTACGGCGCCAGTCTGTCTGGCTTCCCTTTCTCTAACGCATATGGAGAACTTTTGAAATTAATCAAATTAACAGAGAACTTTTGAAGCTTTTCTGAAGTTAAACAATTTCAATTATAAATAGTTTAACTTAGATTAGTTAAAGCAGCGTATATAAAACCTAAAGTACTCTTATGGAGTCGATTTTTGCACAATCTTGAAACCATGTGACGGCGCTAGTGTAGTGATAAATTATATTTTGGAGACTGAAAAGAAGAAAGAGTTGTTCTTTTTAACAGTTTTGACAATATTAATGCGAGTAAAAGGGATTACCAAAACAGCTTTGTCCGCCATTGCTACGAAGCGAATTGAGGGAGAAAATAGAAAAAAAAGAAATGTTTCTATGTGTATGTAATTTACGAATAGCTTTTGGTTTGAAGGTATTATATCAGTGTAGGTTTTTTTTTACCTAAAATTTTTTTCATCTTTGCATTGTTGGCAAAAAAATGCTTACTGATATTTGTATATAACCCTGAAACAAGAAACCTTTTCGTAAAAAAATGTTTTAAATCCTTTTTACGAATAGATTTCTTGTTTCAAGTTCAAGGACGAATGTCAGTAGACAATATTAGTTTATTTATTTACTATTTCCTATTTATAAGCTACTTGATACGTTGCAATAATTCACCATATCTATGTAGGTATGCGGTATATGTGGGAATAGTTGGGACGAAGGTTGCAATTCGTAGGTTTCTTGCGATACTATACCTATGTAGGTAGGTACTAGGTATACCTTTGACAAGTTTTGCATTTGGAAAAAAATCGAAATTGAGATTTTAATCAAACTTGACAATACGAATATGAAGAACACCAAAAGAGTGTGAAGAGTCTGAAGCGATTTTCTTCAAACTTGGTATAGGTACCTACCTAGGTAGGTACCAAACTATTTAAGTGTCTTAGGTGATTGTCTAAAATAAATGTTTGTACAAATTAGCTCTAAATTAAGTTAGTTTGTACAAATTGGCTCAAAATTAACTAAGCAGAAAAAGATAACATCGGTAAAAATTACCTCAACTAGGTACAGTTTGATTTTATCAGTTTTAATTTTATCAGAACTGGGAGTGAAAGTAGCAAAAAATTGTTTTTTATGAAAATATGTCAATACGCAAGGTTTTTTCGACTTGTAAAACTTTTTTAGTATGAAGGAAATATTTTTGCAATAACATTTTACGAAACAAATTTAATACTTAGGTAAAATGAAATAAAATAATTTTTAAAGGAAAAGCTTATGGGTACCTATCAAATTACAAAAAAATCATTTGTTTCTTTAAATTCAAACCAGATTTTTTTGTATTAATATGTAATATTATGAAAATATAGACAGCTGGGCCTTTGTATAGGTATAAAACCTTTAAAATGGTTTTCTAACGCAACATTTCAGGTAGTATTCACTATAGGTATATCAACATATGCGAGATATGGGAATTGTATGCAAGATTGCAATATAATCTGTACTGATGAGATATCTATGTAGGTTATGTAGGTAGGAAGTTAGTTATTCTTTTGCATTATGAATTTAAAAAAAAGATTTTGAATGGTGTGGTGTAAGTATCAGGTAGTTCATAGTTTTATTATTTTTCTTATTCAGAAAGACAATTTTGAACATTTAAAAAGTTGATACCTACCTACATTATATAAAACATGTAGGTAGGTAGGTAGGTATATTGCAAGTTTTGGATTCGTAAAAAAATGAAACTTGAGGTTTTGATCAATCTTGACATTACGATGATGAAAGCGAAGACGAGAAAAATGTGGATATAATAGCCGTGTTTTATTATCGCCAATAACCCATGTGGTTCACCCCGTAAAAATAAAACATCTGGGTTATGCACTCTGATTTCGCCGTATTTAATACTAATATTTGCAAACCCAGGTAGAAACCCCGATAGAAACATGGATGTTGTGTTGTTTTTGTAATATACGTGTTAAAAAATAAACCAGACCCGTAGCTAATAAAGCGCAGCTAATACCTATGCCGGCAGTTTCTTTTCATTTTTTTAAAAATTAAAAAACGGCACCTGCCATATAAAAATTTCATAAAACCGGTAAGAAATTTCCTTTACCAAAAAGGGATCTAAACATTTTGATAAAAAAATGAGAGAATTTCTCTTGCGTTTTTATTAATGGTAAGAAGGTAGATAAGGTACATACTTCAATTAGAAAAGTAGTTTCATATTTTCGACCTTTCATTATTTGTCGATTAATTTTTTTTTTTAAACAAGTGATCCTTAAAAGTAGATATTAATAATATTGTATATACAAATTCTTAAGAAAATGTTTTTTCGATTTAAAAATAAACTCAATTTTTATTAGGTACAGGTACCTATGAAACAGATAAGAGATTTTTTTTTAAATTATAAATTAATAGACAAATACGAATGTATGTAAAAAAAATTCAAAAATCGTTGGATAGGTTTTTAAAAAAATAATTTAGTATGCATACAATTTTAAAACACTCTTAGAGAAAAAAAATTGAAACGCCTTTTCAAAATAATTACCATGCATATAAAATTTTAATTTAAAAAAAATCATTGGTTTTTGAAAAATGTATTTTTCCAAAAATAAAAATTTACAAATTTTTTTAAAAATCGAAAAACCAATTTTTTTAAATTTGAGTATGCAGTTTTATTCACTTCTAGGGAACATTTTCAAAAAAAAATAATTTTATCGGCTCATCAAAAAGTGAGAAAGTCGAAAATAGGAAAATAAAATAAGTATTTTTTTACGTAAAAGTGGACTAAACTAATTTAGTTCACCGTTATCAACTGCTAACATCTTAGTTGTTTGACCCGTCGCGATACCAAACAGATTATCATTAAGATGAAACAAAAGAAGGGAACAGCATTAACAACAAAAATATTTGGAGATGATTATGATGGTACAAATATCTAAATCAACAACAGCATGACCTCTCATACACGTGAACTCTATAATGCAGCTAAGAAAGTGAAGATGACAAAAAAATATAAGTTTTTATGGATGAGAAACAATATAATAATTTGCGCAAAAGTGAAAGAGATAGTTGTAAGCGAAATAGGTGGAAAGCAAAAAATAAAAGAAGAGCACGACTAACTTCAAGAGTGGTTTTTATTCAAGTGATCTTACAAGTAATTATTAAAAGTAGAATAGATGATTAAAGTATTAAACCATTACAAAACAATAAAAATAGAGTAATAGAATAATAGAATTAGGGTTGCCATTTTACAAACTCCATCTCAACCAAAATTCAGTAATTTGTATATAACAACAAAACTTAATTATATTTTAAATAATTTCTTTGACAAATTAAATATGCTTATTTTTGTTCAAACATTTTGTAAATATATCAGCTACATTGTTATTGCTAGGTATATAAGTAATAGAGATAATATTTTTCCAACATGTGTCCTTTAAGTAATGACATTTTATGTCAATATGCTTACTACGTTTATGTGTAATTTCATTTTTAGCAGAAAAACTGGCACCTTGATTGTCACAAAACACGGTAGTTGCCTCTTCAGAATATTTCGAGAAACCCATTTCTGCAAGCAAGCCTCTTTGAAAAACAACTTCTTTCGCACCTTGACACATAGCGATGTATTCTGCTTCCATCGTACTTAGGGCTATGACATGCTGTTTCTTGAATTCCCAAGCCACTGGACCGCCGCCAAAATACACAACGTAACCGCTGTAGGATCTGCGATCTGTTGCGTCTGAACCCCAATCATCATCTCTATAACAAACAAAATCTTTATTACCATCATAATTCAAACAAACCTTCGAATCGCTTCTTAAGTAGCGAAGTATGTGCTTTGCTGCTATAAAACGCTCCAGATGTGGATGCGAACTAAACTGTGACATCTTAGAGACAACATGAGTGAGGTCAGGTCTTGAAATAGTGGCTAAGTAGTTCAATGCTCCCATGAGCGATTGATACTGTTTGATGTTCATAGCTGGACAGTTGGTTTTGGGACATTTTTCTAAAACGGTCCCACATGCGAGTGGTGTAGGCGCTGGTTTGCAATTCTCCATACCCAGTGTGTAAGCAGATCTTCAAAATATCGTCTCTGGTGAATAGTTATACTTCCTCGGAAGCCATCCCTCTCGATCTCCATCCCAAGATAAAATTTGATTGGTCCACGATCAACAGCCTCCACATGTCGATTCAACTTTTGCATGATACTGAAAAATACTGCTTCAGATTAGTAAGTTATTATCAAATCGTCAACGTATAATCCAATTATACATAAATGTTGTTTATTTCGCAAAATGTATAACCAATGCTTACCAACCCATCGTTTATCTTCTTATTCCAACCCCTTCCGGCTTGTTTTAGGCCATATAAAGATTTTTTAAGTTTACACAATTTCTGTAGTTGGTTCTGGTCTACAAATTCCTCCGGCTGCTGCATATAGACTTCATCTTCTAAGTCCCCATTTAAATAAGCAGCTGCGATTTCAATATAATTTATTAAAAGCTTTTTCTGAACACCAATTGCCAAAATGGGACGAATTGTAGGATGTCGCACAAGCGGCGCATATGTCTCGAAGTAATCCACGTTTTCTTTCTGAAAACATCCTTGGGCGACCAACCGTGCCTTATACTTCTCTACTTCTCCATCTGCATTTGTTTTGTTGAAAATACCCATTTACAACCAATGATATTTTGGTGTTTTGGTTCACTGACAAAATCCCACGTTTTATTCTCGACCAACGAAGAATATTCTTTTTTCATGGCATCTCTCCACTTTATAGCATTAGCACATTGTAAGGCTTCTTTTACATTGATCGGATCTGGTATGATTGTTACGAGTTTATTTACAACATCTCGACCAGCTTTAGAAGAAGAAAGCTTCCTCGATCGTCCTGGATTGCCTATACGCAAAATTCTGCGTCTTCCCGCGCTCGATTTCGTATTAGATTTTTTTACGGTTTCTTTTCCACCATCAGCTGCAATATCTTCATCGAATACCTCATCATCATCAAAATATGCACCATCAATATCACTAACAGCATATTTTCCGGCAGCAGCTTCAGGAACATCACAAGCAGCATCTTCGTCGACGTCTCCAGCAGCATCATCAATAACAACATCCACAGCAACATCAACACCAGCATCAATAGCATCATCTTCGCAGACGTCTTCATCGATTCCGCCATTGTGTTCATCTGGATGTAAAATAAAAGTAGAATTAGTACTTCCTGCTTTGTCATTCAACGCACTCTTAATGTCACATTCAGCTTTGGAGATACTTTTCTTAAAAAAATGTAACATCTCTAGAAATGATAATTGATTTTAAATGCTTATCATAAAACATATACCCTTTGGTATGGTCAGCATAACCAACAAATGATAATAGTTTACCCTTAGGCTGCAACTTTGACCGACCAGGGGGTCAATTCCCGATCTGTGAAGTTTTGAAGTGAAAAAAAATATCATTTCAATTTCCACAGAGGTTTATCATTTTCCAGGTTCACGCACACGCCTAATGCTATTCTAGAACTCATTGCGATAAAGTTTGTAATAAAAAGTACTAAATGATAAATTCTGTCATTTCTGGTTAGATTTTTTGTTGGGAAAGGTAAACATTTCATTTCAGTTTCTAAATTTGCTTAAGAATAATGTCCGGAAATATAATTCGTTTAATAAATTAATAAAAGACGTCGTACTGAACAATTGTGGGTTTTATATTACCAGTATATTCAATAGTCTCTCTGTTTTGAGTAAGATTTAATATTTTCTCATGTGAGGATATTGATGCTTTTCCTTCGAGATGGGCAGAATCTATTAGAAGTTACAACTAGGAGCACTTTATTGAACTTTATAGATTCCCAAAACATTTATGCATGGATTTAATACGTGAATTGAGAGCATTCTTGAAAAACACTCAACTTATAAGTGCGCTTCAAAGCCATTTAAATATGGTAAAGTGCTCTGCATTTTTTTGCAATGGGTAGTTTCCAACGATCTGTCGCGGGAATGAGCACCGTCGCGTCGGCTGTTGTTAATCTGTTGATTTAACAATTTCGTTATTTACTCGAATTAACACAAATATAACCTACTACCAAAATAAATTTGTATATAAATACAATTTTTGCTTACTTGTCATGTGCTAAATCCTGTTTTTCTTCTTAATATTCGATTAGAAACATTTTCTTCACAAAACAATTGACTGTGATAAAAAAATTATCATATGAAAAATTTTTGGCATTTAACTTCACTTTTTCACGAATCGAGAATCGAATTAGACGTGAAAGCGTGATAAAATTTATCACTTCACATCTTCACAGATCGGGAATTGACCCCCAGTTTGCTTCAACAAAGCAATAGCTTCACACCCAAAAATTCTCATGTGGTTCACCGAGGGCTTATAATCAAACCAACACTCGTATGGTGTTTTGTCTTTCAAAATTTTTGTTGGCGAACTATTTCGGATGTATGTGGCCGTATTAATGGCCTCCTCCAGCATGTATCGTGCCATTTCAATAAGGGTTATATTTGCCCTCTCGGCTACACCATTTTGCTGGGGTATGTAACTTGTTGTCCTTTGATGAATTATTCCGTTCAATTTTAAAAAAACTATCAAACTCGCTACTAGTTTACTCCCGCCCATTATCACTACGAATACATTTTTCCTTCTTTCCAGTTTTCCTTTCCGTAGCAGTTACAAAATCCTTAAAAACCTTCAGGGCGTCGGATCTTTTCTTCAGAAAATATGTTGTCATGTACCTAGAGAAGTCATCTATAAATGTGATAATGTAGCTAGATCCGGGTTGGGGATGTGCAGTTGATTGCATTCAAATCTAGAGCTTCAAAGGTACTTAAAAAGGAGTCAGATTTGGTTATCTAGTAGATTACAGTTAAAGTCACCGCACAATATTTTGAAAGAAAAATTGCAGGAAATGGTCTCTAGTAAAGTTATTAACGGTACCAAGCTGATGCTGTTGTAGGGTTGGTAGGCCGACTCAACCAAGAAATTTTCAGAGTTACATTTGATACTGACAAATATGAATTCTAAAGGACATCGATTATCTGATAAGCCAACAAGTCTACAATTTAACCCATCCCGAATATATAGAGCACACTCCCCCCACCAATTATTGAAATACGATCAGCCCAAAAAAAGTCTATAGCCCTGAACTCGATAAAAATTGTCACAAACATCTGGTTGGAACCACGTTTCGGAGACAGAATGTCAATTTGAGAGCCTACAAACAAGTATTTGAACTCCCCTAATTTATTAGTCAAGCTTTGTGCGTTTAGATGGAAAATTCGCAAACAGTTGTTTTGGCCCCGTAAAATTCGTATCATGTTGTATAGAATTGTATTCTTGTCACTGCCTGTGAACCCTCTAATATTGTTAGGTGCGCTAATGACTTTTAATTAAACGTAAGTATACAAAGAATGAAAATGCAGCAAAAGGAAAAGAGGTGATAAAAATTAAAAATGGTATGTAGAAATTGAAAAATACTTTTTGGCATATCATCGTTGCAATCAATAGAAAAACTAGTAAGAAATTATTTAAATTAAGAAAAAAATGTAAAATAAAGGAAGTGTGTTAAAGAGAATAAATATATATTAACAAACTGTCAACGGCCTTGGCTCCGATGAAAGCATCGCTTCCCATAGATCAGCGAAATCAAGCATGGTTGCGCGTGGTTACTACTTCGATGGGGGACCGTCGGAAACCAACCACGTGCTGTTGACATGTGTTTCTTCTGTTGTGTGTTCTTTCTTTCTCTGTCTCTCTCTGTTGTATTAATGTATGTGATGTTTAAAGCCAATGGTCTTGTTGCCAGTGCTTCAGTGGCTCTACTTCGTAGATTTATCTACGGAGTAGTATAATATGTAATGTAATGTATATTTACAAGCTATTTTTATAGGAAAAAATAAAAATGAAATTGAGTGAAGGAAGGATGAAGATAATAACAGATTTGGATTACTATATTAAAGAAGTAATACAAAAATGTATAGGGTAAACATCATTAAGTCATTCACAAATTTAGTTAGTATGTAACGGTCCGAGGTGTTGTCGGTAAAATGACTATCGAAAGAATGTTCCATATTCCCTCATAGTAGGGATGGCATAATCCTCAGAACATATGCCGTAGTCTATGTCTTCTTATTTTCCATTAAAACCAATTCTAAAAATAATTGTCATACAATGAGTTGCTGGTATACTCATTACATGCTGTTTAGGCATAACACTAACAACATGTGATTGAGTAAAACTAGTATACCGATAAAATATGACAAAAGGATAAAAAAATTAATGCGAATTATAAGGGACATCGATAAATAAGACACGGAAATTTCTCCGCTTTAGTTCAGCCGCCATCCCTGGAGATAAAATCTGACACAACAACCACCTACAGTCTCCGAATATCACGCCACACATCTTTCCTATCATTCCTTCTCTTCCTTAACCTCACCCTCACGCCCGCGCTGTGTGTAAACATTTAAAGGGTATTCATAATCCCTTGAGCGCGTGTAGATTATAAAAAAAAAAAAAAAAAAAAAAAAAACATAACCTCACACAGCACATTGCCGGAACATGCCGATTAGAGAGTTTTTAAAACATTTCCTTCCCTGCCGCCATTACAACCCCCTACGTACAGCTGCAGTGGGCTGCTGCTGGCAGCAAGAAGGAAATGGGGTTCAGGTCAAGAAGGCATGGCATGTTAGAATAAACACGACCTAGCTCGTCGGAATGGGGGTTCTTGTCATCGTAACGCTGAACTTTTTTTTTACGTATATTGCATGCCGGGGTACATATAAAAGAAAATAGATCGGGTTAAAAAAAATGGAGCCCAAAATCCTCCCGATATAATAACTGATTATACAAAAGAAAGGGGTCCAAGGAGGAGAGAGCACGATGGTATATCCTCTCTGAGGAAAAGCCCACCCACGTATCGTTAATGATACGACCATGGCAGATATGTCCCCGATTTTATATCAGCCCCTAATCTAAAGACTACCTACGTATCATATCATCTTTAATATAAAAAACTCAAAATACTTTTATTTTCATTGTCGCTCGTCTATATATAAACTTTTTATCACCGCCACATACACCTATGACTTCACTTAAAAGAATTGCATGCTAAAAATCCACCGATGTAAGCTAAAACAAATATTTCCAAAAATGAATAAATTCCATGAGAGGAATCAATAAAAGGATTAGTTTGTACTTAAAAAAAAAAAAACAATATGCATCAGGATAAATTTTATTCCAAAACAAAATTAATAATTAAGAACTAACCTAAGACAAACTCAATGATCTTTAAAGAGAAATGCTTTGTAAAGCAAAGTAACTTATAAAATAATAATAAAGAACGAATAAACAAATTATCATGAAAAAAACAACCTTTCCAACCAACTGTCGATAATATATGTATGTATATCTAACAATATGTAATAAAGCTTTAAATTAATTTAATTTTATATTTTTATGTTAATCAAAATTTACTTTAAGTTATATTTAATTTTTTATCTTTAGTTCGGTATTTATTAACGCTTATCAATAAAAAATATTTCCTAATCAAATAGAAAAAAAATAATTATTAAACTGTGCGTATATTTTCTTTCAGTAAAGACTGTAAAATTTTAAAATATATTTCTCGTATTTTTTTTTTGTTTGGGTTTTTTTTATATATGTATGTACATAGATATTAATTGATGGTATTAAGGTATGAACATGAATATATATTTTTATTAGGTATGAACATGAAAGTCGGAAATCCTAGTATGCTCCTAGGCTTAATGAATTGATGTAATTTTAAATGGTTTTAATTTTTTTTCTAAATAAGGTCTTTTTTTATTCTGAAAAATGTGCAAAAATAGTTAAAATTATATTAAAAGTATCGAAAAAAAAGTTAAAATCTATATGCAAATCGTCTTAACGCTTCGTGGTTCACCACTTTAGATTATTTTTTGTGTGAACCTGGCCAAGGTATAAACGTTGCATACCACCAGGCTTAGATTGCTTTATCTTTTTTTGTATGTAGGTATGTATGTATATATATTTTTTTAAATATTTGGTTGGTGTAGGAGGGGAAATTTAATTTGTATTTTAGGTTCAAATTCAAAGTTTAATGTTTTTTTTCAATAAATTGACTTAACCCACATTGTAATGTTCCTGTGAGGTGGTGCACTCCTTCATAGGTTGATTGCTGTACCATTCTTACCTTTATTTTTATTTATTTATTTATTTCAAAATCGCTTACAAATTAGGGCAAGAGTCTTATAAATTATTGAAAGCCTTTAAATTTAATTAAGAATTTGAATTTAAATAATTGTTAAGTCTATTTACATGATTAAGAATAATTAGAGAAGACAAGACATTAAAGAAAACAAATAATAAAATAAGAATAAATAGATAAATATTACTAATATTACTAATATATGATATAAATTATTAATATATGATTTGCCAAATAGTTTAAAAGTAAACATTTAAATCTTCTTGTGCTTATTATACTTCTCACAATTATGGACAGAGAGTTATAAAGGAGAATAACATGGACGAAAAATTGACGCTCAGTGACGAGAAAATTGTATCGAGGTATTATAAGAGCAAATTACCTTGTTGAATGAGGTACACGCTTAGCGTGTAAATAATCAGGCTGGCTGCTTAGTTTGAATGATTTGATGAAGATAGCTAAGTGACCGAAAATGTATTTAATTGTCTAGGCTACAGCCAGAAATGCGAACAGCAAAAGAAGAAACGAAGATTATAGACATAACGTGCAATGTTGTTATATGCGACATTTAATTTGCGGTTAGTGACTGAGCCCAAGTTGCAAAAAATTTCACATCTATCTAACACAATGGGTAGTAAAAGCGTTTTCGCAAAAAAAAACTTTAAAGATGAACAGAAAAAAAAATTACTACACCATTTTTTGCGTGAAGAATTTTCACTCTTGTAAAAAAAGAGAAATTCAACTATTGCATTTTTCGTTTTTTTCGATTACATTCAAATTTTGACTCTTAATAATTTAAGTATTAACTATGTATATGGTGAGCGCGGAAGTATAGAGTTAAATAACCATAAAGGAAACTAAAATGGAGGGAAACTAGGGAACACAATTTGAATAATGGTCCATATATATCTAATCCAGGAAATGATATTGCGTCTGGTAACAAGCAGATGATGATGTGATGAAATCTTGTGGCTGGGACTGTAGAATCGTTGTATTGTTTGGCGTAATGATTGAATGATGATTTGTGTCTGTTTTGGGTACAGTCGCATCATGAAAGCATTTCTGTCTTCTATGTCGTCTGATTATCCTCCGTTCCACATTAAGGGTACTTTTTAAGAAATGATAGCTACGTAAAAATGAAGGTATCCACCAAAATTTAGCTTTGTCGAATATTTTTCGAAGTGAATATCTTATTTTCCTTGACTATATTTATTTTTTAAGTATTTTCATACGTCACTGAATACCTACCTACATATATACTCTATAGGTCCTCATACATTTATTTATGTATATGTATCTCTAAAAATCACATGTATATTATGTATATTGCACCCAAATTACAAAGTTTTATGAGTAGGTAGGCGGATCTTAACATGGGAATTTTTTAATTGCTTTTTTATTGGCCGGTGGTATAGGCCAGGAGCCGGCAATTAAAATGCAATAAATATTTTCTCAGAGGTTTATTTAAGTCTGAAGTGTTGGTTATGCAATATAGGATTTGCTGAGGATGGATGGGTGGGATTTTTGTATTAATTTTGTAACTGTACATATGTATGTATAGGTGTGATTAGTTTGATATAAGAACAATATAAAATATATATAAATAAAACATAATTTTAAACTTAATTTATTTATTTTTTTTTATTTCAAATATACATATATGTAACCAAGAATTATGTTCAGGAGGGAAGCCTAAACATTTTACAAAAATATTTTATCTTTTTGCTTTTGAATTGCTTTTTCAATAAGAACTGTATCAGGATATTTGTTTTTTTTTTGTGGCTCTTATTCATAGAATCCACCTTTTATAGGATGACCTTGATGGATTTCTAGCAAGTACGTTACCGGGTTAGTTCGTTGAATTTTTGTAATTTTAAAAATGTCTGTTTTCCAATTTGGTGTGTATCCTTTTTAAAATACATGTTTGTATTTACTCATTCTAGCTGAGTCTCGAACTTTGAATTTAGGAGTTAAACTAAGTTTAAGGCATAGATATACTGAAGAGAGCAAATGTTTTTCGTTTACAGTATTGACATCAGATGGTTTCATTTTTACAGTACAATGTTTTGAATTATTATAAGTTTCAGTTAGCGTTGGTAATATTTAAATTCATTTGTACGATCCGTTAAAACTGAATTCTTTCTACATGAGGTTTTTTAATCTTCGATTAAATCGTTCGACAAGTGATTCCTTGAGTTGAGTAAAGCTCGAATAATGATTAATTTGATATATTCGCAACAAGCTTGGAAAGGATTTGTGAAAAATTTTTCTCCGTCATATGTTTGAAGATTCTTTGGACTGCGACCTGTATTGAATATGGTTTGCATTGCTTTTGTGACTTCTGTACCAGTTTTATTTTTTCTCGGAACAGTCCATGCAAATTTTGAAAATGTATCAATAACTCTGAGTAGATATCGATAATTATTGTTCTCATCTGAATACGGAAGCATTCCTTCAAGATCAGATTGCAATAAATCATCAAGGCCCTTGATGATTGCTCGCCTTTTAGGGTAATTTTTACGTGAAGCTTTGCGTAGATCTTCCGCAACTTCCCTTTTATCCATTTTTATATTAAACTAACTGACCCGGCGAACTTCGTTGATCCTAAATTCATTCATGTCAAGATAATAATAATTCCGAGCATGAACAATGCTGTTTCATGTAATGGGGTCAATTAAAATTCTGTATTCTAAAGTTTTATTAAATACAATAAAAGTAACTAAATTAATAATGTCTATATATTCCAATCAAATCAAAATGATTGGCGTGTCGGCCAGTCTTACGCTTTTTTACTGAACTGCTTTATGGTAGACAACATTTTTAGATTTATTTTCAGGTGCGTATATGTACAAAGTAGTAGGTTTGCCGATACGCGAGCACGCCACATATAATTGACCACGTGAGAAACATGGGAATTCGAGATTGATGCCACAAGCATCCAGCGATTGTCCCTGCGACTTATTGATTGTCATATCAAAAGCGAGACGCACCGGAAATTGAAGACGCTTAAACACGAAGGGCAAATCGTTCGAAATAAGGGGAATCCGTGGAATCAGAACATCGTCGCCTTTAAATTTTCCCCGCAAAATCGTGGCTTGAATTAGATTTGATTTGATGTTCTTCGCAATCAAACGCATCCATTACAAAGCTTTGGTACATTGAGGTTGCGCAGCAAAATTATAACTGAGCCGACTTTCAATTTTAAAATGTGTGGCGGAAATCTCGGGACATCCAAATAATTAAAAAATTCCGTGGGATTGTTGTGGCTTCGTTTTCATCCATCACGGAGTCCACGGATTTGAATTAATGTAACTCACCGGTGATTTGATTTTGAATGACAAAATTCAAGTTTTCGACATCCTTGTCTTTCGCAACCAAGATCGCTCGGGAGCTCAGCCAATCATGGCTAGCATCATTTTGAGCAATATTCGGGAAAACATTCGTGATGACCTCTTCCGGCGTCGTAGGAAAGTGGCAAAAATTCGGCGGAAATTCTATCAGGTCGGTGACTAAGTTCATTGGTATCACGCCATTGCCGATCTCCAATTATTGCCTGGAGATCTCTTCAGCGAACTGGTCATTTCGTAAAGCGACTTGAATATTTGTTTTCAATTGCAATTTCTTCACGTATTGCCATAAGGCCGATGATTTCAGGCAAGCGCTCAATTCACCTGCCGGAGTTGATCTTGAAAAGACAGGCAGAGTTAGCCGAAAATCGCCTGCGAATTAAATCTGGCCGTAGCGCGATAAATGTGTATTCGCCTGTCAACCTCGTGGTCGCAGGTTCGACTCCTTCCCTTGTCTATGCCGTCTTATTTTCCATTAAAAACTAATTCTAAAATTGTCATAAAATGAGTTGCTGGTTTGCTCATCTATGCTGTTCAGGCATAACATTAACAGCATGTGATTGAGTAAACAAGTATACCCATACAATATGACAACTTAATAAATAAAATAATGCGAATTAAGGGTCATAGATAAATAGGACACGGTAAATTCTCCACATTAGTACAGCCGCCATCCCTGGATATAAATTTGAGACAACAACCATCTCTAGTCTCAGAATATCGTGCCACACGTCTTTCCTATCCTTCTATCTCTTCTCTCCCACGCTGTGTTTAAACACATATAAAGGGTAACATCATAATCCCTTGAGGGCGTGTAAATTAAAAAAAAAACTGCACCATCGCAACGTCGTTTATCATTTCGTAAATCTTTCAATGTACGATTTAAAGCTTCAAATGCACGTTCGTGAGCCATTGTGCACACGTTCCAGATGATAATCTTACATTGCTGCAAGATTTTCGCCATCACAGAGTTCCTTGAGAAGTTGCATGTATGTTCTTCATTCACTTGCATTTTCAATTTCAATGCAGAATGAGCTGTTCGACTGCCTTCCAACAACGTTAGCCGCTATCCCGGAAGAGGAAGTGCTAAAGCAATCTCAGATCTCGCGCGAATAGTAGACAAAATCAGTGAAATCATGAATGTTTTTCCAGTTTCATCGGGTGCATCGAGGTAGAAAGTGCCACCATTTCCGTTATCGAATGCCTGCATTAATTCATCGTACAATTTCCTTTGTTCTTGATTCAACATTGGCACATTTGTTCAAACTGCATAACTCAATGCGATTCGATCGAAATCCTTTTCTCGCTCTATTTCTCGATTAAATGCGTCATGCATTGGCCGATTTGGTGGTAGAATTCCCAATTTGCACAATAAATTGACACTCATAAGTAGACATATGTCTTAAGATCTAAATCGTGAATAGAATTTCCTCCATTATCCTTTGACCTTTCTTGATCCAATACGAATTTATCAAGCCCTAAATAATGAAAATCGAAGTAACCATTCTGGAAATATGCACTAAAAAAAGATTATGATCCCTGATTTCCAATTTTTCTGGAAATTTGTCGAGATTTACCTACAATGTTCTTTTTGCCTTTCGCAGAGTCAATACCAATTTATCAAGTCCTAAATCGGGAACATCAAAGTAACGATTTTCCTACAGTATCATATGCCTTTAATTGGGTCAATACGAATTCATCAAGCCCAAAATCATGAAAATCGAGCCATTGGTTCTCGAGTGATGGGCGCACACACGGATGACATTTCCATTTTATATATACAGAATTATATACTCGTATATAGAAGATGATAAAGAAAACAATGTGTTTGGTGTTTTTATATGACATGTATGTTTTTATTATCTTACTTAATATTTATTATAAATGTCAAAGTTTCAATGGATGGATGTATGGATGTTTGTTGCTCAATAACTCCGGAACGGCTGAACGGATCTGGATGAAATTTGGTACAGAGATAGATTATTGCCCGGAATAGGCCACATGCTACTTTTTATCCCGGAAAAATTATGGTTCCCGTGGGATATGTGTGTTTTAATTTTTCATAGAGCTCATTCTACAAATAGCCTACATAGCTTTTATTCACAAGGCGCATAGAAGCACACGGATTTGCAAGAAATTTGATTGCTAGATGGATGGGGTACTGGATTCTAACATAGGTCATTTTTATCCCGAAAAAAAATTAACGGTTCCTATGGGAGAGGCTTAAATATGAAAAAATTTATACATATACTTGGGTGTTTGTTCCGCTTTCACGCCTCAACGACTGAACGGGGATAGAAAGCCCGTATACCATCGCAAGGGCATCTGCTATTAAAAATGGTGTGAAAAAATGTATTATAATTCATCAATTGAGAACGAATGGGCCGATATGGCTCGAAATCTTTTTTAGTTGTTCGTAAGATCCAGGAGAAGGTTTTTGCGAAGGAAAATATTGGCTAAACCCTCCAGAAAAGTCGGGAAATTTAAAAAATCGAAAATTGATTTTTGTATGTAATTGTGTATGCAATTGTTCCGGAATGGCTTTTCGAATGAAAAAATAGAAAATTCTTAGTGGAAAACTCGAAAACTTCTAGAAAAACGCGAACATTTTTTCTCGATGATATATAGATATATCTAAAGCATGATTTGATGATTTTGGACAATGTAAAGGTGGAAAATTCGGTGTGAAGCTTGAAAATTTAGGATAATCATACTGATATTATAAATGTAAGTTTTGGATAGATGGGTGGGATAGATCGATATTTTTTGCTCAATAACGCCAGAACGGCTAAACGGATCTGGATGAAATTGGCACATGGGCACACACATACTCGATTATCGCATAGGTCATTTTTATCCCGAAAAATGGAAGTGAACAGTTCTT
Source organism: Philhelius pedissequus (assembly GCA_910595825.1). NCBI lineage: Eukaryota > Metazoa > Arthropoda > Insecta > Diptera > Syrphidae > Philhelius > Philhelius pedissequus. Next base: position 113,787,195 of record OU343160.1, on the reverse strand, counting down.
ATGCCTATTTGGGAGAGGTTTATATATGAACAAAGTGTATACTTGGTTCTGTGTTCCGCATTCATGCCTCAACCATTGAATGGATTTTAATGAAATTTGCTAAGCAGCTGGAAGATTAGGCATGATTTATTTTTCGCAACTTTATTTTTGTAGTTCTTATTGTTTGAATCCAATATTAAATCTTCGCTTTGTCCGCGAACATGACCATACACGACGACCACCGAAGCCAACGAACACGACAAAATCTAAATTTTCGGCCAACAGCAAAGGGCTCGCGAACCAGCTCACATACAAAAAGAGCACAGCGAGCGCGAGCATCCTAAGCGAGCATGTTCGTCGTTTGTGCCTACAATCAACGACTGAAGGGTTTTGAATGAAATTTTGTAGGTGGATAGATGATTATCTAGTTTTAAATACATTTAATTTTTTGTATATTTATTATTTAAGTCTTTTATACAAAAACATCAATTTGTTTTCTTTTATTAATCTATGTTCAAGCATGGATGCTCCACATGTATCTGGTCCGTTGGTGCATTCAGTTGACGCTCAGTAACAATTACAAGAGTGATGGCCGTTAATAGAGTTGTTATTTGTGACATTATCAAAGTTTTGAAGGAACCTTAAGAGATTTTAAAATTCCTCATAGTGTGCATCAATAATAATTTCTTTATTTTCTTTAATAATTGTGAAGATATCCTCGATAATAAATTTATAATTTATGTTGGGTATGATCAACACTTTATTATTTGGATGGTTGTCAATCGACAGAATCAAAATTAAGATAAATGAATATACAAATAATAAAATTAAAGAAAATGTCTTTTTTTTATTAATAATATTAAATTCTAATTAAGCCATATTAAACTTTATTCATTTTTTTGGGAGTAAAGTGGCTTTTAATTATGTACCACAGTTTTCGTATTCGAAGAACAAAATAACAGATATAGAAAAAATTAATAAAATTTGCAATTTTTGCAAAGCCAAAAATGGGCTAAGGTATTTAATAGCGTGTGTTGTGCTAATGCTAAGGTTAGCATTCCTTCTATAGCCGATATACCTGAACCTTTAAAAAGTATGATCAATGGAGATCATCTACAACCTAGGAAATTCCTGGATAATTTTAGATCATATAATACACTTTTTCAAAGACATCTTTCAGTGTAAAATGATATTAAGGAAAGTGTTTTTTCTCATGGTCAACTTTATGTAACCCTTTCAGGAGTGGACTCAAAAAACAATCAGTATTTACTTCTTCGTGAAAATAATAAAACTGTTAATATTGTTTTGAAATATGCATTTTCAAATGCATGTTCAAACGTCTATTTTTTTGAAAACTGTTTCAGTGAGAAAACATATAAATTTTTATTTGGTTACGGAAAGCATATGCAAGTATGTAGAGGGCGGGTCAATAAGTCCGTGACTTTTTGAATTTCTGACCTCTCTACTGAAACAGCAACACTTCTCCTGTCAACAGGCATCTGTCAGTTGACTCCTGTCAAAATTTTAACTTGCTGCGTCAGTTAGTTTGTGTTTGACAGCTATTTTTATCAGACTACTCACTAATTTGAGGAGAAAATGGAAAAAAGTGAATTTCGTGTGCTTATTAAGCATTATTTCTTGCGAAAAAAAACCATTACCGAGACCAATGCTAAGCTTGATAAATACTATGGGGACTCTGCACCATCGATTTCAATGGTAAAACAGTGGTTTACTGAATTTCGTTGTGACCGTACAAGCACTGAAGATGCCGAACGTCCTGGACGCCCAGTTGAGGTCTCTACACCCGAAACAATCGAGAAAATTCACGATATGGTGTTGGCCGACCGAAGATTGAAAGTGCGAGAGATTGTGGAAGCCGTAGGGATCTCGCATGGCTCAGTGGTTTCAATTTTGAATGATCACTTGGGAATGAGAAAGCTTTCCGCAAGATGGGTGCCGCGTTTGCTCACAGTCGACCACAAACGCAATCGTGTCACAACTTCACAGGAAGGTTTGGCGTTGTTTAATCGCAATATGGAGGAGTTTTTGCGCCGTTTTGTAACCGTGGACGAAACATGGATCCATCACAACACACCAGAGACCAAACAACAGTCAAAACAGTGGGTTTATAAGGGTGAATCGGCGCCAAAGAAGGCCAAGGTGGGTTTGTCAGCCAATAAAGTTATGGCGACTGTTTTTTGGGATGCACGCGGGATAATCCACATTGACTACCTTCAAAAGGGAAGAACAATCAATGGGGAATATTATGCCAACTTATTGGACCGATTCAATGACGATTTGAAAAAAAAACGACCTCATTTGGCCAAGAAAAAAGTTCTTTTCCACGAAGACAATGCAAGGGTGCACACATGTGCAGTTGCCATGGCAAAAATCCATGAATTGGGCTATGAATTGCTCCCTCATCCACCCTATTCTCCAGATTTGGCTCCGAGAGACTACTTCTTGTTACCAAACCTGAAGAAATGGCTTGGTGGAAAAAGATTTGATTCCAATGATGAAATCATCTCGCAAACAAAGGCCTATTTTGAGGACCTCGACAAATCATTTTTTTTGGAAGGGATACAAAAATTGAAGAAGCGTTGGACAAAGTGTATAGAGCTCAAGGGAGACTACGTTGAAAAATAAAATTATTTTTTATCAAAAAATCTGTGTTTTATTCCAAAAGTCACGGACTTATTGACTCGTATATACATTTTTTGTTTGTAAATAATATAGAACAAATTGCGGTTAGTCTCATTGAGCATTTGATATGCCCTTAGTCATATTACAAAAATATATTAGCTTGAAAAGCAAGGCGAGCAGCACGGGTCGGCCTGTACATAATAAACAATTTTTCTGCGTTCGCCCCTGAATGGTAATATTGCTTCACTAATATAGTTGTCAATATCTTTAATCTCGTACGTACAGCAATTTCAATTCCATGCTCCCCTATATGAAAAATGTTGTTACGTTCGTCAACATTCGGTATGGAATTGTAAGTTTGAAAATCAATCAATCCACAAACATAGTCTTTAATAAGATCCAGAGGTGGAAAATATTCTGTTGATAAAAGGGAAGTGCTACCGCTTTAAGTAAGTGTCATTGCCATGATGATGCTTAAAAAGAGACTGAATGATATGTTCGATTTATTTATTGAAAATTACATTCGTAAAGGAAACTTAATCATAAGTGACCACAATTATTGAATGAATCATAATTTGATACTGAGTAAAATTAAAGTTAATTTGTTCGCCTACATAATTAATCACTTCTCTAGGAAGTTGCGAATTGCCAAAACTATTAAAATATTCAATAGTTTTTAGATAAGTTTATTGACTCCTTTTATTTATAAAAATATAACATTTTTATCTACATATATATAAATGTAAAATGTAAAAAAATAAATAATAATAGCTTTCAAAGGTCGTATAGGTATGGCTTATGGCCGGCTACCAGACTGACAGTTTCGAAAACAAATACATTTCATATTGCAAGATTAGAAAAAAATAGGAATACAAAACTAAATTAGTAAAAATGTTTGTTCTAACTTTAAAACGCTTCTTCAATAATAAGTTTTCTATATTTTAGTGCAGCAACAGAATAATTATAAAGTGAATCCCAACCATCTTCTCCATACAGCCGGCTAAGGAATCCAATTTCATCGAGGCTGTGTTTATTGAAGTAGATAATCCGGAATTCTTTCAAAATTGGACAAACTGCAAGAAAGTGAAAGGTGTCCTCATGAGCTTTCATATTACAGAGACCGCATAGTAGAGGCAGATGGGGTCGATGAGGCATATAATTGGGGTTGATCAATTCTCCTCTTACTTTAAAAATAGTGGTTATCTTATTCAGTGGATTGCTATTTAGCAGGTACGGTCTATTCTGTAAATTCAAACGGCTATACATACATTGATGGACAAATAATTAGAAACAATGAAAAGAATAAACATAGTATGTACTTTTCTTATCATTGTTTATGCTCTTCACACACAAAAAATGATAAACGGTAAAATACAGTTCTCTTTCTGTTATTGTGCAGCATGTTTTTGGTTTGCAGGTTTCATAAACCTCTAAGTTTGTTAATATCGGGAATTTAAACTAGCTTACAAAAGAATATTTGAAATCTAAGCTTGGAAAAATAATTAGAAACAGTGAACAAATATTGAAGAAGTGATATTATTTAACGGTAAATATTTGGTGCTACATTTTTGTTTTGTTGAAATATCTTAGCTTTACTATCTTGTTAAAAACAATGGGTAAAAACAAGAGCTGCACACCAGAGCTAAGGAAAATTATCATTCACAAGTACTGCAAGGAAAAAGCTACCATGGATGACATCGCCAAGGATTTGCTTTGCTCCAAAAAGATGGTACATGGAGCAATTAAGGTCTATACGGAGACAGGCAGCATAAAAACTCCCAAAAGGAAAAAACGTGCAAGAAAAACAACTGCCAAAGAGGACAGACTTATTTGTAGACTTAGCAAGGCCAATCCTCTTGCGGCCAGCAAGGCAATTCATTCAGCTGTGTCATGCCAATTAAATGCAGGAGTAACGTCTAGGACAATAAGGAACAAATTGCTGGCAGCAGGTTTGCGTGGTTGCATTGCCCGCAAAAAGCCACACGTTTCAAAAAAAAATTTAAAACGTCGATTAGTATTTGCCAAGGAACATGGACAAAAACCATTAGCGTTTTGGGAAAAAGTATTCTGGAGCGATGAATCAAAATTTAATATGTTTGGATCTGATGGTAAAAAATATGTAAGACGCCCAGTTAACAAAGAACTCGATCCTAAGTACACCATCAAAACGATCAAGCATGGTGGTGGAAATGTGATGGTTTGGGGAGCCTTTTCGTGGTATGGAGTTGGTCCTATTGTGCGCATCGATGGCCGAATGGATCAGCATATGTATAAAAACATAATGGAAAATGTTATGGAGCCATATGCTTTTGATTATTTGCCAGTTACATACATTTTTCAACAAGATAATGATCCTAAACACACTTCGCGTTTAGTGAAGTGTTGGTTTGAGGAACAAAACATCAATGTTTTAAGCTGGCCAGCACAAAGCCCTGATCTGAATCCGATCGAAAACTTGTGGGCTGACGTTGAGAGAAGTTTGGGAGTCAAAACTTCCAAAAACTCAAATGAGTTGTTCAAAAACATAGAAGAAGTTTGGCGGAATATCCCACTTCAACGCTGTCAAGATTTGGTGGCTAGTTTACCTAAACGGTGTGCAGCTGTAATTGCTAATAAGGGTTACCCCACAAAATATTGATTTTTTTTTCAATCGAACAAAGGTATTTTGAAGTAGAAAATATAATTTCTTTCCATTTTATTTGTATTTTCCTTTTTCAGTAAACTAATGTTTCTAATTATTTTTCCACACTTTTATTTAGGTTTTTTCGAATATAGTGCTATTTATGTTATAATTTTTATTTTTTTAATAACTTCATAAAAGTGTATATAAAAGAACATTTTTTTTGTTATTTGTTGATATTTATTTAGTTTTATAAAGGCTATCTATCTTTTGTAATTAAAAAAGTAAAAAAAAAGTGTGTTTCTAATTATTTTTCCACCACGGTATATTGAAGCAAGGCTCTTCCACTCTTCTAGAATAGATCCTTTGGACTGGATTACCGTATTTAGGACAATTTGGGAATTCTTCTGACCGCCATATTCATAACTTTGAGACCGTAGTTAAACTACACCTAAAGAGTTTCAAATATCATAGAAGGAGTTCCTGTCTCTAGATACAGCATTTAGTATGGAAGTTTCTTGGCAATCTAAATATTATTTTAATGAAATATCGACGAAATTTTTCTACTGCTTCGAAAGAAGAATATCCCCAGACTTGAGGTACATACACAAAAATTGATACTGCTATATCGTGAAATATCTTTTGCTGTGCAGTTTGCACTGTGGTGGATATATTTACTTTTAGTACACCGCTCCCATATCGAAGAGATTGCTCGTTTTGCCTCAGCTAATTTACCCTCTAGATGTATATTCATATTCGATGTCATTAAAATTCCTAAGTATTTGTAATCCCGTACTATTTTAATATTCTCACCGTTGTATGTCACTTTTCGTTCAGCGCATTACCCCCCGCATCTTAACACCATCATTTTAGATATTTCCAGGTTCACTTCGAAAACCTGATTACATAATAATCTAAAAAAAAAAATATTAAAAACACACCATACATACCTTTTCCATCCATTGTTTTTCAAAATATTTGTTGAATTCCTGAAAAGCTTGACTACCATTTAGTGACCACGGTTGGTCATGAACTTTAATAAGTTCAAAACCAATGACAATGTTTGATGGACTCATCAGGGGAGTAGCCAACATTTTTTGAAAGATACGTTGCACATCTATGTTTTTGCGCATGACTTGAATAAATTTTGGTATTACACCAGCTTTTCTTCAAATTATAGGTTGGCTAATAATTTGTTCTGGGACAATAAAATTCATGCCGTTAACTCTAGCGACCCAAGTATGTTCCCAAAAATTAAAAAAATTTTTAGAAGAAAGGATCAAAACGATCTTCCGTGTCTTAAGCTCCAGAGGACGACAGAGAACAGAGACGTACTTCTGACAGCCGGCATAGACCCAGGGGATGCCGTATTGGACGATGACATCTATATAATCGAAGATCCGCCGGAGAGAGTGGATGCTGTGGGGGCTGCTTTCCAGCAAGTATACAAGGTGAATGCTAGCATTCGCCCGAATCATGACCTGAAGAACAGAGCTCTGCTTCATCACTTATGGCGATCTGAGAACCTTGGTTTTACCGGGTTTAGTGATGAAGATTTGGCAAACGCCATTGCCGACCGAAATGGGCCCAGTCCCGTGAGCCTTAGCTGGAGCTCATTCTTCGAATCATTAAAGAAAAAGAAGTCAGCAGGAGTCGATGGTATATCCAACGTTGTACTACGGCATTTGCCTCAAGAAGCAGTTGACATTTATACCACACTGCTTAACAACGCGCTGAATAATGCATATTATCCAGTGCGGTGGAGGACAGCTGTGGTGCACCCTCTCCCAAAAAAGGGAAAGGACAACTCCAATCCGGCGAATCTCCGGTCGATAAGTCTTCTTCCAAGTATTAGCAAAGTATTTGAAAAGGTTATTAATAGAGCCCTGTTCAAGTGGGCGGAGGACAAAAATATTATCCCGGATAATCAGTTCGGTTTTAAGGCGGGACATGACACAATTCATGCCGCGTCTAGACTAGTTTCTGATATCCATTGGAACAAAACTAAAAACAGTGTACGTGTGCCTGTCTGGTTGATTTGGAGAAGGCCTCTGACACCGTATGGTTAGAAGGTCTCTATATAAAGCTAACCAGACTAGGTATAAGTAAACCTCTATTGTATATGCTTTATGACATGCTAAATGGTAGAAAGTTTGTTGTCAAGAGTGGCAATGTAACTTCTACTGCAATTTTTAATATTAATAATCGTCTTCAGCAGGGAGCGGTTAACTCGCCGATTCTATTCAGCATTTACACCAGCGATCTGATAGGAAGTCTAATTCAGGCAATTGCGTACGCCGACGATCTTATTGCGTACAGAACAGCTAATACAGTTGAGGTCATCAAAAGTCTCTTGCAGAGTAACTTCGACAAGATTCAGCGATATTGTGATGACTGGAAGTTGAAAATCAACTTCCAGCAATCAGAAACTATTTTGTTTAGGACTCCGTTGTCTAGCGCCTCAAGGGATACGAGAAAGAACTGGCGCAAGCTGGTGATCGTAGGGCCATATGGACATCCACTGGCGAGTAAAAGTGTAGTAAAGTACCTTGGCATCTGGTTGGATCAGTACCTGTATTTCGACAGACATATAGGTGCTGCCTTGGCCAGGGCTAGGGGAGCCTTTGCCTTGACAAAATGACTGTTTTATAGCAGCCGTCTTGACAGCAGGGTGAAGGTGATTTGTTACATTGCCCTTATCAGGCCGATGATTGCCTACGGATGCCCGGTGGGGTTCAACGTTGTCCCATTTTAAATGGGAAAGATTCGGGTGTTTGAGAGGCAATGTCTTAGACGTTGCCTTGGATTACACAGAACACCAGAGTCGGAGTACACAAGATATTATTCAAACCAGGTTCTATACAACGGAGCCAACATACATAGAATAAATAATTTTTTGTTTAAGCTGATTCTGGGTCACACTGCAAGAGCGATGTCCTCAACCAACAGCTTAATTCTTGGGGCTTACTACACCAATAATGAATATTTTGAGAGTGCGCGGTTAAGTGGCTACATCCTTCCCGAAGCCTTCCTCTATTTAGACAGTCGTGGGCTGATACAGGATGGAGGGGCGTTTCCGCTCATCTACCACGCCAGCCGGAAAACTGTGGATAGACGACTCCTGTATGGTCGAGACGTCATCGCTCAAGGTAGGGAAGAGCGCCTTCGGTTCAGTAGGACTGTGTCCGATCGAGACCGGAGGGATAGGGCGAAACAGGAGAACCACTTCTGGTGGCTCTCTGAACACCATCATAATATTTAAAGCCGACGAAGGTGGTATGTCTTGGCCGACTTACATAGATTTAGGGGAATTAGGTACAGGGAACAGTCGGGGTTGCACCAACAAAAAATTTAAAATATGTATGTATGCGGGGGCATATGTGCATGTATCTGCGTGTGCGTGCATGTATGTGCGTACGTATATGTATGTGCGTATGTACATGTATGGATGGGTTGCATGTTGTTGTGTGTCTGCAATAAAAAATAAACAAACAAAAATTTTTAAAACGAAAAAAATGCTGCTGTGGATGTTCTAGTTTTTAAGTAGTCTTAAGTGGTTTTGGGTATTATTAGGTATTTTAAGAAGTTTAAGTTATTTTCGTTAGTATAAGTTAGTTGTAGCTAGCTTTAATTCTTTTTAGTTTATCTTTAGGTAGTTCTTAAGTAAAAATTTAAAAATGATTTGATACTGAGTTTTTAAACAGTTTTCTTGGTAAAGTAAAAATAAAATAATTAGATTTAACTAAAATAGTTTTTAGGTCGAAAGACATTAGTTCTAAGAGTTATTGTTTAGTTTAGAGCGCCGGCCGGTAAAGGGCCAGTAAATTAGTTGTAAGTTATTGCTAATTAGGCTAGTTTTAAACATTTCTGTCTAGCTTTAAAATAGTTATAAGTTAATATTAAATAAAAATGAATTTCCAAAAAAAAACAGCTTTTCTTCTCAACGCTTAAGAAAAATGAAACCAGCAGGTATTAAATGACGCAATTGGAAGGACCTTTCTTAAGCCATTTCAAATGGCAATTTCAAAATCTGTGGTGAATCCTTTCGGTTTAAATTTGAAATATGTAGTTGGATTAAATAATGTGAAATACATGAGTGTATATTGCCTCCTATTTGTTTGTCATGAGCACATAAATGAAAGGATAAATCTAAAAACATTATAGGAGAAAAAAAGGCAGTTTATAAAATGTATATAAATAATGATTCATCTTAAATTAACATATATGTCCATTGTATGTGAAATGGATTATAAGAAGGTGCTTGTAACCACAATGTCTCTTTAAAAATTTCAATAATATCTTTGCTGTCTTTTGGACATTTAGGGAATGCACTATTTCTAATGTTGATGAGTTGCCTTTTGCATTTTACCAAACTGAAATTGAAGTACACCTTCTTCGTCCAGCATTGAACGCTTGTCGAAAACCACTTCTCCTCAAAGTTGAGTCAGCACATTTTCTTTTGATATTGTTTTTAAGGGCTAATATTTGTTTCAAACCTTCATGTGAGGGATGCAAATACGAAATATTTTTCGGTACGCGGCAAAAATCGATCCGTCGAAGTCTATAACTATACTTGCCTTGCAATCATTTCCATAGCAAATATATCTTCAGTGGCAATGCTGTCCTCGTAGTGTTTATACCTGAGTTTACTTCGCCTCATCATTAATTTATTTATTTTCTTGAATTTCCTGAAAATCATCAGCTAATCTTTTAAATTTCCGCTCTATAAAGACTATATACATTTGCTTTTTTTTTTTTTTTTTTAATTTAACTATATGCCTGTAAGACCTAAGGTTTTTTAAATGCAACCTGAATTGCACGGCACTAGTTTGGCACATAGGATTTGAAAACCAGGTATTGACTATCTCATTTTAACCCATGGGCGGCATCCACTTAAAATTGGAGGTATAGAAAAGAATGCGCTTAGCGTGGGGATCGAACCCACACGTCTAAGTTAGCAATCAAGGACTTTATCCACTGCGCCATTGCCACCTTTTTTCGATCATAAAATTGTCATTTATCGGCTTGATTATTATTTTAATAATCACCTTAACTTGTTTTGGATCTAACCCTTACAATTTTTCATTTGCTATATATGTATTGTGCGCGAACAGTGCTTGCCTGTCTCTCTTACTCCTGCTTTATAACGAATCAAGGCTTGCCTTGGCTTTTGCCGCTGCCGTGCTGCTGAGTCATACAACTTATATTGCCAACATTTCCATCTTCTTTTCCGTGTGAGTACTCTTTTAGTAGATGTTCTGCCTGCTTACACCTTATGCACTTACTAATTTGCATTATTATCTCTCTTCCACAAAAAAATTAACTATTTCAAAGGCTCTTCACGTGAGTTTTACATCACTTACTATCTTTGTTTCATCGATCGGAGCGCCATCTTCATTAGGACTATAATAACACTAATTGCTTGAGTTTATGTCAAAACCTTCGCACATCGAAAAAAATTTTTCTGTTGATTTATTCACAACGAATAAATTTTCAACTTGTGGTAACGTTGATTGCACCAACTCAACAAAAACCAATAATTGGGTCGTAATATATAATATAATAATAATGTTTATTGAACTGATATATATACAATTGGCTCTTGATTCTATTTTACATTACTTATATTACATTGATATTTTAATTTGTTTTAGCACTTAAGGGGCTAATATTATACATTGTTTTAATTTTTTTTGTTAAAATTATTAAAAAAATTGTCCTTGAATTTCTTGTACTACTTACTAAAACCTGTTTGGATAATCTCGGGTTGTTTAAACCCGGCTGTTTTCTGGTGATGTGGGGGATAATGTGGCATCTAGCCACGGTGGTAGTTTGACGCTGCATTTTCGTAGAAAGGAATTGCTTCGTCGCCGTTGATATAAAAAAGTCCTTCGTCCAGTAGCGCTGTCACATCCAGATATCTTGGCTCGGGGTATCTCTCTTCGCTGGTCATGCTATTCACTAGGGTGTTTGGGTGTTTGATTAGGTTACTCGTCAGTCTTTTGGCAGCACTGATCATGTACTTGTCGAGGGGTGTTATTCCGGACGCCTCGGAAAGTCGTTTGTTGCTGAAGTGCTTTTGTCGTCGCTGGTCAAAGTGGAGTCCCGTGCAGATCCGGAGGATTTTCCTCTCAAACATTCTAAGCCTTCTCATGCTGGCTTTGGATACAGTAAACCATGTAGGAAAACAATATGCGATAATGGGCCTGAGAAGTTGATAATAGATAAGCAGTTTCGTCTTCTGGCTGAGTTCATTCTTTCTCCGCATTAGGGGGTGGATTCGGAGAAAAGTGAAATTTGCTTTTTTTATGGTAGCTGTCACGTGCGGGTTGAAACGAAACCTCTCTTCGAAATTGATACCCAGATATTTCACAGTAGGTTTGGATCTTATTTGTGACCCGTCGGGCAGATTGATAATAATACTTCGGCAACTTGTGGCTGATGGCGTGTTCCGATGCCCCGCTGGTCTTCTGAAGCAAACCAGCTCGGAGTTGGCTCAGTTGACTTTGATGCCCCATTTTGTGAAGAATTCCCACAGGCATCTCACATGTTCTTCTACTCTTCGGGCTACAATAACTGGATATATAGATTTGGCATATGTTAGCGAGTCGTCTGCATAGAGCAAATTCATAGAATTGTTTGGTTGGGGCTGATCCGATGTGAAAATGTTGTAGAGGTATGTACCTAGCTTTGATCCTTGGGCAACACCTGCTCTGATGCTTTTGGTTGTTGACTTGCTGTTTTCTATTTGGACAAAGAACGATCTGGACTTAAGAAAGCTAAAAATTATTTTAATTTGTGTACTTGGAAAATTAAAAATGGTTATTTTGTGTATAAGCCAGTGTATCCAGATGCTGTCGAATGCTTTGCCGTATGTAGTTGGCACAATAAACTCGTTTGTCCTTTTCCTTCCGCTTGCATTCTCCTCGGTTGTGGTCTTCAGTACACTTAACACAGACGTACTTCATACCACAATTGGTCGCCACATGACCAAATCGTTGGCAGTTCCTGCATTGCACTATGTCCGTGTTTTAGAAGCGTTCCCAGTGGACTTTCTGGTTGAGGATCATAGTTTTCGCATATATGTAAGCAACTTCGCAAGACTTGCTTACTTCAACCACGAAAGAGTTGTAGCTCTTATTTTTGGCTTTCCTCGATCTAAATAGTGTCACGTTGATTGCTGGTACACCTTCCATTTGGAGCTCGTCCTTGATTTCTATTGGTGAAAATGTACTGTGAACACCTTTTAGAAGAAGAACTAAAAATAATTAACCAGGGCTGCCTATCTAAAATATCTGTGCTGCAAAATGAAAACATTGAATTAAAAACTACCGTGAGTGTTTTGCAAGAACGCATTAATTCATTGGAGCAATCGAGACTTAGTAATACCATAGAAATCGTCAATGTGCCTGATACCGATGCTTCGGCTGCACTTGGAAGCGCACTAAAAATCGTTCGCGATGGAGTGGGTGTTAACTTGGATGAACGTGACATTAGCAACTGTTTTGTGAAACAAATTAAAACACCAAATAACCCAACCAAACCATGCTTAAACATTCTTTCTCTTAAGTTTACTCATCATTTAATCAAAGAGAAAATTATGAAATTGAAACATGAAAAAAGGAAAATGCTTACAACGAAACTGCTGGGTGATGACCAGGATGGATCACAAATGTACATCAATGATAGTTTAACGTCCCATATGCGAGCACTCTTTAATGCCACCAAAAAAATAAAAGTAGAAAAAAAAATTAAGTATATATGGATGAGGAATAGCATAATTTTTTTGCGTAAAATCGAGGGTGATAGTGTTATTAAAGTGAGGTGTTTTGAAGACCTCAATAAACTATAAACTATAAAATACTTTCTTTTATAATGAATTCAAATAACTCAATTTACCAAAAAAAAAATGCTAATTCCATCTCTTCTACACTAAATATTATTCATCAAAATATACGAAGTATGAGAGCAATTCAATTTATTTTTGGCTCATTTAAACGCTTTCCATCTTAATGTTGATATAATTGTCTTGTCTGAGATTTGGTTGTATGATTATGAACTATCTAATTATAACATTCTTGGTTACAATCAATACGCAAATTGTAACAATTCATATAGCTCAGGTGGTGTTGTTGTGTATATAAAAAAAGATTATCAATGTGATGCTATTACGATTAGTTTGATTAGCGCCGATATAATTAAAATGAATTGTATTATTCATAAAGAAAAGTTTACTATTTTGAGCGTTTATCGCCTGCATGAAAACAACTTAAATAAAAGCATTTTTATAACACATTTGAATGAGTTACTTAGAGATATAAAGGTGAAGAACTTGCTGGTATTAGGAGATATTAATATTGATATACTAAAAAGTAACTTAGACACAGATAATTATATGCTTTTAATGTCTTCATATGGTTTGAAACCTCTTGTAATGGAACCTACCCATATTACAGACTCATCACAAACATGCATTGACCATGTTTTCGTAAGATTAGACAGTAAATTTTTACATAATCCGTCTGCTCAGGTACTAGACTATAAAATTACCGACCATTGCATGATAAATCTTAATATAGATAAATGTCAATCACCTAGTATTCATCAACCTATACCTTTTAAAATAACCCACAAAATTGATTTTGTTTCTTTAATTAGACATTTAAAGTTTGAGTTCTGGGGCATGTCTATGCAGAAAACAATCCTTCAATGGCTTACAACATTTTTCTTGGTATTTTGAAAAATCATATTGAATGTTGCACTGAAGTCATAAATCTGAATAATTCCAAATTGAAACGTTTCAGGCCGTGGATAAGTCACAGATTGTTAAAAAAAATAAATAAAAAAAATGAAATTCGAAAAAAATGTCTGCGACATCCACTTAATTCAAATTAAAAAAAATATTATGAAAAAATAAGCGAGGAAGTTAAAAAACGTTTAAATATGAGTAGAGATAATTTTTATGCAAATAAGCTTCAGAACTGTAGAGGGAACGTTAAAGAAGAGTGGAAAGTTGTCAACAACATCCTTGAAAATCAACCTCAGAAGGAAAATATTTCTAAAATAGAATTTGAAGGAAAAATGATATCCGATCCTGCGGCCATTGCTAATAATTTTAATAATTTGTTTACAACTATCCCGATTCAATCGAAGCCTCTTCCATTACAAAGTAATTGTTCTTGTAATTTATTTTCAGATTTAGTTGATGAGACTTTTCAAAGCAAAACATTTGTTTTTAATCAAATTTCTCCTTTAGAAATCCATAAAGAAATCTTGTCTCTTGATAACAAAACTTCAAGTGCTTCGGACAATATTACCAATTGCTTCTTAAAGAAAATTTCATTATATATTGTGGATGCATTGAGTCATTTATTTAATGCAAGTGTGAATTTTGGCATCTTTCCTGCTGCTTTAAAATCTGCTGAAGTAATTCCACTATTCAAAAAAGGAAATCGAAACTTAATGTCTCAATATAGACCTATTTCCATTCTTCCAACTTTTAGTAAAGTTTTTGAGAAGCTAATGAAAAAGCGAATAGTATTGTTTTTGAACAAAACTAACTTTTTTGGGGATGAGCAATTTGGTTTTCGAGAAGGGAGATCCACTGAAGATGCCATTCTTAAAGTATCTAGTGAAATAAATCATGGTTTTAATAAAAATAATTCTTCTTTAGCTCTTTTCATAGATATGACTAAGGCATTCGATATGGTTAATCACAATATACTTTTAGATAAATTGTACAAATGTGGATTGAGAGGTATTATACATACATGGTTTTCTTCGTACCTATCACAGAGAAGTCAACGTGTGAAACTTAACTTCACCTATAGTGATGAATTAAATACTAACATTGGTGTACCCCAAGGATCTGTGTTAGGGCCCCTTCTATTTTTAATATACATTAACTCATTATTTAACCAAAATTTCAAAAGTAAAATTACTGCCTTTGCTGAGGATATCACTTTTACTTATACGAATAATAAATTATTTGACTCCATAGTTAATCTTAATATGGACATTCAAATTCTGCGACAGTGGTTTGCTAAACATCAATTACTTATAAGTGAAAAAACTAAATTGATGAATTGTAATTTAAAAGCTTCTTACTCTGATGATTGTGAGATTATTTTCCATTCCACCAATTGTCCAAACATGTCGTTATCTGCTCACACTTGTGGAGTAAAAAACTTTTCCGATGAATTTGTGTGTAATACAAATTGTTTTAAAATTGAAAGTGTTGAAAAATTTAAGTACTTAGGTGTTTTAATCGATAAAAACTTGAGTTGGAAAAGTCATGTAGATGAACTAAAAAAATATATGTTGTCTGTAACGCGGAAAATGTGTCTATTAAAACCCCACTGCTCAACTAAAATTCTCTTGATGATATACTATGGGTTAGCACAATCGAAATTGCAGTATGGCATTACAAGTTGGGGTGGAATATACAACAGCACAATCGAAATACTAAACGTTGCCCAAAAACATCTGGTACGAATTATCTGTAGAGCTAACAGGCTTGCAAGTAGTTGGCCACTTTTTCATTGTCTCCGAGTACTTCCAGTAACTCATCTCTATATCTTTAAGGTATTAAAGGTTTTTTTTATGCGAAGCGGGTACAGTGCTACATTGAGAAGTTCCAACACTTACGGATTAAGAGTGAATAGTATGGCAATGGTAAACATTCCTTTAGCTAGAAAAACACACTTTTATATATTTTATACTGCAACGGCACCTAGGCTTTTTAATAAACTACCCTTTGAAATAAGAACAGAAACACAATCCACCTTGTTCATTAATAAAGTAAGGAATTGGCTTTTCACTATGAATAGTTCTTTTGTAAAAATATTGTTGAACTCAGCTTGTAATTTATAAACTTAAATTTCTTTTCTTTGCTCTCATAAATATTTTTGTTTTTAAATTGAATTTTTAGTTTAAATCTGTAAACCTCACCCCACAAACACAAAATAAAAACAATAATGTTATTTTTAATTGACTGATCATTCGCCTCTAGTCACGAAAGTACTACAGAATGATACCTGTTAAACGACTTGAAATTTTTATTATAAAAAATAAGCAAAAAAAAGGTAACTTCAAAATGAGAAAAATAAAGATGCAACCACTTTGAGTTAAGAAATTGAATTGTTTTATTATCTTGTATGTTGTATAGTCGAATTGTATATTTTAGCCATTAATTTTATGACATTTGACTTCTATTTGACCTTTGATCTGACGTTGACATAGTTGTGGAACGTATTTGACATTAATGATACGTCTTCATCGAATTGGTCATCAGTTCTGTTCGTGTACCTTCGAACATTCTCCCGCCTCAGAAGAAGAATATCGGGTTCAACCAACCCAATTTGAATCCAACTGCATCATTTGAATTTTATGCAGCTTGGCATCACTCTCTGGTTAGCACCCAAGATCGGCTAATGGCTCGTTTTTATAGCAGCTGTCATCCATCATCTTCTCACCTTCTTTCTTATCTCATTCGTATATGAAAAGAGACAGAATTATTAATAAATATGCTTTGACACAAAAACAAATTCAACAGACAAAGTCAACAACAGATACTACAAAACAAAAAGACGTAATTGGATGTAGTAAGGGTTTTTTTTTTATTCATGAAAGGTTTTATAGTTTTCATTCATGGTGCATCGTGTGGTTTGTAGTATAGTTATAGTGTTGTAGGTATCCATCTTGGTTGGATTTTTGTGCGCGGCGGTGATTTTTTTTTGTTTTTAATTAAAAGTGAAATTTATTAATTCGGTTTTGTGTCGGTTATATTAAATTAATAAATTAATTGATTAATAAGTGAGTTGATGGATTATTGCAGGTAAGTGTCTGATGAATGGATTTGGAAGATTCATTGTCGATGTCGGGTGCGCATATTCGTACGGCGTAAGTTATTCGCGGTGTGTGCATGAGTGTGAGTGATGTGTGTGATTTTTTATATTTCAATTTTTATTGTTTTATATCAATTTTATTAATAAAATAATTGGCTTTTGATGCCGTTATTATAGAATTGAAATATAATTAGATTTTAAAGGCATATTATGTGCACAAGCATATAAATCAAGGCGTGGGTTGTTTATGTACAAATAAGTATATAGCAACTAGAATTTGAGTGTTTCCAGTTGGAATAAACTCGACTTCCAATTGGAGTACGGGAAGTTTGTTTACTTTTTAATTCGAATTAAAGTGATAGTGAAAATTTACAAAAACCAAACAAAAAAAAACAAATTATTTTGGTTTTATCGTGATGAAGTGTAATTAATTCGCAGAATTATTTTGAAATTATTTGTGATATGATTTTGATTATGTGCTATAATTATTAAAACTGGTGCGGGTTGTTATTTGTGCATATGTAAATAATTATTTGCATTGTGATAATCTAATTTCGTTGTTTTGTTGGCGAATTATTTCGATGACGTTTGGTTGATTTGTTTTGTTTTGTTTTAATTTTGATTTGGATATACGGTTGATACAATTTAAATTTAGTTTAATTTTGTTTTGGTATTAAATTGATTCGTGTTGGTGTAAAATATTTATTTCGATTTGGATTTAAAGTTTTTTACTGTGAATATTTTATTAAATTCTCCCGACGCGATGTGACATTTTTATGTGCTTATAAATATTTTTTTTTTTTTTTAATTAATCGCGTTTCGGTGATTTGACATTTTGATGTGCCGAATGTTTGACAGTGATTTGTTTGTATAAATTTGTGGATGGTGTTTTAAATCTGTTTGACATCAAATTATTTTTGTTTAATTTTGTGAAATTAGTTTTTTTTTTTTTATTTTATTACAATGGAAACATTTATTTTGTTTTTCGAAAGAAAAGACGAATACATGTAATTTTGATTTAATATAAATAAATAAATTAATAAAGTAATATTTTGTGTTTTATTTTACTTTAAATGGATTTTGGTTTTCGCATTTATTGTGATTGAGCTTATTTGATAATTTTAATAATTTTAATTGGGTTTATTTAGACTTGTTGAATTAATTTTGGTGAATTATTTTGGTGAATTATTTTCTGAAGATGTTATTTTTCTGGAGAAATTGCAGTTTGTGTATTATTTTGTTAACGAGATTTCATACGATGGCGATTTGTTCTGCTGTTTTGTTCGATGGTAGCAGGCAGATTTTTGCTATGGGCCGCTTCAACTGTCCGTTTTGCGTTTTAACCGTCACGACGCGTATCAACCCGTCCGATCCGGTATGGGTTTCTTCGATTCGCGCGAGATTCCAGTAGGTCGATGGAAGTCGTTCATCTTTAAGAAGAACTAAGTCTCCTATTTTTGGCGATTCTTTGACTTGTGTCCATTTTGGACGCTGCTGAAGCCTTGCGAGGTATTCAGAATTCCATTATCGCCAGAATCCTTCTGCTAGAACTTGGACACGTTTCCATCGATCTGCATATGTGATGTTGTTGTCGAGTTCACCTTGTGGTATAGCGTGCAATGATTCGCCGACCAGGAAGTGTGCGGGGGTTAATGCATTCAAATCATCTAGGCTGTCGGAGAGAGGGCAAAGGGGCCTCGAATTCAGACACGCTTCTATTTGCGCTAGAAGCGTCGCGAGCTCCTCGAAAGTTAGCCTTTCCGTTCCAACAACTCGTTTTAAGTGGTACTTGACCGATTTCACACCCGCTTCCCATAATCCACCGAAGTGTGGAGAAGCTGGGGGAATAAAATGCCAATTGGTACCGTGATTTGCTAATTGTTCCGCAATCTCTTTCCAATCGTGTTGCGCTTCCTTCAACATTTTTGCTAATTCGTTGTTAGCACCAACAAAATTAGTTCCGAAATCGCTATATACCTTGGTACAGCTTCCTCTTCTGGCAGTAAATCTCTTAAAGGCTGCTATAAACGCTTGTGTTGTGAGGTCGGACACGACTTCCAAGTGAATAGCCTTTGTTGCTAAACAAATGAAGACAGCAAAGTATCCTTTAAGAATTTTTGCACCGCGTGCCTTCCAGGATTTTATCTCGATTGGACCGGCGTAGTCGACACCAGTGTGACTGAAAGGTCGAGACATACGCACTCTCGCTGCAGGCAAGTTTCCCATTAGTTGCTGCATTTCGGATGCCTTTTGCCGGTAACAAGAAGGGCACCTATGCAGTTGGTATTTAACACTTCTTCTTATTTGCCCAATCCAATATCGCTGTCGAATGTAGCTTATCATTTGCTGGATACCGCCATGAAGTGTGTTCTTATGAGCATCTCGGACGACCAAATTCGTAAAGTGATGGTTGTTTTGAAGCAATATTGGATGTTGAGCATCGTAAGGAAGTAGAGAATTCTCCAAACGTCCGCCCACTCGTAAGACCCCTTGAGCATCGATGAAAGCATTTAACGCACTTAAAGCTTTTGGTGTTTTGTTTTCACGAATTTGTTGAATTTCGGCTTCGAACATTTCCTTTTGTGCTGCTTTTGCGATGAATAGGAGGGCAGTTTCCAATTCTTTTGGTTTAAGCGAACCTGAAATAGGCCCCAACTTGGGTCGACATTTTGTTATGAAACGACAACAGGCGGCAACAGTTCTAGTAACTTTGAGAAGACTCGAAAAGTTGTAGATTATCTGTAATATACTATCACCTTCTATCGCATGTATACTAAAGACCTTTATGTTTCGTTGCTCTTCTACAGTGTCTATTTCGGTGGGTTGATCTGGAAGATCGAATACCCATTTTTGTCGCAAGACCTCTGGACCGATCCACCACGACTTCAGTGACTCCAGTTCAGATGGATAGACACCCCTGGACGCCAGATCGGCTGGGTTATGAAGCGTTGCGACATGTCCCCAGCAATCGATCCCCACTAACCGCTGGATTTCCGACACACGGTTGGAAACGAATGTGGTCCATTTGGCGGGAGTGGCGCGTATCCAGGCCAATGCAATTGTGGAATCTGTCCACGAATACATCTTGACATCAGGAATTTGCAGAACTTCCTTGGTGTATTGTAACAGCTCTGCCAAAACTACTGCACCACAAAGTTCAAGACGAGGTAGAGTTATCGTTCGTTGATTTGGTGCTACTTTTGTTTTTGACAAAAGCAGATTGACGTGAATTTTGCCTTCACTATCCAAGACGCGTACGTACACTGCTGCACCGTAGGCCTTCATAGAAGCGTCGCAAAACCCATGCAGCTCGATCGATTTGTTGGTCTTGCTCATCTGGGTCCATCTTGGAATCCGAAGCCGCTCGATCAGATGGAGTTCTCGGAGAAAGGCATCCCAATCTTTCTTCAGAGCAGCTGGAATTGGTTCATCCCAGTCACAGCCAAGTTCCCATAATCGCTGCATCATAAGTTTTGCGGTGATAATACAGGGTGAGATCCAACCCAAAGGATCGAACAATTTGGCAATAGTTGACAGCATAGACCTTTTTGTGGTTGATTCTGTTGCAGGTTGTAGATTTTGGTACGAGAAGAAGTCATCGATGGGAAACCACTTGATGCCTAGAGTTTTGACATGATTTGACAGATTGAACGGAAGTTCAAAGTCAAGCTCTCTTTCCTGAACTGGGATGTCTTCGATGAGTTCTTTCGTGTTGCTTGTCCACTTTCTGAGGTTGAATCCCGCTGTTGCTAAAAGTTGCTTTGCTTCATCACGTTTCTTTCTTGAATGGTGTGAGCTCCACTTATAAGGTCGTCAACGTACATGTCTTCACGGACAGCCTTCGCCCCCTCCGGAAAATTTTCATTTTCATCATCAGCAACTTTTTTCAAAATTTTGATAGCAAGGTATGGTGCACTTGCTGTACCAAAAGTGACGGTGTTCATTTTGAAAATTTTCACAGGTGAAGTCTTCTCATCTCTCCACATAATCAGCTGGTAATATCGTTCTGATTGACTGACCAAAATCTGTCGATACATTTTTTCAATGTGGGCCGTGAAAGTTACTCGGTGAGTCCGCCATTTCAAAACAAGATCTATGATACTTGATTGCAATTTTGGACCCACTAGCAAACAATCGTTGAGAGATTTGCCATCTGATGTTTTCGCTGCAGCATCGAATACCACTCTCAGTTTGGTTGTAGAACTTGCTTCTTTGAAAACCGCGTGATGCGGTAAGAAATAGTGGAATGGGGTTTCTAAAACCGCATCATTAGCATCTATCTCTTCCATATGATGAAGCTCTTTGTATTCTTGGATACATTTTTTGTAACCTTCAGCAAGCTTTGGATCTGAATCAAGCCTCTTCTCCAGATGAAGAAATCGTCGTAAGGCACTTTGACGACTCGATCCCATTGCTGGATAGCCTTCACCTTTGAATGGTAACTTCACTTCATAATGCCCGTCAGGCAAACGCGTTGTGTGTTGATCAAAATGTTTGTCGCAAGCAATATTTTCTTCAGTATCTTGCTTCTGATAAGGCGTCTCTTCCATCTCCCAAAACTTCTCTATCTGTGAACTCAGGTCCGTAATTTGAACGAAACTTCGGACTTGCTGGGGAATCTCGGCTGAAACTTTACCAAACACAATCCACCCCAGTTCTGTGTTTTGTGCTATAGGCCCATTTCCATCTTCTGGACGTCTTATTTCAGGAAGGAGTATTTCGGCGCAAACTTCACTTCCAAGAAGTAAGTCTATGGGTGCAGGCTCATAGAGATGCGGATCAGCTAGCGAAAGACCTTTCAGATGGCTCCAAATGCCAGGTACCACTCGCTGGGTCGGGAGATGGCCAGTCAACGACTTGAAGACCAACGCCTGGATGGCAGTCTCGAACGTCGAGTGGCGGGAAGCAAATCTTACTTCGACGGAGTGTTGCGCAGTGCCGTTGTTGACCAACCCTAACCCGGATACCTCTACATTTGTTCGCCTTCTTTCTAGTTTCAGGAGTTGTGCAGCTGCTTCATTGATGAAAGACTTTTCTGACCCTGTATCGATCAGAGCACGTAAAAGACGTAACTTACCATCTGCTGCTCGTACCTTTACTACCGCTGTCGCCATGAGCACCTGTTGTGCGTAATCACCTTGCAACGCGTGGTAGTTAAATGCATGTCCGTGAGTTGACTGCATTTGTTGATGTTCAACCGTTGGCTGGAACACAGGAGCATTTGGATTTATGGATGTCTGGAATGTTTTCGCTTGAGATGAAGACGCAGTTGCAGGCAGTTGTTGTTGTATATGTGTGTTGCTTCCAGTTACATGTTGCTGTTTGTCATGTAGCAGAGAATGATGCCTTTGTTGGCAAAAGTAACACGACGTAAAACTGTAGCAAGTTGCAACAAGATGTCCGTACGACAAACAATTTTCACATATTTTCAGCCTGTAAACCGTTTCTTGTCGACCTTTGACATCCATGTTGAGGAATTGTTGGCACTTTCTCAATGTGTGTTTGCCTTGACTGCACAGCTTACAAATCAATTGCTCTACGGTGTTGCTCTTGTCTACTTTTTTGGATGGCTGTTTGACGACCTGCTTTGCATGCATGACTTTCGTCTTAGCTGGTTGGACGCGTGGCCTTGTTTTGACGTGTGGCTCTTCTTTAGTCCGGAATGCTGCTTCATGCTCCTGTTGACCAATAACTTCAAGAGTTCGAAAACGGATCTCCAAAAACTCGGTAAATTCCTTAAATGTAGGCAAATCTTTTCTGTTACCTAATTTTTCTTCCCATAGTTTTTGGCACGACTGCGGAAGTTTCTGATGAAGGAACCAAATAAGGACGGTGTCCCAACTGGAAACAGGCACATCCATTTTCTCTAGCGCGAGAAAACATTCCCTGGTGGTGTACAGGAGATCTTTTAGACCCGTTGCAGTTTCACGAGTCAAGGATGGTTGACCAAAAAGCGTTTGCATTTGGGTGTGCACCAGAATGCGCTTATGATCGTATCGATCTTTCAACAAATTCCAAGCCTTATCGTAGCTGGCAGCCTCTACAGAAAAATTCTGCAAAAATCGATTTGCATCACCAGTCAAGCACGACTGCAAGAAGTGCAGCTTGTCGATGTCATCTAGACTGTTGTTGTTGTGGATGAGGGATTGAAACCTGTCGTGAAAAGCGCGCCAGGTGGTATATGAACCATCGAATTTTGGCAAATCAATTCGTGGAAGCCTTAACCCCGAATACGTTGATGGTGCAGCTGTATTACTGGGCGGAGCACCTTGGATTGGAAGGGTTGCAACGATTGGTGACGATTTTTCGATTGCTTCCACCAGCTCTGCACGATATTCCAGGTAAATATCACTTATTTGTTCATATACCACCTTTAACTCTTCAACTTTCATCCCTTCTTCCAGCATACCACCCCCAATGATAGCTTCATGATACGTTTTAGCCGAAAGAACATCTTCTTCCAATTTGCTTAGACGAGCTGAAGCATAGGATTTTACCTTACGGTCTTTTGGAGATTTTTTAAAGTTGGTAAGATCCTTTATCACCTTAGCTAAAATACCTTTTAGTAGCTCACCATATTTGTAATTTTTGGTTTCGGCCATAATAATATTTATTTTCTTTTAAAAATCAACAGAAATGACGAAGAAAAATCGAAATAGACAAGTTTACAACACGTAAAGCAAGACTTACTGCTTGTCTGCAACTGCTACTGATGCTGCTACTGATGCTGCTACTGCTGCTGCTGCTGCCGCCGACGCCAACGTTGATGATCGATGATAATGTCGATTTGTAGTGTCTCTACTGGACACTTTTGTTCAGAAATTAGTTTTAAATTATTTTTAAGTTAAATTTAAGTTAAATTAAATAGATTTTAAGTTAATTTGTTAAAAAACAGAATCAATCAGTGATTAAAAAACGATTTTGCAATGCACAATTTAAAGTCACGTGAATGTTTTACATACGAATCGTAAATTCGTTTTTTTTTTTGTTTTTAATATGGGGGCACACACCGCACACAAAGTTTGTTTTAATGTTTATTGTTCATAAAAAACTGATTCTAATTTTAAAGCTCGAAGGACCAAATGTTAAACGACTTGAAATTTTTATGCTTGTGCACATAATATGCCTTTAAAATCTAATTATATTTCAATTCTATAATAACGGCATCAAAAGCCAATTATTTTATTAATAAAATTGATATAAAACAATAAAAATTGAAATATAAAAAATCACACACATCACTCACACTCATGCACACACCGCGAATAACTTACGCCGTACGAATATGCGCACCCGACATCGACAATGAATCTTCCAAATCCATTCATCAGACACTTACCTGCAATAATCCATCAACTCACTTATTAATCAATTAATTTATTAATTTAATATAACCGACACAAAACCGAATTAATAAATTTCACTTTTAATTAAAAACAAAAAAAAATCACCGCCGCGCACAAAAATCCAACCAAGATGGATACCTACAACACTATAACTATACTACAAACCACACGATGCACCATGAATGAAAACTATAAAACCTTTCATGAATAAAAAAAAAAAAAAACCCTTACTACATCCAATTACGTCTTTTTGTTTTGTAGTATCTGTTGTTGACTTTGTCTGTTGAATTTGTTTTTGTGTCAAAGCATATTTATTAATAATTCTGTCTCTTTTCATGTACGAATGAGATAAGAAAGAAGGTGAGAAGATGATGGATGACAGCTGCTATAAAAACGAGCCATTAGCCGATCTTGGGTGCTAACCAGAGAGTGATGCCAAGCTGCATAAAATTCAAATGATGCAGTTGGATTCAAATTGGGTTGGTTGAACCCGATATTCTTCTTCTGAGGCGGGAGAATGTTCGAAGGTACACGAACAGAACTGATGACCAATTCGATGAAGACGTATCATTAATGTCAAATACGTTCCACAGCTATGTCAACGTCAGATCAAAGGTCAAATAGAAGTCAAATGTCATAAAATTAATGGCTAAAATATACAATTCGACTATACAACATACAAGATAATAAAACAATTCAATTTCTTAACTCAAAGTGGTTGCATCTTTATTTTTCTCATTTTGAAGTTACCATTTTTTTGCTTATTTTTTATAATAAAAATTTCAAGTCGTTTAACATTTGGTCCTTCGAGCCGGATCAAATGTTAAACGACTTGAAATTTTTATTATAAAAAATAAGCAAAAAAAAGGTAACTTCAAAATGAGAAAAATAAAGATGCAACCACTTTGAGTTAAGAAATTGAATTGTTTTATTATCTTGTATGTTGTATAGTCGAATTGTATATTTTAGCCATTAATTTTATGACATTTGACTTCTATTTGACCTTTGATCTGACGTTGACATAGTTGTGGAACGTATTTGACATTAATGATACGTCTTCATCGAATTGGTCATCAGTTCTGTTCGTGTACCTTCGAACATTCTCCCGCCTCAGAAGAAGAATATCGGGTTCAACCAACCCAATTTGAATCCAACTGCATCATTTGAATTTTATGCAGCTTGGCATTACTCTCTGGTTAGCACCCAAGATCGGCTAATGGCTCGTTTTTATAGCAGCTGTCATCCATCATCTTCTCACCTTCTTTCTTATCTCATTCGTACATGAAAAGAGACAGAATTATTAATAAATATGCTTTGACACAAAAACAAATTCAACAGACAAAGTCAACAACAGATACTACAAAACAAAAAGACGTAATTGGATGTAGTAAGGGTTTTTTTTTTTTTTTATTCATGAAAGGTTTTATAGTTTTCATTCATGGTGCATCGTGTGGTTTGTAGTATAGTTATAGTGTTGTAGGTATCCATCTTGGTTGGATTTTTGTGCGCGGCGGTGATTTTTTTTGTTTTTAATTAAAAGTGAAATTTATTAATTCGGTTTTGTGTCGGTTATATTAAATTAATAAATTAATTGATTAATAAGTGAGTTGATGGATTATTGCAGGTAAGTGTCTGATGAATGGATTTGGAAGATTCATTGTCGATGTCGGGTGCGCATATTCGTACGGCGTAAGTTATTCGCGGTGTGTGCATGAGTGTGAGTGATGTGTGTGATTTTTTATATTTCAATTTTTATTGTTTTATATCAATTTTATTAATAAAATAATTGGCTTTTGATGCCGTTATTATAGAATTGAAATATAATTAGATTTTAAAGGCATATTATGAACACAAGCATACAAATTTCAAGTCGTTTAACATTTGGTCCTTCGAGCTTTAAAATTAGAATCAGTTTTTTATGAACAATAAACATTAAAACAAACTTTGTGTGCGGTGTGTGCCCCCATATTAAAAAAAAAAAAAAACGAATTTACGATTCGTATGTAAAACATTCACGTGACTTTAAATTGTGCATTGCAAAATCGTTTTTTAATCACTGATTGATTCTGTTTTTTAACAAATTAACTTAAAATCTATTTAATTTAAATTTAATTTAACTTAAAAATAATTTAAAACTAATTTCTGAACAAAAGTGTCCAGTAGAGACACTACAAATCGACATTATCATCGATCATCAACGTTGGCGTCGGCGGCAGCAGCAGCAGCAGTAGCAGCATCAGTAGCAGCATCAGTAGCAGTTGCAGACAAGCAGTAAGTCTTGCTTTACGTGTTGTAAACTTGTCTATTTCGATTTTTCTTCGTCATTTCTGTTGATTTTTAAAAGAAAATAAATATTATTATGGCCGAAACCAAAAATTACAAATATGGTGAGCTACAAAAAGGTATTTTAGCTAAGGTGATAAAGGTTCTTACCAACTTTAAAAAATCTCCAAAAGACCGTAAGGTAAAATCCTATGCTTCAGCTCGTCTAAGCAAATTGGAAGAAGATGTTCTTTCGGCTAAAACGTATCATGAAGCTATCATTGGGGGTGGTATGCTGGAAGAAGGGATGAAAGTTGAAGAGTTAAAGGTGGTATATGAACAAATAAGTGATATTTACCTGGAATATCGTGCAGAGCTGGTGGAAGCAATCGAAAAATCGTCACCAATCGTTGCAACCCTTCCAATCCAAGGTGCGCCGCCCAGTAATACAGCTGCACCATCAACGTATTCGGGGTTAAGGCTTCCACGAATTGATTTGCCAAAATTCGATGGTTCATATACCACCTGGCGCGCTTTTCACGACAGGTTTCAATCCCTCATCCACAACAACAACAGTCTAGATGACATCGACAAGCTGCACTTCTTGCAGTCGTGCTTGACTGGTGATGCAAATCGATTTTTGCAGAATTTTTCTGTAGAGGCTGCCAGCTACGATAAGGCTTGGAATTTGTTGAAAGATCGATACGATTATAAGCGGTGCACACCCAAATGCAAACGCTTTTTGGTCAACCATCCTTGACTCGTGAAACTGCAACGGGTCTAAAAGATCTCCTGTACACCACCAGGGAATGTTTTCTCGCGCTAGAGAAAATGGATGTGCCTGTTTCCAGTTGGGACACCGTCCTTATTTGGTTCCTTCATCAGAAACTTCCGCAGTCGTGCCAAAAACTATGGGAAGAAAAATTAGGTAACAGAAAAGATTTGCCTACATTTAAGGAATTTACCGAGTTTTTGGAGATCCGTTTTCGAACTCTTGAAGTTATTGGTCAACAGGAGCATGAAGCAGCATTCCGGACTAAAGAAGAGCCACACGTCAAAACAAGGCCACGCGTCCAACCAGCTAAGACGAAAGTCATGCATGCAAAGCAGGTCGTCAAACAGCCATCCAAAAAAGTAGACAAGAGCAACACCGTAGAGCAATTGATTTGTAAGCTGTGCAGTCAAGGCAAACACACATTGAGAAAGTGCCAACAATTCCTCAACATGGATGTCAAAGGTCGACAAGAAACGGTTTACAGGCTGAAAATATGTGAAAATTGTTTGTCGTACAGACATCTTGTTGCAACTTGCTACAGTTTTACGTCGTGTTACTTTTGCCAACAAAGGCATCATTCTCTGCTACATGACAAACAGCAACATGTAACTGGAAGCAACACACATATACAACAACAACTGCCTGCAACTGCGTCTTCATCTCAAGCGAAAACATTCCAGACATCCATAAATCCAAATGCTCCTGTGTTCCAGCCAACGGTTGAACATCAACAAATGCAGTCAACTCACGGACATGCATTTAACTACCACGCGTTGCAAGGTGGTTACGCACAACAGGTGCTCATGGCGACAGCGGTAGTAAAGGTACGAGCAGCAGATGGTAAGTTACGTCTTTTACGTGCTCTGATCGATACAGGGTCAGAAAAGTCTTTCATCAATGAAGCAGCTGCACAACTCCTGAAACTAGAAAGAAGGCGAACAAATGTAGAGGTATCCGGGTTAGGGTTGGTCAACAACGGCACTGCGCAACACTCCGTCGAAGTAAGATTTGCTTCCCGCCACTCGACGTTCGAGACTGCCATCCAGGCGTTGGTCTTCAAGTCGTTGACTGGCCATCTCCCGACCCAGCGAGTGGTACCTGGCATTTGGAGCCATCTGAAAGGTCTTTCGCTAGCTGATCCGTTTAACATTTGATCCGGCTCGAAGGACCAAATGTTAAACGACTTGAAATTTTTATTATAAAAAATAAGCAAAAAAAAAGGTAACTTCAAAATGAGAAAAATAAAGATGCAACCACTTTGAATTAAGAAATTGAATTGTTTTATTATCTTGTATGTTGTATAGTCGAATTGTATAATTTAGCCATTAATTTTATGACATTTGACTTCTATTTGACCTTTGATCTGACGTTGACATAGTTGTGGAACGTATTTGACATTAATGATACGTCTTCATCGAATTGGTCATCAGTTCTGTTCGTGCACCTTCGAACAATACCTATTTCTAAAAAAATTATTAGTATATGTAATGTATATATTTTAATATCAACTTTATCAGTAAAATAATTGTAATATTAATTAGATTTTATAATTATTGTTTTTAATGTTAAGTTAAAAAATATATTTTTAAAAATCGATAGGATTTCAAAGAATTAAAATATTACAAAATGTAATTTAATTTAACGTTGGAAATAAAGAAAAAGAAAAAAAAAAAAAAAAAAAAAAAAAAGAAGTATTTTCCTGTCTTCTCGGCTGGTGAAGCTGTGGTTCTCATTCTTCTTTGTCTTTAGGTACTCCTTCGTTGTGTTAAAACCGTCCTTTGTTGTTGTGTTAATTATGGTTTTTTGTGGTGTTCAGACTTTTCAAGGTGATTGGGATATTCATTTCTTTTGCGAAATTACTGATTTCCTCGATGTTTCCAGAGAAGACTATAATTGGAGGCATGCCTGGCTTTGCTATTGGCACTTTACTTAATGTTGTTGCTGAAGTTGCTAGCCATACTGATGTTGCTGGTGTTAGTGATGTTGCTGGTGTTATTGTAGGTGCTATTGGCGTCTGGTTGTTGATTGGCTGTAGCTCGTTGAATGAGTTGCTGACTTGGTGAAGGCATGATGCTCTCCTTGAGCTTTTGATTTGACTTCATTGATGTCTTCTTCTGTCTCCTGCCCTTGGTAGTTGCTTCTTCTTCCACACTTGTTTCACTTTCCGATATTGATATGGCTTCGTCTCCGGTAAGAGTTACCGTATCTTCGCCCATGATTTCCTTCTTGTCTTCCTTCTGCTCACTAACGGGTGTGGCTTGGATTAGTGCGTTTATTTTTTTGCATGTGCTCAGCAGGTAGCTTTATTGCAGCCAATGCATTTTCGAGGGTGAAAGGTTTATCCATTGATAAGCCTCTACCTGCTTTCGCAATTTACTTAATTACCCCAATTTACGGGTTAACACGCACGACACTTATTTGGAAAAAAAAACTTTTGTTTTGCTCGTCAAACGAAAATGGGGTTATCCCTTTTTAAGTGTTTGTCGGGAAACTCAGGTAGCCCGCGGGTATACCTTTGTCTGTCCTTTAATTAGGGGTAAATTTTTGTTATTTTTAGATTTTAAATTCTTCCGCGGTACGTTGTGTACTGTTTCAATGCACAATGCGAACTCGAATGATTGGGTCGTATGCAAGGGAATTTGTGGGAAAATGTTCCATCCTATTTGTACCGGTTTTGTTAAGGAAGTCACTCTTGCACATATTTTAACCGCCATCAAATGTAACAATGTTCAAATAAACCTAGTTTCTGACTCAATATCTGACCTAAAAAAGGAAATTCGACATAACTTTAAACGAACTAATGACCTAATGACTATCATGAATCATCTGCCAAAAATATTGAAAATTTCCAGATTTATTTCAAATCACAATTTAAAATTATTGAAAATCTTGCAAATATTACAATAAATAAGGCAACTGAGAGCTCAGGACGTCTTTATATTTATCCTGATAAAATCAGTAATCAACTCAATTTTATCCAAAACTCGATTTCTACAACAACTGTGCCACACGATCATAACATTTATGCCCTCGCATTGAAGCCTGTTCAAGGTCAACTTTTTAAGCTCGAAAAATCCATGACAGCTCAATCAAAAGCCCTTCAATTCATTGACATGGATTTGACTGCAACCTATGGTAAACTTATTAAGGATTCACTTAAGCTTGCTGATGTACTTGTAAAGGAATCTGTTTCGACCGGCATTGCAATATACGATATCTCCGAAGAAGTAAGAAATGTACTAAGCATACATAAGGATGCATCGCCAGAGCCAATTGATATTCACAATAATAAATCCTTACATCTCGGGCTTCAGGATCATCACTCTTCTTTTGATATTCTCATTGTATTAATAGTTTAAATACTAGTTTTAAGTTTAATTGTAACCTTAGTAGTATAAGTACACAATCTAATTTCAATCATATTGATAATATTCCTCCTACAAACTTTCCAACCAATTCTTACTAATTTTCATTCTGCTTCCCTAAATCTGCTACCTTCAACTTCAATGCCTCGTCCCATTGATTGCCCTGATAATCCATCTCCCGCTTTTTCATCTGTCTTAACTGATCATAATACCTATGCTAATGTCAGGCTCTATCTTGCTTTATTTTTTTATTTTTTTTGTTATAATCTACATGCGTCCAAGGGATTATGAATACCCTTTAAATGTTTCAACACAGCGCGGGCGTCAGGTTAAGGAAGAGAAAGAATGATAGGAAGGATGTGTGGAGCGATATTTGGAGACTCTAGGTGGTTGTTGCCTCAGATTTTATCTCCAGGGATGGCGGCTGAACTAATTCGGACAAATTTCCGTGTCTTAATTATCGATGTCCCTTATAATTCGCATTCATTTTTTATTCTTTGTCATATTTTATCGGTATACTAGTTTTACTCAATCACATGTTGTGAGTTCTATGCCTAAACAGCATGTAATGAGTAAATTAGAATTTCATTGTATGACATTTATTTTAAGAATTGGTTTTCAATAGAAAAATAAGAAGACATAGACTACGGCAGGGATCGAAGCTGTGACCATGAGGTTGATAGGTGAACACACAACTATCGCGCCACGGTCACCCCCAAATTCTTGCACGATAAAACTAGCTTTACCTGTATTAACAGTTTAACAAAAACAAGTAGCGAAGTTTTGCTAAAAAATAAGGGTTTTCCTACAAATCTTTTCGATGTAAAGAAAATATTTATCCGTTTCCACGAATCTCTAAACATCTCGCCTCTTCAAGTTATAGGCGATCTTAACTCATACGCTTCCTTTCTGAAAAATCAATCAATTAATAGCCATCTTTTTCGTCACTAGCCAGCCATTACTTCTCCAACGTAATAACACTCATTGTTTATCTATTTATTACCAAAATGTTAGAGGTCTTCGTACCAAAACATCTCAAGTTTATTTGAACGCTTTATAGCTTCCACATAACATTTATGCCTTGACAAAAACTAATCTTTCTCCAGATACGAGTATATCAAACAATGAACTTTTCCCATCTGAGTTCAATCTTTTTCGTAAGGATATTACAATTTTGGACTCCTCTAGTACAGCTGCTAACATAGGACGTATTGTTTTAATAGCAACCAGTTCTGACCTTGACTCATCTCTTATTAATATACCTAATACCTCGGACCTAGAATTGATTTGCGTTAAAATTAACTTTCCAAGTCGTAATGTTTATAAATTTTAAAATTTGAAGATTTCACTTCTTCGGCTTTTTTGGTCGTGATAATTTATTAATGAAAGATATTCATTAGTTTTCCCAACGTTTCGACTGAGTTTTCAGTCTTCTTCAGGGGCACTTTATTAACCATGAAACAAAATAAGAGAAAAATTTGTATGTTTACATATAGTTGTTAAGATTTTACACTAACAATTATATGAACGAAACTATTTTATCAAATTACATATATACATATATATAAAAATTTAAAAAATGACAGTTTTGTGATTGAATATTTAAATTAAAGCACTTCTTCTTAGTTAGAAGTTTAGTCAACAACTGTTTAATAAAATTTTCTTTTAAAGGAGAAACAAAACTATTGATGTATGTATGTATGTATCGCAGTTATGTAGAGACTAGGGAACAGTACACCGACGAAATACACTGTGTATCCTGCTTCCTGTTCATGTTATTTTTGTTATTCAGAATGTGCAAAGTTTCTAACGTATATCGTTTTGATATATGTTTTTCCGTTTGAAGAATTTGCACATTTTTAAAGTCTGGAGCATGATTTCTTTCTAAGCTGTGGCTAGCAAGAGCTGTTTTCTGAGAACTTTTGGACTTGACATCAAATTGACATTATCGCTGTCTCCGAAACGTGGTTCCAACCAGATGTTTGTGACAATTTTTATCGAGTTCAGGGCTATAGACTTTTTCGGGCTGATCGTATTTCAAAAACTGGTGGGGGTGTGCTCTGTATATTCGTATATTCGGGATGGGTTAAATTGTAGACTCGTTGGCAAATCAGATAATGGGTGTCCTTTAAAATTCATATTTGTCAGTATTAAATGTAACTCTGAAAATTTCTTGGTTGGCTCGGCTTACCGACCCGACGATAAAATCAGCTTAGTACCGTTAATAACTACACTAGAGACTTTTTCCTGCAATTTTTCTTTCACAATATTGTGCGGTGACTTCAACTGTAATCTAGTAAATAACCAAATTTCTGACTCTTTTTTAAGTACCTTTGAAGCTTTAGATTTGAAAACAATCAATTGTACATCACCAACCCATTTTACTGAATCTTCAAGTACATTACTTGACCTCTTTATAACAAGCGATAATGATAGAGTTCTTCATTATAGCCAACTGCAAGCACCCGGTTTTTCCAAACACGATATGATTTTCACATGTATTAGTACGTCTTGCCAAGTCGATCAACAAAGTTTCAAATTTCGTGATTTTAAAAATTTCAACGTATCGGAGATATTGCTTGATTTTCATCGCTTAAACTGAAATTCAATCTATTTCATGCAGAATGTGGATGAACAAATATCCTTTTTTAACCATAATGTTAATCTTCTTTTTGATACCCATGTTCCAATCAAAACTCGTTTGATAAAACATAAAGCTTCACCCTGGGTGAATGGCGACATCATTTCAGCAATGTCAGAACGAGATGCCGCTTACAGTCTGTGGAGAAGATATCGAATAGAACCTCTACATCAAAACTACTGCAAGCTACGGAACAAAGTTGTGAAAATGATTAGATCGGCCAAATTGATATTTTATGAACAGAAGCTCAGAACATCAAAATCCGCTAAAGTCACTTGGAAACGTCTTCGAGAAGTAGGTATCGGGAAACAACAAAAGTTTCACACTGATGAGATTGACTGCAATGCCCTGAATAAGAGGTTTACTTCATTACCGTGTTCTCCATCCGATGTGTTTCTCAGTGAACCCTTTAATGTCGAACAATCATTTTCAGCCAGTTCTTTTAGTTTCGACAGATTATCCGAGGAAGATGTTGTGGAGGCTATACTTTCAATTAAATCAAATGCTATCGGACTTGACTTAATTAACCCAAAGTTTATTAAACTTTTGCTTCCCTACATTCTGAGATTTGTAACACATATCTTTAACCATATTTTGACAACATCTGAGTTCCCTACAGAATGGAAGAAAGCAAAGATCATTCCCATTCCAAGAAATGTACATGTACGGAAATAGATTTCCGACCAATAGCCATTCTGCCTTTTCTATCAAAAGTAATTGAAAAGACAATTTCCAAGCAAATACAAAATCATCTGACTTCTCACAACCTTCTCAGTATATGTCAGTCTGGCTTTCGACCAAAACGTAGTTGTAAATCGGCATTACTTCTTGTTGCAGATGAAATAAGAGTTGCCTTAGATAAACACCATTTTGTTCTGCTCACGCTATTAGACTTCTCCAAGGCCTTTGATACCGTAAATCACACAGTACTTTGTAGGAGACTGCAACAAAGTTTCGGATTTTCAAATGAGTCGTGCAAACTGATCCGCTCATATCTCAAAAGTAGACAACAACGTGTTGTAGTAAATGGTAGATCGTCTAACTTTGCTAATGTACCTCACGGGGTCCCACAAGGATCGATTTTGGGTCCTCTATTCTTCTCTATGTATATTAATGATTTGCCACACATAGTTAAAAATTGCTTTATCCATTTGTATGCTGACGATGTAGAGCTTTTGATCAGCCGGGCCATAACTGCGAAAGACGAGGAAGTCTCTCTTATGAACAAGGACTTGCAAAACATCTTACGTTGGTCCTTAATAAACAATCTCCACCTAAACCCTTCTAAGTCAAAGACATTGCCTATCTATCGTAAGATTTTCGATAAAACTATACTCAGCCCTCTGCAGATAGAGAATCAGACCATCGCTTATGTTGATTCTGCACGTAATCTAGGTATGGTTTTCAATCGGACTCTTACTTGGAATGACCATCTTAACAGCTCTATAGGGAAGGCTTGTGGAAGCCTTAAAGCTCTTCGCCCTTTTGCTTCCAATGCTGCTTTACTGTTGTGAGGTGTTTGGCGATTTGGACTATGAGACGTCTAGAAGACTTAATGTAGTCTATAATAACATTGCCCGTTTCGTATATAATCTTCGCCCTTTTGATCACGTTTCTCTCTTTTCTGATCAACTATGTGGTTGTAGTCTTAATAATCTATTGAAATTTAGGTCACTAAAATATCTTCAACTCTTAGTTCAGACAAGACAACCCGATTATCTACACAGTAGACTGAACTTCCCTCATTCAAGTAGGTCACTCATTCTCATAACGCCAAGATTTAAATACCTGAATACTCAGCGGCAATTTTATATTCATGTCATAAACCTTTGGAACTCTCTGCCAGTTTCCATAAGAGGAATAGGAAGCACAAGGAAATTTTCATCTTCAGTTTTTAAGTATTTGGCAAATCGTTGAATTATTATTTTTTTTCCCATAACTAGAAGTATATGAATCTTATTCATTTATTTTGTGTTCTGTTAGTTATCTTTTAATTTTTACTTACATAAAACTAAACATTTATTGAATTTAGAATTATTATCTAACATCATTATTAAAGGCTTACAATACTTTACAAAATGTATATCTTACTTTGTAAACGTTTTTAAATAAATAAATAAAAATATCAGATTTGTGATTTGAGATCCTTTGTTTTAAAAGCTGCTTGGTAGTGCCAATGTAACATAGTTCACAATTTTCTCTTTCGTTGCCTAGGCAATTAATCTTATATACAACGTCTGTACTTTGATCCTTTTCACTTATCTTGTTAAGTTTTGTAAACAGTGTGTTAAGTGTTTGGTTGGATTTGTAAGCAACATTGACATCTTTAGCTTTGCTAGCGATGGTTTTCTTAAAACTTTCAGCAAGTTTCGGCACGTAAACCATACTTTTGAATTAACCTGCTCCTTCATGTTTATTGCTTTGTTGGTGATTGGTTTGGTGTTGTGCTATTAATTCGCGAATCATATCTCGCGGATACCCATTATCAATAAGGATTTTTGTTATTTTCTCTTTGTTGGCGGGATGGAATTTCTTTTCACTAATCGTAAGGACTTTCTTAATAAGGTTGGAAGCCGTATTGACTTTAATATGTTTCGCTTGATTTGATCGAAAATTGACGATTCTTCCGGATGCTGTCTCTTTTTGATGCCAGTCGAAGGTGAGTCTGTTTCTCTCACGATTAATTTTTACGTCAAAAAATGCTATCGTTTTATTTTTTTCCTTTTCCGCCGTGAATTGGATTTTGGAGTTGAATGCGTTAAGACTTTGCAAAACTTTGTCAATCTCACGATTTTCCATTATTGCAAATATGTCATCAACGTATTTGGTGATGAATTTTGGCGGATTTATTGAATTGAACGTTTCTTCTAACAAAAAGTCTAAGACAACGTCGGCGATGGTAGGTGAAAGTGGATTCCCCATTGGGATTCCATGTATATGTTTATATATGTTGTCCTTATATTGAAAAAGGTTGTTATCCTTCAAACAGAAGTCAAACATTTCCAAGAACTTATTTAAGCTAAGGCTTGTGTGTTCACTCATAATACTCCACTTTTTCTTTATAAAGTTTATCGCCACCTGCACCGGAGTATTCGTGAAAAGTGACACCGCATCGAAAGAAACTAAGACTTCATGTTCCCTTAGTTCTAATTCTCTTGTCTTTTCAATAAACTCGAACGAATTTCTTACAGTGTACTTTGAGTTGCGAGTAACACCTTGTAGAATTCTACCTATGTACTTAGACAATTCATAACATGGGAGTTTCATAGACGACACAATGGTTCTCAGTGGTAAATTCGGTTTGTGGATTTTTGGCAATCCATAGATGGAAGGGAGCTGTGCGGTGTAAGTTGTCATGTTTAACTTTTCTTTGTCAGTAATCAATTTGTTTATGTGTAGGTATTTTACAAATTCATTGTTCTTATTTTGAAGAGAAGAAATTGGATTAGTTCGTATTCCTCTGTTGACGGAACGGTCTGACAACAGGTCTAGCATTTTATCTTCGTCCTCACGTTTATTCATAGCTACAGTGACATTACCTTTGTCAGCTGCCACGATCATAATGTTTTTGTTTCGTTTTAAGAAAGCAAATGTCTCTTTTCTCACTTTTGAGATATATTTTGCAAATTGATCGTTGTTGTTATTTCTTTGAAACGAGTGAATCATATTGCCGTATTTCGATCTGATCAATTCTTGCTCTCTTTCATCCTCAATATTTCTTATTACCTCTTCGCCATCAGCTATAAGTTGGAAAAGTGGAAAGTTGTCTCTTTCTATTGGTAGAGCAAATTTGTAACCCATCGATAAAAGCCATTTTATTTCCAGTGGGAATTGGATAGAACTTTTATCTACAAACCACTTGTCGTGCATATATATGTTTAAGGATCTCCACAGCGATGATTTTAAATTCTCTATTTTCTGTGCATTTGATCGTTGTTTTTTTGCATAAATATTCTTATAGACTTGTTTTTGTTTTGAAGTGTATTGTTTATATTCGTCTCTCGACAGTTCATCTTTTATACGTTTGTCAATCAACCTGATTGTGTTCTCCGTTGTTTTTATTAGGTGGCATATTTCAGTGATTTCAATGTTGAGAACTTTTAGATGGAACTTTAGTTCTATTTTGTTGTATGAATTTTGAGAATGAGTATTTTTCAATATACATTTTGTCGAGTTGGTTGAAATTTTTATATGCTTAGGAATCAGTCCATAATCTCTGCATGTTAGTAGGAATATTCTATTTTGTTTTGGTTTTGCTAGTTTTTTTTTGGAGTTTGCTGTATTGTTTCAAATGTATGCATACATGTTCTCCGTATTTGTATTTTATGTGTTGGTAGTAGTTCTTCATGGTTTAACAAAAATGTTTGCGGCAGGCCGTCCGATGTGTTATTTAATTAAAAGTGTTTTGACCAATTCGATATGTTAAATAGCATTTGTTGTTATATTCCCCCAGCTCAACCTATGTATGTGTCTAAGAATGTTCACAGAAGCTGTCGAATTCGTTTTAAATTTATGTTCTCCTAATGACGATATTTAAATTTTTGGTGTCTTCAATTTCCCCCATTTAATCTGGTCCCACTCTGATGACGTAAATAATGTTTTAGCCTTTAATGCCACTTCCGCAAAGGACATTTTATTCACTGATCGCCTCCTTGCTTCAGGCTTTGTCCAATTGAGTAGCAATAAAAACAGTTTGGAAAGACAGCTTGATTTTATTTTATCATCGGACGCTGATAATACTTTTGTAACTGAAAGTAGGCATCTTTTAACCAAACTTGATGTTTATCACCCTCCACTCTCTTTTACTTTTGCTTATGTAAGCCCCAACATTCGTCCTGAGTTTCTTACTGAAAAAAATTCAACTTCCGTAAAGCCAATTTTGACAGGTTAAATGAACTTATGAGTAGGATTAATTTAGATTTTTTACTAGACCCTAATTCGAGTATTGATGTTATAGTTGAAACCTTTTTTACTCACTAATAAATAGCTGTATTTCTCAGTCAGTTCCAACCCTTACACAAAAAAATTTATCTACACCCCCCCCCCCCCCCCCTTGGTATACCAAACAGCTTCGTACTCTTCGTAATAAAAGGAACAAATTGTGGCAACAATTTCTGATGTTTAGGTCTAATATTAATTTTTCTAATTATAGATTTTAGATTTAGATTAAGATCGATTTTTATTTATATTTCACAATTTTTTACAAAAATATCATAGGTATAATCAATTAAATGCATGGCTTTGCCGTCGGCTGATTGATAATGAATTTAAATAATTATTTTATCTTTTTTATATTCAATAAGTTACAGTATTCAATTAAAGACATTCATTTATAATTCTGTTTCTATAATTAATTGCCATTTTACAATATTTGTATAATTTAGATACGTTCATTTCATTAAGAAGATTTAAGGTTTCGTCATCTGTAAAAAAGTCACTACCCAAAAAGTATCTTCTTGTTTCCCTTAGTATCGGGCACCTTCCAACAAAATGTTATATATCCTCACGATCCGCCATATTGCACATATTGCAAAGTATTTGTAGTTCTTCGCGATGCGATATAAAATTCAAATTAAGAAGTTCACCTTTTAACACATGCTTGAAATTTGATCAATGGTGTAGTCATCTCGGAAATAGTTACGTTCATTAATGTTATAGCTCAATTTACTGTAGATCATTCGGTGTAATGAATTTGATGCCTCTTCCTTGTATCTCTCTTTATAGATTTCATCTAGACGAATAATCACCGTATACAACGTTGGCTTCGAAGACCTCCATTCACTAGAATTTATTTCCAGACCTGCATCTTGTGAAAGTTCAATCCAGTTTTTAAACCATCATGCTAGTGTATAGCATGAAGAGCCGCTTTTTTTGGAAGCCGATTATTTGGCATCTTAAGAACTTTGTTAATGTAGTCGATTTGTAATTTTAATGTTTTGATAAATAGTGGAGATAAACCCGTTTCCAGATAAATCATATAATTCCGAGTGCCAGGTGGCAAACGAAATATTCGTTTTATATAATATCTGAGGAGTTTTTCCACTGGTTCATATTTTTTACCACCCCACACTTGCGCTGCATAGAAAAGAATTGATTGTGAAATTGCTTCGAACACTTTATATTTGTTGCTATGTGCAATAGCCTTGTTATTAAAACACTCTCGCCGTGTTTAATTTTAATAGCTGTCTTAGCTTTCGCAAGCTCATCGGTGAGATGCCTTTCCCTGTTAAGGTTATTGTTGAAATAGACACCCAAGTATTTGTAATCTTTCACAACTTCAATTTTTTCATCATTCAAACACCAATGTTCGTTAGACCTTGACCTGCCTCCACCTTTTTTAAATATCATAACCTTCGACTTGTTAAGGTTGATTCACAAGCTCCATCGCATACAATATTCGGCCAGTTTATTTATCATTAGCTGAAGGGATTCTGGTGAGCTAGCAAACAGTACAATGTCATCTGCAAAAAGAATGGCTTTATTGATGACTCCAGTGCACTCCACGCCCCCTGGTAATGCTTCAGTTAGATCATCGATGAATAGCGCGAACAAACTTGGATTTAGCGCACAACCTTGTCTTACCCCTGACTCCGTCGAAAACCAATCAGATATAGTTTTGCCATTCCAAGCCGCTATTCTGATATCCATGTACAAGTTTCGCAGAACTTGGCCAAGCTTAAACGACATTCCTAATCCATATAACTTAAACATCAATGCGCTTCTGTCCACGGTGTCGAATCTCCTTTCAAATCGAAAAAAATGTGTAAAGTTTTTTACTTCTCGAAATAAACCAGTCCGCGATGATATTGAGCACAAATATATGGTCTATTGTAGAGTACCCTGGTCTATTTAGTAGTATCGTGGTAAAAATTTTATAAGATGAGTTCAAAAACGCGATGCCTTTAAAATTTGCCGGATCCTCTATGTTGCCTTTTTTGTGGACTGGAAGTATCAGTGCATCTTCCAACTGTTGAGGAATAACCCCAGTTTCCAGAATTTGGTTGAATACTTCTGTCAATTGCTTAGTTAGCTCTTCCATTCCATATCTATAGAATTCCGTTGGTATTCTATCAGAACCTGCTGCCTTTCCGTCAGATAGTGAATTTAGAGATGCTTTAACCTGTTCTTGGGATATTGACGCTTCAAAAATGTAGTCATGGAATCCAGGTGGGCGTACTGCATCATGCATGGGCTTATGGCGTTTGAGTTTAGCAGTTCGTTGAAGTGATTTTTAATCTATTACAATCTAGTTTGGGACTGATGATGTAACGGGTCCGCCATCTAACGTTTTTTTTTCAACTAGTACTTATTTCGTGAATGGTAATACTTAGCTCATGTCTGATTTGACAGATAATTAGTTTTATCCTTCCGCTGAACGAATATGGTTGTGTATACGCTTGAACAACGCTCGCTAAGTGGGCCTGCGATCGACTTTGCCAAAAAAATCATCTTTTCAGATGAAGCTCATTTTGATCTTGGCGGGTATGTAAACAAGCAATATTGTCGCATTTGGGGCACAGAAAACCCGAACGCATACATTGAACAGCCGATACACCCAAAACGAGTCACTGTTTGGTGCGGATTTTGGTCAAGATGCATAATTCGAAAATGAGCAAGGAGTGGCCGTTACAGTCAATGGCGATCGTTATCGGGCCATGTTCAACGAATTTTTGTTTACACAAATTAAAGAGGAGGATATTGCCAATATTTAGTTTCAACAGGACGGCGCTACGTGCCACACAGCCGAAGATACACTCGATGTTTTGCGCCCATTTTCAAAAAAAAAAAGTTATTTTGCGGACCCTATATTTTGCTCCATTAAGTTTCCGGGCCAAGTTCCAAAATTCAGATGGGTTATTGCACATGGCAAGTTTTTGCGCTTCAGCTTCATAATAAATTTTCTTTTTATCCTTTCACAGAATTCTGAAACTTTGGTTATATTTTATATACAAGTTTGGAGAACTAAACTTTGAGAATGTCAAACACATCATGCTGTTAACGCCAAGTGAACATCAAAGTAACTGGAGTAGATCAGCAAAAAGTACAAGTACGCCAGTGATGCCACTTTCTCAAAATGGACCAAGTTCTAGTAGTTCAGCGAGAAATTGAGAATCAGGTGCCGTCAGCTCATTATATATTAATTGTTGTAAAGTTTTAGCATATAATGTATCTGGTTTGAATAATAAGCTTTTTTTTGTAGACTTTTTAAAATGTATCAAATCTTATGAAATTTTTTTCCTCTTTGAAACATATGTAACTAGTGATAATACAAGTAAATTTATTATTTATTTTAATGGATATAAACTTTATTGGATTCCTGCAATCAAAACCTCTTTAAAAGGGCGCGCAAGTGTGGGATGTCTATAAGGAATTAAAATATCTAAATTGAAATATTACGATTTTGCTGTAATACAAGAAACTGTTGTAGTTAAACTAATAGAAAAAAGAAATATGTTTATCCTCCCAATTTACATAAATTGTAATAAATGGTCTGAAGATTTCGATGACCTAGGAAGCATTCAGTCTTTGCTAGCAAGCAAGAGTATTTTAATGATTGGTGACTTCAACGCCAGAATAAGCTGCACTCAAGTCACCACCTTGAGAAAAATTAACAACATACATATTAACCCTACTAACAGAATATTTAAGGATAATGTGTGCAACCAAAATGGGACAAATTTACTGGAGTTGCTGCAAATGTATAACAGTATCGTCTTAAATGGTTGTACAGAAGGAGATACCAATGGTCATTATACTTTTATTGGAGGACAAGGCAAATCTGTTATCGATTATTGTGCAGTCAACAATGAGTGGATAGATCTTATAACCAAATTTGAAGTTAAATCTAAACATTTTTCTGATCACATGCGAATTATTGTTGAGTAGAGAACTGAAACAGCCTCACAAGAGAGAAATCTTGACTTGATCCCACGCCGTAAATGGAATATTAAAAATGTTGAATCCTACCAGCGTTCTTTGGATGAATTTCTCTCTAGAATTTCTGCAATACCTGAGACAACAGACGCACTCTCAGAAAGAATTCAAAAATGCTTAAGAAATTCTGTAAATATCAGAGAACAAAACCCAATTAAAAAAATCACACAAAAGTGGTTTGACAGGGAATACATGAACGCTACAGAAAAATCCTTCGGTCTACTTAATGTAACTCTTATAATGATGAACTGCGGAAATGGTATATCCAATCAAATATCAGATACAAAAACAAACAGAAACAAACCTAGCTCTATCTTTAGGACACACTAAGAACACAAACGAATTGAAGATAGCTAAAGAAATAAATGGTTCAAATCACATTATAGGTTCATGTGTCTCTGCAGATGACCTGGCGATCTATTTCAAAAACCTTTTATATATGGAAAACCAACCAACGTTTTCTTATGCGGAACCCTTTATATGCGATGATATACTTGATTGTACAATATCTGGTGACGAATTATTAACTGTTCTAGGAAAAGCTAAAAATGATAAAGTCCCAGGAGAAGATGGCATTCCTTATGAATTTTTCAAAAACGCATCCCTAACCTTTTGTAACAATTTATTGACACTTTTCAACAAAATTTTCACAAGTGCCAATGTTCCATCCTCGTTCAAAACATCAGTAATTTTTCCTATAAGTAAAAAAGGCTCCTTAAATGATGCTGAAAACTACCGGGGCATTTCATTCATGAATGTAATAGCGAAAATATTTTGTGGAGTACTAGTTGGCAGACTTGAAAGTTGGGTAGAGGAATACAATATCCTATCAGACCTGCAAGCTGGATTTAGGAAGAACTACTCTACCATTGATCAAATTTTCTCACTAACATCTATAGTTAAGGCATTTCAAGCACGAAACAAGAAAATCTACACTTTGTTTGTCGATTTTAAGGCAGCGTTTGATCTGGTGAATAGAACTGCTTTGCTATACAAACTCTCACAACTGGGTGTTTCAACAAAATTCCTCCGTGTAATACGCAACATGTATATGAACACAAAGGCAACGGTCTGGGATGGGTCAATGTTTTCAGAATGGTTTAAAACAGACACTGGAGTTAAACAAGGATTAATTACATTGGTTCACATCTTCCTGAAGGTATTCGAATCGCAGGTGACCTAATTAATGTATTGTTGTATGCCGATGACCTAGTAATATTATCAGAATCACCAGAAAATTTACAACTGATGATAAATCGTTTAGCGGCATTCTGTGACAAATGGGGACTTGTTATAAATGCTGAAAAGTCGAAAATAATGATTTTCTCGCGATCCAATCGAGGTGAAGTACGATATAAGTGGAGTCTTAATGGGAGCCGTCTGGTTATAACGGATGAATATACGTATCTTGGAGTTAAGCTCAACCCAACGTTGGATTTCAGAAAACACCTTGCAGAAAAATCTAAAGCATCACAAAGTCTCACGAATTTGACATGGAGCAATGTGTTCTCAAACCAACATATAAATCTCTCCATAAAATATAAAATCTTCGATTCAGTTGTCAAATCTACACTTTCCTATGTAGCACAGGTTTGGGGGTTTAAGGAATATGAAGAAATTGAAAAAGCACAGAGAAACTTCATTAAAAAACTGTTTTATCTTCCAATGAAAACCCCAAGCTACGCAATTTATTTAGAAACTGGGTTACCAAAACTTTTTATTTACACACTTAAGCTTCAAGCGGACTTTATCATTAAAGTATTGGGATACCAGGACTGTCGGTTGAGTAAAAAGCTGTTACTTTACGAAACAAGAAATAAAAATTGGTGGATGGGTGAGTGGGAAAATATTGGCTCTAATCAGGGAGTGGAAGTTAATTTAAACCCAAATAACACGCAACATTTAAAGGATCAACTTTATGAAATCATACAAAAACAAGAAGACTCGGTTCGAAATCTTATGATGGAAAAGGCATGTAAATCGGAA
This sequence comes from Philhelius pedissequus, assembly GCA_910595825.1. Taxonomy (NCBI): domain Eukaryota; kingdom Metazoa; phylum Arthropoda; class Insecta; order Diptera; family Syrphidae; genus Philhelius; species Philhelius pedissequus. The sequence goes on along the minus strand of OU343160.1, from coordinate 113,742,798 downwards.
AGCAGAATATTATACAGCCAATTAGAATTTTACCTTTGTGATAAAAACTATTTTAGAGATACTTTAAGTATTAAACAAATCTCTCTGATATTTAAAACTAGATGCGAACTTCTAGGTCTCAACGGAAGCCCGTACAATGGAAGTTTTGATCAGTTCTGTAACTTATGTAACATGAAATCAAAAGAAGACGGCTTTCATTTGATAGGCATATGTCCAATCTTCAAACAATATAGAATATAATATTTCGGAAAAGGTATTCTAACAATGGGACTATCAACATTCTAAATGGATCTGACTGGAGAGGACTAGCTCTTTTTCTGAGAGACACCCTTACTTTCCGAAGACTACTTTTAACAGAATACGCATACCTTTATCTATTTAATATAAAAGTAATACAAATAAATAACAAATTTATATTTAAATTTTCTACTATTTTAAAATATTGCCAGTCGAGCTGACGGCAAAGCCAAAGCTTAAAAAATTCGTTAAAATATGTTCAAATGTAAAAATACAAATTGTAAATAAATGAATTCTTTTACTTATTTACTTACTTACTTACAAGTTTTTTGCGGAGGATTGATTACATCGTCTGTACTCATTTAGCCAGACATATGATAAGTTTCTTGCCTGCATACACTCTTTATCAAACCATGGATCTTTAAAGGTTTTCTTTTTCTGCCAATTGTTATTTAGCGGTACCTGATATGCCTCTTTTATACTGCTCTCGATTTTTGTTAGGCTACGTTCATATTCATGGGCCAGCAGAAATGTATTCAACTGCCGTCTACATAGTAGGGCAGTCGAATTTGACCAATGCAATTGAGGCATTAGTTCTAAATTTAGTCTTTCATCATTTCCCTCTTTTCCACCCTTAAATGACACAATAATCGGCATATGATCTGAATAAGTTTTCTTTTCTACCCGAAATCTGTTATAAGTGAATTCCAATCACCATCTGCAATGCTATAATCGATGACCGAACTTCCCTGCTTCCCCACAAAGGTCTATTCTCCCAGCTCATCTCCTTTACTCGTACCATTTTGAAGTCTAAGCCCAAAACTAGTTGCACAGTTCAAGAATTTTCGCACCTCTTGCATTTTTAGTTGAATCCTTAGTTTTTCTTGTATACCCCATCCGTTCATTTTCAGACCCCCCTTCGTTTCCAACTCTCGCATTTAGATCACCAACAAGCATTACGTTATCGCTGTGTTCACATGTCAAAAACTCTTTGATCTTTTCAAAATCTGTATCCCAGTGGTTACAATTGATATAGGTTGGTACTATCCGAAATCTCTTCTGACATATTATCAAATCCAAGCAAGTAATCTCACCATAAATCTTAAATTTACAGTTGATATAAAATAAATATTTTTTAAGTCCAAAGATAATTATATGACCGCATATATTGATTTTACTGCTTTATGTGAATCTCTTTACTCTGACTACATTTTTCAAATGCAATCTGGTATTATTTCCAACCCGAAGGCTTTTTTACAATTTATAAATAGTAAGAGAAAGTCAGATGGATATCCATCCATTTTAAAACTACATGACTATTCATCTGCCGATCTCACTACCATCTCAAATTATTTTGCAAATTTTTTCAGTCAAGCATTTTCATCCAATACTGCCGAAGTTAATAAAGATTACAATATAGCTTTACCCCTAGCGTTCATTTGGCAACTGTCTATTACAAGTGGAATTTTTCCTAAAATCTGGAAGGATTGTTTTGTCATTCCTGTTCATAAAAAAGGACCAAAAAATTATATAACCAATTACCGGCCTATCGCAAAACTTCCATGCATACGAAAACTTTTTGAAAGTATAATTTACGATAGTATGTTTTTCCACTGAAAGCAGATCTTCTCTCGGAAGCAACATGGGTTTCTTGAAGGAAGGTCTACTACTACGAACCTTAGTGAGTTTGTATCCTTTTCATTACATGCTTTAGAAAATGGTAAAGAAGTTGACTCAATAGCTACCGACTTTAGTAAGGCCTTTGATAAGATATCCCATAGTATTATTTTATTTAAACTCAAAAAGCTTGGCTTTCCACAAATTTTCATCTCTTAGATCTCTTCGTATTTATCAGATCGACGGTATAGAGTTTCATTCAGGCATGGAATTTCTGAAATAATTAATGCAACATCTGGTGTTCCACAGGGTAGTCATCTTGGTCCTCTTATTTTCATACTTACCACCAATGACGTTGAATTATTTATAATTCTGAGCTCCTAATCTATGCAGGCGACATGAAATTTTTTAAGCAAATCGCTTTTTCTAAAGACGCTGAACTGCTCCAAAATGACATTAATGTTTTTCACCATTGGTGCCAAAAGAATTTCCTTGAATTGAGTATAAGTAAATGCCAAGCTATAACGTACTCTCGTAAATGCATTCCAATGTCTAACAGAATGTACACTATTTATAATTCTGAGCTCCTTATCTATGCAGACGACTTGAACATTTTTAAGCAAATCGCTTGTTCTAAAGACGCTGAACTGCTTCAAAATGGCATTAATGTTTTTCACCTTTGGTGCCAAAAGAATTTCCTTGAACTGAATATATGTAAATGCCAAGCTATAGCGTACTCTCGGAAAAGCATTCCAATGTCTAACAGAATGTACACTATTAATGGTGTACCTATTCCTGTTGTAACATCTATCTGCGATTTAGGTTTGTTGTGTGACTCTCATTTAAATTTCAACTCCCATATTGACCTCATTATAAGTAAGGCTAACTCCACTTTAGGCTTCGTAAAACGTTGGTTTAAGGAATTCTGTGATCCGTATGTCACAAGATCTCTCTACATCGCTTTTGTCAGACCACTACTTGAATACTCATCACAAGTCTGGTGTCCGCATTATCAAGTGCACATTCAACGTATTGATGCTGTACAGCGCAGATTTATTCAATTTGTCCTACGTAACATTGGTTCAGGTTGGGAAGATCCCTTTAACCTACCACCCTATGTATCGCGCCTGCTGTTATTAAACAAGCTTCCCTTATTCATTCGCCGTGACAATGTCGACATTGTTTTTAGGCATCAACTTGTAAATGGTAACATTGATTGCCCATCCCTTCTTCAAAATATTTCATTTAGTACTAACCCACGTCCCTTTTCGTAGTACGTCATATGGGTTAAATGAACCTGTTACCAGAATGCTACGTAAGGCGAACAATACTCATTGCTTCGCCCCTGTCTGTCTAAATCTGTGCTTAAAAATTCTTTACTAAGATTGCCATCAAAACCCCTTTTTTCCCGTCTCTTCTATCTTCTAACTTTATTCCTTCTTACCGTTTCTCTTCTTAATTTTAATAATTAGTAATTCCTCAACCCTGATTTATATTTTTAAAAAAAATATCCTTATTCTTTTATTTATTATATTATTATACTTTTTGTTAATTATTTTTAAGTCTTAGTTTAAGTTTGCTTGTATTAAGTAATAAATAAATTAAATTAAATTCAATTAAATTATCCCGCGCACCGGTCGACGTTAGATTAAAATTTATATTACGCATTTAGTAAAGGGACATGAATTAATTTACTCCCATTCCTTCAAAAGGCTCAAATTCAAAGACTCTATTATCTGTATTTACCACTCAATTTATACACATCAATTTCAAGCATAGACCGCACTTCACAATAAACCGCACACTAATAATTTAATAGATGCTTACACCCACGGATATCACCTGGAAATAAAACTTCTGACAAAATTGAAAATAAAAATCACCAACACCAGTAAAAAGTGACCAAAATAATTAAAATCTGAAAACTTCATAATACACAGAAAATTAAGGTTAACCACATGGTGCGCGAAGCGATTGAAATTAAACGACACCATAATTTCAATCGTGACGACAGTTTCAAGTTGTCGAAAACATGGGATCCTATAATCAATACCACAAGGTCGATCCAATTGCCCCTACACACCAACGCGGATACAGTGAGCGTAGTTTGGTCCCAACTTGGAAACCAACAACAACATCAGCAAGAGACAGGACCTTCGGCGCAACGTTACAACCTGTGTAGCCAAAATCGCTCTTAACATCTCTTTGGCAGTTTCCCGGTGACCACACTCGATGTAATTCGTAGCGAAAGGTTCGGGGTGAGTACAGAATTGCACTCGCTAAATACTAAAGAGATATAACACGGCTTATCCTAAAAACTAAATATGTGATATGTAAACAACCGCGAAAACCTTAAAAGTTACAAGCTGTTTAAATTTTTATAGCAATGCTCGTTTAACCCATTTTAAAGATAGCTGTTTTTTTTTTCAAAATTCGCACATTAAATTAATATTTGATACGCATCATAAATATTTATATTTAATTTAAAACGCTTATGGGCTACTTTTTCCTCTGCGTAAACTATCAGATAAGTGCTTAAGTAGAACTTAAATGCTTAAGTTGTGTATTAGCAAATGGGCTTAAGCAATTTTTATTGCGTTACTACATCTTCAGGATCGCCCTCAACTAAGTTTGGAAAAGTATCACTCAACGTCGAAATTGAAACTTCGGAATCGGACACGATACCTTAGGATGTTATTATAGATAAACTTCTTGAATTATTGTTGTTGAGATACAATTCTATTAAAAGTTGCTGTCTTAAAAGTTCTAAATTTTTTAAGATTTTTTAAGAAATTCTTCATCTTTAATTCCGATGAATGCATATTCAGCGGATAAATATTTTTCTCTGTTCTCTAAGGAAGATTGGGTCTCATTTTCTTCTGTGAGGATTTCCGTGATCTTTTCGAGATTTTTAAGTCACAATAATAAACTTTTAATAATAGCCGTGTTCTTTTGGCAAAAGCCATCGGCAGCAAAGAAGAATTTATACACATTACAAATACAAGAACCTGCTTTCGATAAAAGTAAAAGCAGAAGTCTGCTTTTGATAGATTTGTGACATTATATCGAATGGTATTATGTTGTTTAGTTGGTAGTTCCGATGACTTCGATGCATCTCGAAGTCATTATTTGTAGAGTTCTTCTTCTGTCAGTGGCCACGTTCACCCATTTATTAGATAAGTTATCTCTCAAACCAAACAATTCGAATATATATGTCAACGATTCGAATAGGTTAGCTGAAAGCAGTAAAAAATCAATTATTTTTGGTTTATTATGTGTTCTTTCTTAAAAAAAATTTTTCACACCTGTTCACGTACAGAAATAAAAATTACTAACGCAACAAACTGTGCCAAAAATACGTTTTTTTTTTTTTTTTTTTGCTTCTTAGATCATATTAGTATAATAAGCATAGGAAGGGGCGCTATTCCACTTTAAGTAAAAGTTTAATGTTGTCCTAGATAATCAACTCGACCCTAAAATTCATATCAAACCAGATTTTCACGATATTACGTCATTTTTAATTCAGAGTCGAGCTGACATTTGATCAACAAGTGAATATACAAGTTGACATAATAGTCTTTTTTCAGTGTTTATTTGTTGCGCCCTTAATAATTTTTACTAAAACACGACTAAAACATGGGTGGCAATGGCGCAGTGGATAAAGTGCTTGATTGCTAACTAGGACGTGTGGGTTCGATCCCCACGCTAGACGCATTCTTTTCTATACCTCCAATTGTAATTGGATGCCGCCCATGGGTTAAAAAGGAGACAGTCAATACCTGGTACTCAAATCCACTGTGCGAAACTAGTGTCGTGCAATTCAGGTTGCATTAAAAAGACCTTAGGTCTGCCTGTAGTTAAATTAAATTTATCCCAATTATGATATTCAAAAAGGGGATTTCTGTCCATATTTTATATAACTCATTTTTAATAAGCATCTCTACTCCTACTCTATTTTTGATCCCGCATGTAAACGAAGCTTAGAAGTACGTAATAGTTAAATAATGGATGCCATCATATTTGCAAGGAAACACAATGGGAACATACCACAAGATTTGCTTTATTGAAAAAAAACGTCAAACACAAAATATAATTTTAGAATGAACATTTTGGAATACAGTGGAAAATTCAACTTTCTGTTATTTCTTACTGCTTTAAATATTTTAGAAGTTCTTGACCAAGTTGGTTTTTATTTGAACTTTGGAGAATTTTTAAGCTTTAAATATATTCCATATTATTTGCATCTTTTAATTCACGTTTAAGTATTCTTAAATGCGTTTAATCTGAAGAAATAAAAAACAAATCAATATCATATTACTTACTTATCCATTTTTTATGATTTTTTTTTAACAAGAACCAACAAGCCAAATAGACGGAGACAATTTAACGTTTAAGCACAGAAATATTTTAAACTTTTCATCTGTCCATAATTTTCAAATAAATAAAATGAATGAATTTAGCCTTCGTTTATTCAGAGGTTGTGCATGAGTAATGCATTTTAACACATGCATTGCTTACATTAGGAGATATTTTTGAGAACATGAAAATTATAAGTCGGGTTTTTTATTTCTTCGTGAAAAAAAGTGACCAGATGTAGAACGAAATGACCTAATGACCAAGTGAAAACAAAATTATCAAATTTGGTCACAAATGACCAACGTGGCAATCGTGCTTATTTATTATGACTAACGAAATAAAGACAAATTGCGGTAATTTCGTTTTGAAAAAGAAATAAGACCAAATTTAAATTTGGGTCTTATTTCGTTTGGCGTGATTTCACGTCACCTCGTTTTGGTACCAAAATAAAGGTAATAAGATATATAGTTAATAAAAATATTTTTTTTGCTCTACCTCTTTCTTGTCAATTCCCTTTTGATTTTGTCAGGTGTGAATTGAATTTACAAGAAAGTGGTGGTCAGGTGTGAATTGAATTTACAAGAAAGTGGTAGAGCAAATAAAATATTTTTTTGAAAAAAAATATTATAGGTTTATCTTATTACCTTCAGTTTCGTACCAAAGACATCAGTTTTATTTGTTTAAGATCCTCAAAATTGACAAAATTGGTAGTCAAAGTTTTCAATGATGAGTTCCAATGAAAGCTATAAATGGAGCATTATACATATTTTAATGAATTTGTCACAAATACCTACGTTTTATTTACAAAATATATGCTCCCTATGTATTTATTATTCATTCAACATAAAAACTGTCTTTCATGTAGTTCGGTACTCATAAAAAGATTTTAAAGATTATATTTAAATTCCAAAAAATCGATAGCACTCGTATCCAACTACATTATTCCTGCAATAACCGACTGATGAAATTGCAATCCTCGCGGCTTAAGCATAACGCACCGGTGAATTCGTGCCTACATATATTTACATATTATTCACAAATATATTACACAGCGGAAAAAAAACATTGAACTTCAACTTCTTAAAATTTAAACAAAATCGGAAAAAAATACAAAAAATAAACTCAATGTAAAATTCACATACGAGTACACACACTGTATATTATTCTACCTGGTCTGGCGTGGCAAAGGCAATTGGCAATTTATCTGTTCTTTCTTTCTGCTTGAAATGGAAAAAAAAATATTTCAGTTAAATCTCTTCTCAAGATGTTGTGACAAATCTTCTCTATGTTACAAAGTTCCATGTAGAAACTAGCGACCCCGATTTTGCATTGTATGCATATACCTACATAATGTACATTGAGTGTGTTTCTTCATTCATTCTGGGATGTCCAGAATATTCGGAATACCAGTTTTGCGTTTCTTTATTCCATGTAATATTCCGGATAAACTATTTTGTTGTTTCTTTATTTATTCAGGAACGTGTGGAATACGTTCTTTTTATTCCATATTTAACACGGAATGAAAAGAGTATTCCTGGAATAACCTTCTCATATGAAAGCAAAAAAAATGACAGCAGCCAAAGACGAAAACCAAACATTTTTTATATTTTTAGCATTGAAATAAATATATAAATAAGAATTAAATGTGAGTTATCATTAATTAATAAATCAATATTTTGTTGTTGTTTTATGGTTTTTTGTTGTCATCATCACAACACTTTCAAATAGCTGATTGATGTCATATTTTTTCCTTTCTATTCCGGATAGTATTTTTGTTTCTTTATTCATTCCATTCTGGATATCCTGGATAAACAATTCGCCTTTTCCATCCATTCTATTTCTTATCCGGAATAAATAAAGAAATACACTCAAGTGAATTAACTGATAACTGACGAGCTGTGATGTCACATATACTGACGCGGTTTCTACGCCAGTGAAGCCATTGCGCGTCAATGGTTATCACACTTACTGGCAGCCGTTTGCCAGTGTGTCCCAACATGTTATGCACATAAAAACAGATATAAATTCTATTAAAGAAATGATGATAGTTTGTGAGTTGAGTAAAGACTGTCTTTATTTAAAAGAACATAATGTTTGTGTTATAAACTGTTATACAGTATTACAAATACTCTAACATCTTCAATTAATAGCTAATTATAATATATGTTTAATCTGAATTAAGTATGGTGTAATATCAAGTTTTAAACTAGTTTTTCGTTATTCATAGTACATGTAATTCATTTTATAATTCATTATAATTAATTAAATATGTAACAATATTATAATAAAACATTAATAAAAACAAATTTTTTTATTTTTAGTTTTCATATGTCAGCCGGTTAGGTTGCTGAAGTTTTCTTCCAAATCTAGAAGTAGCAATTTTGTTATTCTTTGAATCAAAAACTAGATTTTGATTATTGTTATTACTATCACTACCTTCCGGGCTCAAAGCTGAACTATCACTTGATGGACTACTTTCGTATACTTTGTTCGGCGTCATGGATGGTTTTCTTAATTGTTGTCTGTTACGTCGATATATTTGATTGTATTTATCTTGAATTAAATACGATCTAGGCTCAGAGGACTTTTCTAAAACGACACCTGGGTACCAAACTGATTTGGGGAATTTCTGGTAATAAACATTTTCACCGACTTTCAAATCTTTCAGAGGTTTTGTTGAGCGGTTATAATATGTTTTCGTAGTTTTATTATTGTTTTTAAAAGCCAAATTAATCTTTTGTTCATCGACTTGTATTGGCTTTAAATTTTCAATATGGGTTGGAATTTTGGTTTTAAGTTTTCGATTCATCAGTAATTCTGCGGGTGAATATGATGTAAAGTTTGGAGTAGCCCTATAATTTAACAATGCTATATACGGATCAGAATCGCTTTCAAAGCTCTTCTTTAACAATCGTTTTACGGTTTGAACTGATCTTTCAGGGAGACCATTTTATCTGGGTGTGTAGGGACTACTTGTCTTATGCTCAATATTCTAATTTTTACAAAAAGAATTGAATTCTGATGATGAAAAAGGTGGTCCATTATCACTTACAATGATTTTCGGAATACCATGTCTAGAAAGTATAGACTTAAGTTCAACTATTATTATTTTACTTGAGTAGCCAGATCTTAAAAGAGCAATCTCTATAAACTTTGAGTAATAATCCACAACAAGCATGTACATTTTCTTTTCAAATTCATAAAGATCTATTCCAATCTTATGCCACGGAAAGGGTATTATCTCATGAGGCATTAACGGTTCCTTGGGATTAGAAACTCTATATTTTAAACAAATTTCGCAATTATCTACTAAATTTTTTATTTCTGCACTCATGTTGGGCCAATAAACTAATGATTTTGCATACATTTTGTAAAGCCCATATGCCCTTCATGTATGAGTCCCAACGTTTCCGCACGCATCGATTCAGGAATAACAATCCGATTGTTCATAAAAAATATACCATTATTTACATTAATTTCATTCTTAATTTTATAATAGGGCGTAACTAAGCAATCTACATTCTTTTTGACGTCTGGCCACCCATCTCTGTATTATTGCTCTAGTTTAAGTAAAGTTTTGTCTAATTTTGTTTCTTCTCGAATTTGATTTACTTTTTCTTCACTGATAGGCAATAATGAGGTAATAAGATTGCAAAGTATTTCAGTTTCCTGATCAAATTTTGGTAATGCTTTTGTTTTTAAGGCTGCTCATGACAAAGTGTCAGCAATAACCATTTCTTTTCCTGGCTTATAAGAAACTTTTAAATTATACGCTTGTAATTTGAGCATCATCCTTTGCAGGCGCAAGGGCACCTGGTAAAGAGGCTTTTCAAATAATGGTATAAGTGGTTTATGGTCTGTTCCCACTAAAACTTCCCTTCCAAAAAGATATTTTTGAAAACGAGTACAACCGAAGAGAATGGCAAATAATTCTTTTTCAATTTGCGCATAATTTTGTTGGCTAATGGTTAAAGTGGCTGATGCATACGCAATTGGCTTATTGTCCTGCTGTATGACACCCCAAACTGCGGATTTTAACGCATCGACAGAAAGCTTGATTGCTTTTGTATAATCAAAATAAGCTAGAACAGGTGTTTTTGAAATCAATTCTTTAAGATTTAGGAACTCATTTTCATTCATGTCGTCCCAATGCCATTCAACTTCCTTTTTAAATAAATGTCTTAGGTTTTCATTATTAATTTAAAATTTCGGGAGCCGCATTGACTCCAAAGGGTAATCTCTTAAACCTATACCTACCAAAAGGCGTGTTAAACATACAAAGCTTTGAAGATTCTTTTTCAAAAGGAATCATCCAGAAGCCACTATTGGCATCCAACCAACTAAAATATTTTGCATTGGACAACCGAGATTTTACTTCATCAATATCTGTAAAAGGAAAATGAGGACGCATTATTACCTTATTCAAGTGCCTTGGGTCCAAACCAACTCGAAGACTTCCATTAGTTTTTCTCACTAAAACAATTGAGTTAACCCATTGTGTTGGTTGATTTTCTTTAATTATCACGCCAAGCTTTTCCATACGGAGTAGTTCTGCCTTGAGCTCGTTTTTTAAATCGAATGATATTTTTCGTGGAGGCTCTACAACCGGTGAAGAATTTTCTTTTAACAATAAACTACACTTGATTTTTAAACAACCCAACCCATTAAAAACCTCTTTATACTGTTCTAAAATTGTTTCTTCTGAACCTTTTATTCCTTGATATTTAGCTCCATTCACAATATTTATATTTTTAGTACAAACTAAATTCAATTTTATAGACGAATCTAAGCCAATTACAGTTTTGCAGTTCATATTAAGTATATAAAAATCAAGACAAATATCATTGTTTCCAAAATTACACATCAATTTACACATTCCAATAACTTTAAGTTTTTCTCCTGAAAATGTTAACAGATTAATATTAGGTCTTTTAATTAATTTTTTATCCAAATTTAACATTTCAAATTTTATAATTGACATTATATTGCCTTCGGCACCTGTATCAATTTGTGCTACTACAATTTTGTTATTTATTTTTATTTGTACATTTCACGTATTCGTTTTACTGCATGCTGTAGATGTAGTTATTCTTTCAATAAAAAGGTCTTCTTCTTCAGATGATAATGATAATGAAGATGCATCTTCTGCTTCTATGTTTCCGACTCTTTTTCTCATCTTATTTGTCATACACATTTTTGCAAAGTGATTTTTTCCTTTACACTGATGACATGTTGCTCCCCACGCTGAACATTTCCCATAATGCCGTTTTTGATTTTTATTAGACGTAGACGCACTTTTAGGTCGACCATAATAACTATTGTTGTCTCTTGTTTTGTGGTTGCTTGAGTGCTGTTGTCTCCCCTTCTCTCGAATACTGCCAACGAATTCATTTTTGATGCTCTCACTGTTCTCTTCTGCAGTATTCCCCTGGATGAACTCGTTAGATTGTTGCTTTGCGATTTTCAACGATTTAGCCATTTGCATAATTTCATCGAGATTTTTCGTAGATTCATTTAACAGTTTTTCGCGGATAAATTGATGGCTTTGATTTAATCCACATATGAATAAGTCTCTGACCAATTCATCCTTTAGTTCACCAAATGTACAGGTTTTGCTTAAATTTTTAAGTGCCGTTGAGAATTCATCAATGGACTCTGTTGAGTTCTGACGTCGCGAAAAAAAAGTAAACCGTTCTATTATTATATTACACTTAGGCAAGAAATATGTGTCAAACTTTCTTATTAAATCTTCATGCTTTATTTTTTCCTCATTCACATCGAAAGAATCAAATATTTCAAAAGAATCTGTTCCAATATGATGAAGCAGAAGTGAGTTCTTTCTAAAATCTGTTGCATCCAAAAGATCACTCGCAGCAAGAAATATTTTAAATTGTTTTTTCCAAATTTTCCACGCCGATGCCAAATTGGAAGATTTTAAGTCGAGTGCACGCAAAGAACCACTGTCCACACCGATATTATTATTGATAATATTAACTTTATCTTCCGACATTGTAATAATTTTTTTTTTTTTTTTTTTTTTTTTTTTTTAATTATTCACACCTGACACCATATTAAAGAAATGATCCGTATAGCTTGTGAGTTGAGTAAAGACTGCCTTTATTTCAAAGAACATAATGTATGTGTTATACAGTATTACAAATACTCTAACAAATTCAAACTAAAATTTAAATTTAAAGCTATATGATTTTCAAAAACGTGAATATAATTTGCAAGATGTTAAATTTGATTTGCAAAAAGTCTAATTTGTTTTGCAAAAAGTTATTATGAATATTAAATAATAAAAATATTGTTAAAAAACAAAAGAAACAAAAGTGCAAGTGGATTTAGTAATTTTCCCGCGGCGGAATCAGAAAATAAAAACGAAATAAAGATGCATTAACGAATTGAAGATTTTTTTTTTTTAGACTTGCCAAGCAACACACACCGTCACAAAAAAAATATTAGATCCATAATCGTTCGTTTCAAAGCAAAAAAGTATTGGTTTTAGTAGCTAATGCTATTTATTGAAACAAAATCGCCATTAGGGGCATTCTTGATTTTAGAAGATCCACAACACTTTTGTACAAAAGGGAAACAAATATTTTGTCTTTTTCCAACATACTGTCCAAACCTATATCATTTTTCAAATTTTACAAAAGTGCTCCTGCACAAAAGTAATATTAAAAGCGGTATAATTTGTAAAATTTCTAATATGAGTTAGTATTGAGCAGTATATTGAAAATATTTTTTTTTTACTTTTGTGTTGAATAAGTCAAGGCTTAATAAGTGTGCTGAATGTAGTTAAGCCTTAATAAGATTTGACATTTAAAATGGCAATTTGCCAATAAAGAATGAGCAAGTTCATTTTTTTCCTAAAATGGCAAAATTTGGAAAATGGCGTCGGTTCAGTGTTTATACATTAATGGAAGCATTTTATGCCAAATTCTCTGTGCCAAGTTTTGTTGGCAAAAATATTCCCAGTTTTTAGAGCGTTTACATGATAAAAAGAAAAATGGCTATAATTTCACAGATAAAATGGCATTTAGCCGTTCGTGTAAATCTGGCATAATGCTCCAATGTTAGAATGCATAGATGTCATAAAAAACAAGTTATTTTCTTTCGATGAGGACACAAAATTAGTAGAACTTCTTCACTTGTGCCTTACATTTTGTTAACATTTAAAAATTCTACTTACAAATTGACGGAGTAGAAATGGGTTCCCCACTTGCTCCAGTCATTGCAGATATTTGATTGAAACATTTTGAGGAACAGGCAATAGAGACATCTCCAATAAAGCCGATTTTTGGAAATGATATGTTGATGACACATTTTTTATTGTCAAAAAAATGATGTTGATACATTCCTTAAATACTTAAATTCGCTGCATTCAAAAGTATAATTCACAATGGAAGTTGAAGCAGACAACTCGTTGGCATTTTTAGATGTTAAAATTATAAAAAAACAAGATGGAAACATACGACACACGGTTTATAGGAAGCCAACCCACACCGACAGATATCTGCATGCCGCCCCTCATCACCATTAGTCCAATTTCTGTTCCGTGGTGTCGGCTCTTGTTATAAGACATTAGAGCAAAATCGATTTGTAACAAAGATCATCGTAAAGAGGAATTGAAACATGTTGACGCAGTTCTTTTGAATAATGGCTATAGTTCCAAACAACGGTCTTGGAAACCAAAACTGAGAGTAGATTCAAAAACTTCAACACAACAAAATGAAAAAGATCATTTGTTTGTATAGAAAAGGTGATTCTGAAGCAATTGGAAGAATTTTATTGAAACACTGCATAAAATCAAAATAAAAGCCGGCAGAAAAAATCTGCCAGCTTCAAAGACCTCCAAAAGATAAGATTCCGTTGCTAAGTCCAGGAGGTTATCATGTGCCGTGCAGTTGTGGTTCATCTTATATAGGTGAGACAAAACGAGCTATTGCCACAAGACTTCAAGAACATGAGCCATAAAACATAATGAAGTGACTAAATCGGCAATATGCTAGGAATGAAGATCACTTTATACGGTTCGATCAGGCTAAATCAATTTTCACTGAAAGATGTCATGTGAATAGATTGGTTCGAGAGGCAATCAAAGTTTTAATCTGTCTTTGAATGTATTCTTGCGAGCAGGCAAAACTAATATCATCTGTTGGCGGGTTGAAACCAGATAGCAGCTCAACTAGTTTTGCCTGCTCGCAAGAATACATGCATTCAGAACAGCAGCAATAATTGCAGTTGCAACAACAGGTACGTGCTCAACTACAAGCACAAATGCACCGGTACAATTTAAGCAGAAAGGCAGAAGAAAAGAAAAAACAACACCCACCTACAAGCTACTCGTATCACTTAACCCGTGACCACGACAAGTGTAACCCTGTCGAAACGTCGCGTTGGGCAAATACAAAATCGAAACAAATTTGTTTTGATGTTAATTTTTAATAATCGCGGTAAATCTGTAAAGTACAGATTTGTATTTATAACACCGTAATAATGCTGACAATTTGTGTTGCACCATCTTTTACCCGGCACTGTTGTCTGTCCGTGGTTACTTCAAATCACTATTTAATTATAACCTAATCTTTTAAGTAATCCACTCTATTTTACAGATGCAATTATTTTGCACTTAAACATCGCCATTAGCCAATAATCAAATGTTTTCCGTCGAAAGGTCATTTCACATTTAGCGAAATAGATAATAGGTAAATTTAGAAAGAGTTAGCTTGGTGGAAAGGTCTAAATAGTTTATTATTTTTTTTTAAATATAAGATTTGGTTTCTTCTGATAATATGTATATAAGAGAAACGTGACCGGAGACGGTGGACTATCTCCTGGCCGGGAGGGGCAATTTCATAAAAAAGTACTAAAAATGGAAAACTAAATATTTAAAAATAACGGTAATACATACAAATATGTGTTTTAACTTTTTGTATAGTCAATACATTAGTCTATTCGCTAATTTATTAAATCAAGTGGAATCTGTGCATCGTTTTTGAAAAACACAGGTAAAACTTTGGGAAGAAAAAGAAAAAAAAATGTTTAAAGTGTAATTTTTCAAAACTGTAAAATTATATAATAATTATTTTGTTTTCACAAGCTCGTTACTGTGATTAATTCTTAATCAAAAACTGAACACTATATAATCTTATGTGCTCTAGTTTTTGAGAAAATTTTAAATTACTAAAACTACTTTTTTCATGAGACTTTTTTCTGTATTTACGGTGATCTCACTTTGAGGGGAGAGTACCATAACTACGGTGCCGCAAAATACTAACGGATTTTTGTAGAAAATACAATCATTTTATACTACGTAAGAGGGGTCTTTCTTCCTCCTTTTAGGCGGGAGGGGCTTTCTCCCCTCAAAGAGAGATCACCGTTAATACAAAAAAAATCTAATAAAAAACTAGTTTTAGTAATTTTCAATTTTCTCAAAAACTAGAACACATAAAATCATAAAGTTTTCAGTTCTTGACTAAGAATTAATCAGAGCACCGATTGTGTAAAAAAAAATATTATATAATATTACAGTTTTGAAAAATTACACTTAAAATTTTTTTTTATCGTTTTCTTGCCAAAGTTTCAAACCCGTTTCTTCAAAAGCTATGCATAGATTCCACTTGATTTAAAAAATTAGCTAATAGATTAAGGTATTGGCTTTAAAACAAAGTTATAATACTTATTTTTAAGTATTACCATTATTTTAAAATATTTTTTTCCATTTTTAGTATTTTTTTTTATGAAATTGCTCCTTCCGGCCAAACGGAGGAGATAGACCCCGCTCCCATATTAAAAAATAATTGTATCTACCTCTTCTACTAGAATCCATTTTTATTTTTTTGGAGGCTGAGTTATCGTAATTGACTAGCTTCTGTAAAAAAAATAGGGCAGGGGTCAAAACGCTACCGGGGTCAAAATTCTTTTAACAAAATACTCCTTTTCAAAATTCTGCTTTTTAACATTTTGCACACTTTTGGTTTCTTTATTATTTGCAGAGTTTTGATAAACAGGGCTTACTCTGACTTTCTTAAAAGTTTAATAAAAAATATTTGTTTCGTTTCTTATTTATATACAGTCGCTCAATTTCTTAAGACAATTATTCAATTAGTGTCTATTGTTAACCCTCCGCGAAAATGTTTTGAGTACCTAGTTGAAAATGAATTTTGTGTAATTTTTGTTCATACTTAAGTTTACCTAATGGATTGTAATTGTTTTGTTTTATTTTTGTTTCCCGTTTGCTATTGTAAATAAAAAAATTGAATTAAAAATTAAAAAAAAATAAGCAGAATTTTTTCTTCTTTGTTGACAGACAGAATTTTGAGAAGCAGAATTTTGAAAAGCAGAAACAATGAAAAAAAGCAGAATTTTGAAAAGCAGAATTTTTTTTTTAAAAGCAGTATTTTAAGGCCACAGTTTTGACTCGCTCCCAAAAAAATATTTGCAAACTCGAAATTTTATTTTATTTAAAATAGGCCAACGAATTTGTGGACTTAATGTACAACCCACTCAAGTGCTTCAAGTCTTTTATTTTCGTGTCTTAATCTACCCTAAAATGCTTAACCAAATCAATCGACATATTTAAAATTATTCCTTCCAAAATATTTCAACTGTGTTGTTATAGTTACATAATGTACCTACATATCGTTGCCTTTTAAGAAAATCGGCATAACTCAAAAAACTTTATTATTCATAAAATCCGCTTAAAGTTTTTTTTAATGTTTTAAATAATTTTTTTCGAATTATGTTTTCAATTTTAGTAAGTTTCACATTTTATTTAATGAAACTAAGTTTAAAAAAATTAAAAAGGATATAAAAATGGGATCTAAAAAGATCCTCCCAAATTAGGTCACTTTTCCACAAACAATTTATGATATTCAGACAAGTTTTTTTTTTATTTCAGCACAGCTTTGTCAAATATTATAATGACTTAAGTTTTTAGTTTACATATAAAATCAATTTATTTCTTAATGATTTCTAAAAAATATTTTCTAGAAAAATGGCATAACTTATAAAAGTTTCATTTCCAAAACAAGGTTTTTTTTTCAACTTATCAAGAAAATTGAACCATTTTTTTTAAAACAGAAAAATATTACAAAACAGTATTTACTTTTTTAAGAAAACTGTTCAATTTTAAGTACATTATTCTATAAATTATTTTATAGATATCTTGCATGCACACAACCAGTGTTGTTCCATGTAGACAAAAAATGTAGACTACACGATTGTCTACGTTTAGATAATTCAACGTATATCAATTTTATTTCAATTTTTGACTTGTTTTTGTCTTCTTAATCATATAAACAAAACAAATTTGTATTATTTGAGTCTTTCACTCTGCATTTTTTATTTACGAGTATTTCAACAAAAATAACAAAAATAAAAAATCGTAAATTCTTATGTATTTCATAAATACAAAATTATTCATTTTCGTCTTCGACGCCTTCATCAAAACAATTATATTGTTTATCCGCGATTCTCAGTGAATAATAAAGATGAAGGAGTTTCTTCGATCGTTCAAAAGTCAAGCGGTTTCTCGACATGGAATGAACATGCGACCAACTTGAAAAAACTATTTTAATTTGAGCGGAAGGGGCTGGAATAAGAATAATTTTTTTTTTTGCCAAATTTGGCAGATTTGGATGTTTTATAGAGGCCATATTCCAAAAAACAATTGGCTTTTTAATATCTTTTTCATAATGAATCTTAAAAAAGTTGATTTTTCTATTAAAAGAGTCCCAATCTTCAATTCCATCACTATTCAGATGCTTAAACAAAAACTGGCAACACGATTTCATTTTGACTAACCGTCAGCTTCCCATTGTCAAAATGAGGGTGTAAATAATAAGCTGAGGGAGCATATTTGTTTAGAGCCATATCCACGCGCGATTTCAAAGATGTTTCGTGTTGCGCCTTAAATCTATCTGTGAGTTTTAAACTCAACCAAAGATGAACTGCTTCTCCAGCAGAACAATCAACCGCTTGACACCTGTTTATTAAAGTCAGACTGGATCAAGAAGCTCGATGTAATTCTTAACATCATCAATAAACTTTTCATCAAACATCAACAAAGCTACAGTCTGCTTTATTTGTTTGTAGTTGATTCTGCTGCTACAATTTGCATTATATCATAATTTTTTACCAATCATTTATATGAATCACGGTATGAACACCATCTGGTTTCACAGGGCAGTATAATTCTGGAGCCTCCACGATTTACTACCATTTTTTCAAAATCTACTTGTTTGAACTCTTTTAAAATCAAAGCAACCTTGGCATTAATATTTTTGTCGATTAAGTCTTTGGCTAAAAGATTTCCAATATGACTACTACAAGTGCTATGCCACATAAAATGCTCTGCATTTCTTCCCATTCTCTTCATAGTGCTGGCGTTTTCAGATATAGCAGCCTAAACTTGAGTGGAGTAAATTTCTTTTGCAATATCTACAGATTCTGAAAGTATGTTTGTTAGCTTTTCTGCAGTCTCTGATTCCCCAGGCCTGAAGAAATGCTTGTTCGCCTTCAGCATTATGTAGCATTGAGACGACAGTCTTGCTGTTGCTGGAGCTATTCTTCCAGCCGTCAATCAGCAAAACAGAATCCCAACTGACAGATGCTTTAATTGAGGAAACACATTTATCACAGGCCTGATCCAAAAGCGTTGTTGAAAGTTTTTTTCAACCTGGAACCTTATCTGCATACACAGGGCGAATTTTTTTTATAAAATTTTTAAAATGAATTGAATCAACAATTCTTAACCGAATGTTGCATCCAAAAACTAGTTTACCCAAAGCTTCATTCAACTCGTCTTCCTCTCTTTCCGACAATCGGTCCATAAATTTAGAAACAGAGTTTGATGGGGTTGGACAACGTTTCGATCGTTGTATGTTCTTATTGAAAGTTGTTACAGGTGGGGGTGGGCCCAACGACAATGATGATGAACTGTAACTGTTGGAACTTAATGAAAATGATGAGCTTGTTGTCGCAACTTGTGATTGAATTGCGCTTGAATCAGTATAGGTAAGAGTTGTTGGATCATGAGTTGAACAACTGTTCAATGGGTCGATTTTGTTAGGTGCTTCCTACAGAGAATGCGTCAGATTCAATTTGATCGATTTTAGTAAAATAAAAATACTTACATAGCTATTTAAAACATAAACAGTATTGTTGTCAACATCCTTTGTAAGAGAGATAGACATCTAACAATTAACATTTGTGAGTTATAAATTTTATACAAAACACAATTTTGTACTACCGTCTCAGAGTTTTGAATGCTCCTGACGAAACACTGGCACTTATTGAGTTAGGTATGTCTGTTCTCTATTGGCAAATAATGAAATGGGACAAAGTACAAATTGGCACAAGATTCATCTTACGGGATTCTGAAGAGATACAGTTATATCCATTTTACAGAACGATAGAGTATGATTTTTTTAGGCGATTGGTATCATTAACTCAAAAATCGAGTTTTCTTAGTTATGCCGGTTTTCTTAAACAGCGACGATATGTGCATAGCTATACTAAGAAAAAGTATTATGGTCTCGGTTAAGGAATATACTCTGCATATTGACAATGATTTTATTTTTAAAAGAAAAGCATTTCATTGGTTTTTGTATTTTATGTTTGATTCTTGATACCTATATCTACTTATCCCACAGCGAAAATTACTCACTTTGAAATCGATTTGCAAATATAAGATTGAAAAAAGCTCCGAAAATTTTCGAGACCCCGGCTATGTTCCGATTTTACAAAAGCACGATGACGAAAAAACGTAATCAGGTCATTGACAAAGCACGAATGTGATTCTTCTTTAACAACTAATAAGCAACGCTGCTCCAGCAATCTTAATCGAATATCTACAAAATATAAAATAAACAAAATATATTATTTTAATAATATACGTATGTACATAATACATAGATAAAATAAAATATATTATACATATGCTTATAATATTATTTATTATTATTATTATTATTATTATTATTATTATTAATAGTAAAGCAAATATCTAGGTACATATGATATAATGTGTTAAATATTATTTACATTGTCTAGGGTTTAGTTGTAGCTGAAAAATTTAAACAGTATAAAATTGAATGGCGCAAAATTATAATCATTTAAAACCGACTTTATATCACGAGTCCATGTCCAATCTAAGAACCTTTTTTAAGGCGGAAGTCGACTCTTTTGCAATTTTAAGCGACATATTATTATTATTAAACTTTATTGACAAATAACAAATCGATAATAAGTTATAGAGCTCTAGCTATCAGGGCATCGCAGGTAAACGCTCCTATATCTCATAGAAGTATAGTCTTAACCAAAATGTTTTCAGACATATGCTTTAACATTTTGAGATTTTTTCAAATGTGGTCCAATCATTTAAAAGAAGTTTGACAGCCTTGAATGTTGCAGCGTAGGAAGGACAGAGAAATTGTGCAAATCTACGCAAATTGGCCATCAGTATTCAAGTTATTTTATCTTTTTTACCTTAGTAGGCCATATAATTTAAAAAGCATGTATTTGATTTTCTTCGGCGAAATATCATTAGTAGGTACTGCTATACCTCCGCGTGGAACTTTTTTTACGACTTTTTAATTGTTTTTGGAGTGGGGGGTGCTTGTTAAAAGGGTTTTAATAGTTTGTTTTTTCTTTGCGGCAGGTTTCGGTTTGTTTGTTGTGTGATCTTTTGAGCTGTGTTTTGGTGTTATACTACGTTTCCACCGACCACTAAACCGAGATTTAAGTAGATTTAGCTAAATCTTCTACAAATCTAGAGGATTTACCACGAAAATTTTGATCTTCTCAGATGAAGATTTAAAATAAATCTCATTTAAATCTTCAATCGAACTACCCTATTTCCATAAATATATAAGATATATGTATTTTGAATAGAGCTGTCAAAATAATCTACTTTTAATTTAATTTTTAATTTAATTTGATTGATAAAATGCAATAAATACTTTCAGAGCCCGGATGTTTATTTTAGCCTGAAGTGTGGGAATATGTAATATGCTGAGTATGAATCGGGTAGGATTTTTTTAATTAATTTTGTAAGAATGTATTTTTGCTATCGGTAGTGGGTAATAGGGTTTTTAATGTGCGATTAAATCGTTCGACAATCGAAGGTTTTAAATTTGTAAATGTCGAATAGTGATTGATTTGATGTTTTTTCAAAAGGTTTTGAAAAGTACTTATTATTGAAAAATTCTTTTCCATCATCTGTTTGTAAATTGTTTGGAACACGACCTTATTTGAATATATTTTCCATTGCTTCATTGACAATCGATGCGGTTTTATTTTTAATGGGTGCAGTCCAAGCAAATTAAAAAAATGCATCAATTACCGTAATTAGATATCGATTATTTTTACTGTCTAGTGAATACGCCCCCATTTCGACTAGATCAGCTTTAAATCATCTATTCCCTTGATAATGACTCGCCTTTTTTAATATTTCTTCTTGCGGTCTTATGTAGTTCCTCGACAACATCTCTCGCTCATCTTTTAACTAAATCATTAAAACTGCTAGACATCTTAGCGTTTTATTTGTTTATGCATTTAAAATTTGTTTATAAAAAATCACAATTTTCTTAGCTTTATTAATCTTAACCTTAATTTGGTAACATGCACAAGTATCTGGTCATTCATTGCATACGTTTGAAGGACAATTCAGGAAATGTAATTCATTGCGTGACAGTGTAATCATCCTTTCGAATGTCTTTACAAAAAAGTATACAATTTATAGCTTCTGAAAAGCTTGCTTCATGTATGATGTGTTGGTTTTATTTTAAAAAGGATAGAAGTTTGTTAATGATTCAATTAATATTCAGAGGAGACACGCTTTTCGATTGAATTGTGAATGCATCTGAATTTAAAATAAAGAAATTAAAAGACCTTATTTTATTTAAAAAAAATTTATTTTAATCTTTCATACAAATACATCATTTTTTAGTTCTTAACCTAAGTAACATTGTCACAGCTATTAGATTCAAAGCTGTTCTTCTGCAGCTCCAAACAAGTGAAATCAAAAGCTATGGCTTTATAAGCTGTAATTTCACAGCTCAATGTATTTTTATTTTAAATCATGTTCTATAGTGAAGCTTAACAGCACTTTCAGCTCGTTCAACGTATAGTTATTCAAACTTACTCGATAATACCTTTTTTTTTGTATATTCATTTTTCTTTAATATTAATTTATAAACAAAAATGTTTAAAACTAGCCTAATTATCAATAACTTACAACTAATTTACTGGCCCTTTACGGGCGCTCTAAACTAAACAATAACTCTTAGAACTAATGTATTTCGCCCTAAAAACTATTTTAATTAAATCTAATTATTTTATTTTTTTTTTCAACCAAGAAAACTTTTTTTTAGAAAAAACTCAGTATCAGTATTTTTTGTACTTAAAAATTACCTAAAGTTAAACTAAAAATAATTAAAACTAGATATAACTAACTTATACTAACTTAAAATAACTTAAACTACTTAAAATACCTAATAATACCCAAAACCACTTAAAACTACTTAACAACTAGAACAGCCACAGCAGCATTTTTTTCGTTTTTTAAAATGTTTGTTTCTTTATTTTTGATATGCATGCAGCCACACAACAATATGCAAACCACCCATACATGTACATATGCACATACATATACGTACGCACATACATGTACAGACACGCAGATACATGCAGGTATGCCCCCGCATACATATGTACATATTTTAATTTTTTTTTTTGGTGCCACCCCGGCCTATACCTAATTGCCATAAATCTATGTAAGTCGGCCAAGATATACCATCTTCATCGACTTTTAATATTATGATACTGTTCAGAGAGCCACCAGAACTGGTTCTCCTGTTTCGCCCTATCCCTTCGGTCCCGATCGGACACAGTCCTACTGAACCGAAGGCGCTCTTCTCCACCTTGAGCGATGACGTCTCCACCGTACAGGAGTCGCCTATCCACAGTTTCCCGGCTGACGTAGTAGATAGATGAGCAGAACCGCCCCTCCATCCTGTATCAGCCCTCGACTGTCTAAATAGAGGAATGCCTCGGGAGGGATGTAGCCACTTAACCGCGCACTCTCAAAATATTCGTTATTGGGGTAATAAGCCCCAAAAATTAAGCTGTTAGTTGAGGACATCGCTCTTGCAACGTGCCCCCGAATCAGATTAAACAAAAAATTATCTATTCTGTTTATGTTGGCTCCGTTGTATAGAACCTGGTTGGAATAATATCTTGTGTACTTCGACTTTGGTGTTCTGTGTAATCCAAGGCAACGTGTAAGACATTGCCTCTCAAACAACCGAATCTTTCCCATTTGAGATGGGGCAACGTTGAACCACACCGGGCATCCGTAGGCAATCATCGGCCTGATGCGGGCCATGTAACAAATCACCTTCACCCTGCTGTCAAGACGGCTGCTATAAAACAGTCGTTTTGTCAAGGCAAAGGCTCCCCTAGCCCTGGCCAAAGCAGCACCTATATGTCTGTCGAAATACAGGTACTGATCCAACCAGATGCCAAGGTACTTTACTACACTTTTACTCGCCAGTGGATGTCCATATGGCCCTACGATCACCAGCTTGCGCCAGTTCTTTCTCGTATCCCTTGAGGCGCTAGACAACGGAGTCCTAAACAAAATAGTTTCTGATTGCTGGAAGTTGATTTTCAACTTCCAGTCATCACAATATCGCTGAATCTTGTCGAAGTTACTCTGCAAGAGACTTTTGATGACCTCAACTGTATTAGCTGTTCTGTACGCAATTAGATCGTCGGCGTACGCAATTGCCTGAATTAGACTACCTATCAGATCGCTGGTGTAAATGCTGAATAGAATCGGCGAGTTAACCGCTCCCTGCTGAAGACGATTATTAATATTAAAAATTGCAGTAGAAGTTACATTGCCACTCTTGACAACAAACTTTCTACCATTTAGCATGTCATAAAGCATATACAATAGAGGTTTACTTATACCTAGTCTGGTTAGCTTTATATAGAGACCTTCTAACCATACGGTGTCAA
Organism: Philhelius pedissequus; assembly: GCA_910595825.1. Lineage (NCBI taxonomy): Eukaryota > Metazoa > Arthropoda > Insecta > Diptera > Syrphidae > Philhelius > Philhelius pedissequus. Next base: position 113,718,555 of record OU343160.1, on the reverse strand, counting down.
AGGCCTTCTCCAAATCAACCAGACAGGCACACGTACACTGCTTTTTAGTTTTGTTCCAATGGATATCAGAAACTAGTCTAGACGCGGCATGAATTGTGTTATGTCCCGCCTTAAAACCGAACTGATTATCCGGGATAATATTTTTGTCCTCCGCCCACTTGAACAGGGCTCTATTAATAACCTTTTCAAATACTTTGCTAATACTTGGAAGAAGACTTATCGACCGGAGATTCGCCGGATTGGAGTTGTCCTTTCCCTTTTTTGGGAGAGGGTGCACCACAGCTGTCTTCCACCGCACTGGATAATATGCATTATTCAGCGCGTTGTTAAACAGTGTGGTATAAATGTCAACTGCTTCTTGAGGCAAATGTCGTAGTACAACTTTGGATATACCATCGACTCCTGCTGACTTCTTTTTCTTTAATGAATCGAAGATGAGCTGGAGCTCATTCTTCGAAATTAATAGGGGACTTGGCCAAATCTTCATCATTAAACCCGGTAAAACCAAGGTTCTCAGATCGCCATTCGGTTATATCGTTCCGGTGCCATAAGTGATGAAGCAGAGCTCTGTTCTCCAGGTCATGATTCGGGCGAATGCTAGCATTCACCTTGTACACTTGCTGGAAAGCAGCCCCACAGCCTCTACTCTCTACTGCTGATCTTCGATTATAAAGAGGTCATCGTCCAATACGGCGTCCTCTTGGTCTATGCCTGCTGTCAGAAGTACGTCTCTGTTCTCTGTCGTCCTCTGGAGCTTAACACACGGAAGATCGTTTTGATCTTTTCTTCTAAAAATCATATTAATTTTTGGGAACATACTTGTGTCGGTAGATTTAACGGCACGAATTTTTTTGTCCCAGAACAAATTAAAGCCAACCTATAATTTTCTTTTATCAATTGGTTGATGTTTTTGATGGACGACCTCAGTGTCCTAATCTCCAGATCTCGTGTATCAGTAAACCGTCTGTGCAAGCGTTTTAGTTTTGTCAGAAGTCCACTTTTTTGTCTGTGAAGTGCGTCAATTGTCGCGTTACGATACATGTCAGTTGCGTTACGTTCTTTGTATTTCGGTATTGTTCTGTTCATTGTTCGTAGAATTGTTTCGTACATTTGTTCCAAGTATCGGACGATTTCGGTATTTATCAGGTTCCTGTCATTTGGTGGGGATATACCATTTGAACGCAACTCGCTCAATTAGGAATAGGAGCAGCGTGGCCAGCGCACCTTACTGTTATTGTAAGTATGTACAGGTACATACTCCTCCAACTTCATAAGCTAGTTCGGAAGTTGTATTACGGCGGCGAGTCCGTAGTGGTCACTGTCGTACTCGATCGTTCGTAAACAATTTCTTGGCCGTTGAGCGACAGCGTCAGTAATTGTTAGTCTTGCGTCTTTAAGCAATAGATCCAAATAGGCACCGCTTCTTGGAAAAGATGGCCTGTCTGTGGCTAGAAGATTGGTGCGGTACTCAAGGTTGTATCGACCCATCCAATTAAAAAGATGGTTACCCCGAGGATTTTGTATTTGATTTCCCCAATCTATGTGCTTGGCGTTTAAATCACCGGCTTATATGTAAAAGTTTTCTTCCGAGCTCAATCTTAAGCATTCAAAAAGCTTTTCAAGCTCTGTTATAAACTGTGTGGGCTGAGGTTTTCCGGTGCATAGGCAGCGATCACATACATTCGCTTTCCCTACTGGAGATGAAAGCAAATGCTAGCATTAACCTTGTACACTTGCTGGAAAGCAGTCCCCACAGCCTCCACTTTCTCCTGCGGATCTTCGATTATATAGAGGTCATCGTGCAATACGGCATCCTCTGGGTCTATGCCTGCTGTCAGAGGTACGTCTCTGTTCTCTGTCGTCCTCTGGAGCTTAAGACACGGAAGATCGCTTTGATCCTTTCTTCTAAAAATCTTATAAATTTTTGGGAACATACTTGGGTCGCTAGAGTTAACGGCACGAATTTTTGATGGACGGCTTCAGTGTCCTAATCTCCAGATCTCGTGTATCAGTAAACCGTCTGTACAAGCGTTTTAGTCTTGTTAGAAGTCCACTTTTTTGTCTGTGAAGTGCGTCAATTGTCGCGTTACGGTACATGTCAGTTGCGTTACGTTCTTTGTATTTCGGTATTGTTCTGTTCATTGTTCGTTGAATCGTTTCGTCAATTTGTTCTAAGTATCTGTCGATTTCAGTATTTGTTAGGTTCCCGTCATTTGCTGGGGATATACCATTTGAACGTCATTCACTCAATAAGGCATTGGAGAAGCGTGGCCAGCGCACCTTACTGTAATTGTAGGTATGCACAGGCACATACTCATCCAACTTCATAAGCTCGTTCGGAAGTTGTATAACGGTGGCGAATCCGCAGTGGTCACTGTCGTACTCGATCGTTCGTAAACAATTTCTTGGTAGTTGACCCACAGTGTCCGTAATTGTTAGTCTTGCGTCTTTCAGCTATAGATCCAGATAGGCGCCGCTTCTTGGAAATGATGGCCTCTCTGTGGCTAGAAGATTGATGCGATACTCAAGGTTGTATCGACCCATCCAATTATACAAATGGTTACCTCGAGGATTTTGTATTTGATTTCCCCAATCTATGTGTTTGGCATTTAAATCACCGGCTTATATGTAAAAGTTTTCTTCCGAGCTCAATCTTAAGCATTCAAAAAGCTTTTCAAGCTCTGTTATAAACTGTGTGGGCTGAGGTTTTCCGGTGCATAGGCAGCGATCACATACATTCGCTTCCCCTATTGGAGATGAAAGCATATGATGCATGCCTCTAACGTCCGAAATTTTCGCATATCACTATTATATATTACCTTATGGCTAATGCCTTTACGTATAAAGATTGCGACGCCCCCTCCTTGAGTGGAGTTGGGTCGGTCTCTTCTTACGATATTGTAATTGTTGTTAGTCCATTTATGTTTCTGGTTAAGCTTAGTTTCTGGACTTATGTCTTTAAGCAATTGGAATAAATTCGCTCTACGTTCGGTCCTAATCAATGAATTTACATTCACAGCTAGGATCTTAAAGGGCCTCTCCGGCAGCGCGCCCTTAACCTCTAAGTTGCGTTAAGCTCGGCAAAACAGAGTAGAGATAATAAACGGGGGCCTGTTGGGCGACCTTTGGTGTAGGCTGTACCGTGCTTCCCCTTCCTGACGCCATTTGGGCGTAAGAAATTTGGCGGTTGACGGGAGTTGTTGTAGGAGGGCGCACTATTGGACGCTTTTCTACCACTGTTTGGTTTGCTGCTTTATTGTTCTTTATAAGCTGAAACGTCGGGCATCCCCGATAATTAGCGGGGTGTCCGTCGGCTCGGCAGAGTACACATTTAAGCTGGTTCATATCTTCGACCCGTTCCCTTTCTAACTTGCATTCATCTGCATTGTGGTTCTTTCCACACTTAACGCAGCGTGACTGCATTTCGCAGTTTGCTGCGGCCGGCGCGTGGCCGAACCTTTAGCAGCGCATGCATTGAAGCATGTCGCCGCGCCTTTTTAATTTGTCCCAAGCTAAAACCTGGTAGTTGAGGACGGAGATACTCCTCAAACTATCCAGTTTGCTGCTGGGTGAGAGTTGAACAAGGAAGAAGGGAAGACTCCGCTTCTCCCGCCTAGCTCTAACTGTAGCGAACGGCTTGACCCCGATAAAGTCGAGATCTTCATTCGCTTTTTGGCGGAGTTCACTTAAGAGCACCTGTGGTTTCGTGCAGGAATCTATGCCCTTCAAAAGGACCGTTTGAAACTTTTCGGTCTTAGGGGTGAAACTTAAGAATTCACTAGTGGTTTCTTCTAGCAACGCTTTAATTTGTTTGTGCTGTTCCAGTGCGAAGCAATGGATAGCATGCCTATCATTATTTAATCTTTTTATAGTAAAGTTTTTATCTATGGCCAACTTACACAGATTTATGGTATCCTGTAGCTCCATTTTATAAGTATTTATGGGTGGCACCTTTTCTTTTTTCGTAATCGGCGGCTGTGGCTGCTGCTGCTGAGACTGACTTTTCTACTGCTGTTGATTCTGCTGCTTTTGATTCTGCTGCTGCTGTTTTTGTTGCGATTGTTTCTGGGCTTGTGTCTGCTGCTGTTGTTTTTACCGTTGTTGGTTTGGCTGCTGCTGTGGCTGTTGTTTTTGTAATTATTTTTTTTTACTGTTGTTGTTCTTGTTCCTCGAGTTCTTTCAGTTGTTTCGCTCTGCGCGCTTCTAGCTTGGCCTTAAGTTGGCTTTTCAAATTTTGGATTACTGCCTCCATTGTTTCAATTTGAGCGACCATTCTTTGTTCCTCGTCCTCCTCAGATGACGCCTCTGATGTGGAGAGGTCCACGAAGGCAGTACTATCGCCCATCGTGAAGTGCCCTTCTCCTTCCTCAGACATATATTCAATACCCTCTTCGGGTGAAGTGTCTAGCTGGGTTTGTCTTGCTGCCTCTGACGTCTCACCCCATCGGACGTATTCACCCCAGCTGTCAGCTTTACTGAGGTGGCCGTGGATCTCTTCTTCACCAAATTTGGTGCGCACTTGATCATCTTTCTGCGCTTCTGCTTAACGTCGGATGATGTTGCCGTTGTTGTTATTGCTGTTAATGTTGTTGCTGCAGAATCACTGCTTGTAAGTGGAACATCTTTCGATGTTCCCTCAGCTGATGCCATCGTTGGCCTCATTGGCCCTAGGACACCTTTCGATACGAAATTTAATTTGGAAAAAAACTGGGAAGCCGAAAACGTGTTAACACCTCTACAGTACGAGATCGACTGACTCGATAATACCTTTTATGCGATCTATGCACGATATTCTTGAATTTTCCGCATCTAAAGGGCCGTTGTACAGCTTTCAACTACACAAATACAATAACACACGTCACAAGAGCTCCAAGAACAGGTTTTAGTTTTAGAAGTAAAATACTAACGCATTAGAAGACCAACTACAAATCGGTTTTAGAGCTGAGTATTAATATCTTGACACATTCTACTTAGCAACCTATATTATAATAAGGTGTTGTCCAAAATAAATACAAAATATTTATCTTATAAAGAAACAAAAACGTATTATTTTAAATAAAAAATAAATGAATTAACTATTCAATTTTAAGTGTAAGTTAGCCATGTTCAGATTGGAACTATGAGCTTACTCTGTTAAACAATGCGGATGAAATTTGATGACTTCTCGCTTTGCATAGTAATGTACATAAAAACATAGAGGTTTTTAAAAAAAAAACTGTTTTTAAGGCTTTAATTCTAATCGTGTATGCACAAAAAAATAATCCTAAAAAAATTAAGTAGATCGATGTGGTTACATATGAAGGATACAAATTTTCTATATCACAGTGAATCGAGCAGCTTTATTAACAAAAGTTTTAAAACTCTTATATTTAAAAATTGCAACTAAGGCTTTAAATAAACTTCAGGAAAAATACTTCCTATAAACTAAGTTTGTTTAATTATTTGCTTTCATTGACATTTAATTTCTGAAGCACCCTATCTTATAACAATAACATGAAGTTAAAAAGACGAAAATGCCATCTTGTTGGAACTAGCTCTAGAAAACGTACAATGAATTTTAAACCGACAGAGGAGCTCTATATCACAAGTAATTAATATTGCAGCTTTATTGGAAGAAATATCTTTACCTGACAATAAAAATGGCGACGAGATATAAAATGAATGCAGTTATTCTTTTTTCATTTTAAAAAAGAATCATATTCGGAGTGTTGCTAAAGAAAACACGAAATTATAATTAAAGAACAGAATTCTTATTGACCGCAAACAATCGATAAAATATAAAAACACAAGATGAAATTTTAGTTTTTAATATTTATTATTATAATCGAATGCATTTCGAACTTAAAATTGAAAGTTCATCTTCAGCTCGAGTTTAATAAAAAAAAATGAAGTGATAAAAAAGGCTAAATGACATTCAACCAAAAACAACTAACTTACAAAATTAACTTCCTTACAAAAAAGCTCGATTACAAAATTAAACAACAAAATTAGCAATTAAATACATTACAAAAGGTTAAAAAGGGATGACTCTATTGCTCCAGATTCTAAATTTATTAAATTGTTTGTTGTTTGTATGAAAAATGACTCATAAGCATCCAACTTAGAGCTATTGCGAAATATAATGCCCGACCACAAAAGTATTTAAGTAAGGAATAAATTGATGTTAGGTAGATATGAAATGTTTTCCCCTGTATAATTTATTTTCCAATTTCAACTTGAAAGTGTTGTATAACTTTTTCAATATGTTTGTCTACATAATTTTTACTAGTGGTGTCTCCTTCATCTTCTGGTTTTTGAATGTTTTTAATCGTTTCCAGTTTAAGTTATAATACCCTTCTTTCGTAGCGAGAAATCCTTCACCTGGTGGCCCAGGCAATCCTCGTTCACCATGAATACCCTGTTGTCCTTCTTCGCCTCTTGCCACTATTCTGAGGAAATATCTATTCGAAAAACGTCCGAATTTATCAATATTCCTTTTTTTTTTATTCTTATTCAATGATATTTGCTACTTTTAGCTCTTCAATTATTCGAACAATCTAATTGGAGTGATTATTATGTCCTGATTGATGTGAAGCAATTAAAAGCCTCAGTTGATCTACGAGCTCATTGGGATCGTCCGAGAATATATAGTCCTTTTTCAATTCCGATAACTGCATCAATCCACCACCTGTTGTAGTAGTTGAAGGAGAAACAATATGAGTATTATTTGTATTATTTTCAAATAATTTATGTATAATAGTTTTGTATTTATAACCGCGATTGCAATGGACTTGTTTATTCGAGTCATAGGAAACTCTATGTGCATTTGCATCATATAAGATCGTCTTGTAACTTTTAGGATCTTTATCATTGTAGATGGATTGATCATGTATTTTCTTGAATATTAGTTCATATAATCCATTTTATACTGCAAAGTTTTTGTTTTTAATTTGTAAATCTTTTCCCTTAATATTGAGTTCGGCATTTCCAACGTACAACTTTATTTTTTTTAAATGTATACCATATACGTTATCAATTAAGTTGGATTTATCTACAAATATATCTAAACGATGAATTGATGTTTTTGGTATTTCTTTGTGATTTTCTTGAGTAGTGCCCTCTGTTGTAGTAGAAGTAGTATCGTCTGAACTAATGGATCTGTTAGGAGGAGTGCTGAATTCATCCTTCAATTTAGGTTTTATTTTCTTTATTGGAGTTTCAAATATATTTTTGTCTTGTAGTTGCTTCTGTTTAAGATTTGATTTTTCCACTAATTCGCTTACTGGCTTAGTAATTGGCTTAAAGGTTTCTTCTTTTTGGGTTTCCTAAGCTTCTCTGATATTCCTGAGGACTTTGTATTTCTTTCTCAGATCATTGGTAGTTGTAATAATTTCTTTTATTAATTCCACATCAATGTTAATCATATTGATGTGATATTCGTTTTACTGAATGCTTGTCACGAATCTATGTAAGATCAGTTTTTAAAACTATTTTGTGTTTTGCACAACTATCTTTCTGAACTGCTCTAATAGAAATTTGTATACTTATAATATAACTACGCGATCAGATTTATAAGGCTGATCCATATTATTACTCTTGCACTGATTTTTATCGTTTCTTATCTGTTGCCTTAATGTTTTCAACCGATTTAAATGATTCCATATCATTCTTTTTCGGCTAACCTGAACTTGTTTGAAGTGCTCTAAATTGAATACTGACACAAATAAAACTGACAGAAACTACTTCTGAACTACTTTCGTACTGCTTTTCATCTGCTTTAAACTGCTTTTGAACTGCTTTTTTATCAGCTTTAAACTGGTTTCGAACTGTTTGCAACTGCTTTTGAACCACTTTAAACTGCCTTTTAACAGCTTTAAACTGCTTTTTTACAGCTTTAAACAGTTTTTAAACTGCTTCAAACTGCTTTTGGACAGCTTGAAACTGCTTCTGATGATCTCTTTAAAACTGATTTGGACTTTACTCATACAACATTGGAGTATATATGATGTATTCTGTTGTAATAGTCTGTTTTTTTTTTACTTTTATAATTAAAGGAAATGACCAAAGCCTTTCCTATATCGTCCTTCATTCATAGGGCTGTCTTTATCAATTACTAAAAATCCATATTCATCTTTCCAACATTCTGCACATACTTTTAAAAATATATTAAATATCATATCATTATTTACATGATCATTGTGAATATGTTTCAGGTTCTTATCGTCTTGTTTGAAATAATTTAAAAAAAATTTAATTGTCTCGTATTAAATGCTTGGGAATTCTAGTATACGTTTGGCATAAATAAAAACTATCGATTAAATGATATCGACCCATACTAAAATATATTGGTATAGTATCTTGTTTCTCACAAGCAATGTCATCAAAGATAAATATAAACGGTGATTTTTTAAGAGCTTGGTTTTTGAAAATTCAAAAAAACACAGAAACTTGTAAAAAGTGAATGAAATTTTTATTTGGATCGATAAATCAATTTCTGCCATTTACTTTTTAAAAATAATTCCACTTAAATGTTGCCCGCGGCTACGCTTCAGGTGGCCCATTCTGAAGGTCCAATTTTGGCAAACTTTTTCACACATTTCGGCCGGAATCTCACCAATGACGCGTTCAATGTTGGCTTCCAAGGCAGCAATCGTGTTTGGCTTGTCCCCATAGACAATAGACTTAACATAGCCCCACAAAAAATAGTCTAACGGGGTCAAATCACATGATCTTGGTGGCCAATTGACTGCGCCAAAACGTGAGATCAACTGCTCACCAAATTCGCCTCTCAATTGATGCATGGTTTCGCGTGCAGTGTGGCATGTGGCACCGTCCTGTTGGAACCACATGTCGACCGAGTTCAATTCTTGCATTTTCGGCAAAAAAAAATCTGTTATCATCGAACGGTACCTTTCTACATTGACCGTAACCCTGCGGCCTTCATCGTCCTTGAAGAAGTACGGCCCAATGATGCCGCCTGCCCATAAACCGCACCAAACAGTGCATTTTTCGGGATGCATTGGTAGCTGCTGAATTGCCTCTGGCTGCTCTTCACTCCAAATACGGCAATTCTGCTTATTCACGTATCCATTTAGCTAAAAATGAGCCTCGTCGCTGAAGACCATAAAACGGACGTAGCTTGCGAAACACATTTTTCACAGAGCACGAATTTTGATAATAAATTTCAATAATTTGCAAACGTTGTTCAGGCGTAAGTCTATTCATGATGAAATGGCAAACAATACTGAATCGAAATGTCAAATGTTCGTGGAATTTGTCATGTGTGATCTGTCAAAAATATAAACGTCAAAAACCAAGTAGCAAAAAAATCACCCGTTATAATTTGGTTTTGCTTTCTCGGCGATATAACATCACTATTACTGGAAAACGTAAAGAATCCCATATGTTTAAGCCATTTGGATGCTGTAGTAAGCTCATCACAGAATTTGTTTTTCTGCAATTTGAAGGACCAGTAATTAAAGCTCTTTCGCTATTGGGGAATAGTTCACTATGTTTTCTTGCCCCATTAATTTTTGCCAAATCCATATTTTTTATTGGTAAGAGTTGTTGTTGTTTAACAAATCGCATGATGTAAGATACTAACCAATTCCTTTTAAAAATAAAGGCTATATTCGTATTCAAAAAATTCTCATTTAATTTTTCATTCATTTTGTTTTTATTGAGACATTAATACATTTGATAATTTATGATCACATTATTTTGAATTCATGAAAACCGACTTTAATAATTATATCTGGTTAAGCTTAGTATATAAATACAAAAAATGCTTATAGTAAAACATATATACATACATTCTTATTTTTATTAATTCTTTGATAATTCTCTTTTAATTTCATATGTTTGCTCCCGACATATGTTCCCTTTATGGATCAGATGACCAGGATTAAATTTATGACTAGAACTACCTACAAACTACTTATATACTAATTGTATACATATTATAAAAATATATATAAAGAAAAATCTTATTTAAAACAAAATACAGTGAGTATTAAAGAAGCATCAGCGTATAATAATCATGTCTACTTAGTTAGATATATAATATTTATATAATAACAAGAAGAATTTATTATTAATATTTAGCTGACCTACATATATCAATTAGTAATGAAAACAATATTATATAGCAAACAAGGTTCTGTGTTACATTTGTAGATACAATAATTCGTCATATATTTGGTTTTATTATTTTTTTTTGTATTAATATAACCCACATTTGAAATAATTATTATCCTCTCAGAACAGGCAAAGAAGATTTTTGGTAAAATGGTAATTTTAAATCAAAAATAGAAGTTGGTACAAATAATGATTGTGATCTTGAATTCAATATATTTATAGGAGATAAGTAAAAGTGGTTCTCAAGCACACTTTCATTTATATTCCTATTCCAAATATCTCTTAAGACTGGGTTGGGATGGTTGGCTAGGGATTGTAATTTATTTTTCAGAAGGTTTACCATATTTTTATTAGGTCTTCTATATTTTTCGCAACAAAATCTTGGCAATTTTCGCTCCAATTTTTTTAACTTATTTGTAGCTGTTGGCGAAATACTAAACCAACAACCAAATCCGTATGTAATTATAGGTCTTATAAACGCTTTATACATAAACAGTTTCGTTTTCTTTGAATTGGATCTTGATGATAGAAGTTGTTTGATCAAACCAGAAACCATTTTGGCTTTATTCAACACTTCCCTAGCATGTTTATTAAATTTAAATTTATTTTGGTAGTGTATACCTTGATATGTTGGTTCCGTTTTTAGTGGGATCGAAACATTTTCAATTACTAAAGAGATCGTTTTGCTCTCCTTAACTGCTTTACGATGCCCTTTTCCATAAACGTTTCTAAAACATGTTATGCATCTTTTCCCTACGTTTAATACTAATCCTCAGGATTTTGGGTACGATGTCGGCACAAGATCTTTTAATTTGTTTAGTGCATCGGGAGGCCTTACTGCACTAGCTAATATCTTAGTGTCGTCTGCATATAAAAAGCTTCGAGCTCATTTAGTGGGCTACTAAGTGGAAAATCATAAAGATATATATTTAAAAGTTTTGGGCCGAGTAACGAGCCCTGAGCAACCCCCATAAGAACTGGAAACTCTTCTGAGTATTCAGATGCAATAGAAATCATTGCAGTCCTAGAACTCAAGAAACTTATGATCATTCGCATAAAGGATTCGGACAAATCTAGAGTTATCAGTTTAAAAATCAGTCCGTTGTGCCATATAGAAACAAAAGCGGCCTGCAGATCTAAGTCTAGAACCACAGAACAGTTTTTATTCCTAAGGTTTTGAACAATACTGTCGCTTAGTACTAGTAATGCGTGTTCGGTGGAATGATTTTTCCTTAAGTTGAATTGGTTATTCGGAATAATGTTTTTTTTAATCGCAGAAACTGTCTAAGTATTCAGCCAGGACTCTTTCGAAGAGCTTTCCCATATTTGACAGTAAGGATATAGGACGAAAGTATTTAATATCTTTACCACTTTTTTTCTTTGCTATAAGAATAAGCTTCGATTTTTTCCATATTGGAGGAAATTACCCATTATTTATGCATTGATTGAAAGTACACGAGAGTGAAACATCAAGCGTATGAGGGCATTTTCGTAAAATATAATTGGAAATTTTATCTATACCATACGATTTTTTGTTATTTATATTCGTTCTATAAGTATTTACTTTCTCTGGAGAAGTAAAAGGTAGAGCTAAGTTATCTGAGGTGGTGTTAAATGGTAGGAAAGACGTCAAACATATATTAGAATGTCTGCTTGTCAACTCGTTGGCTCTAAGATTAACATGATCTGAGGAAACCATACCGAGTCCGGCACACGGGGATTGTCTAAGGTCAACGCCAAGATGACATCCTTATGGTGCATAAAGCATTTCTCCTGAAACCCTAAAGAAAAAAAATTAATATATTTATTATTATTATTATCATTATTATTATTATTATTATTATTATTATTATTATTATTATTATTAATATTATTATTATTATTATTATTATTATTATTATTATTATTATTATTATTATTATTATTATTATTATTATTATTATTTTTATTTTTATTATTATTATTATTATTATTATTATTATTATTATTATTATTATTATTATTATTATTATCATTATTATTATTATTATTATTATTATTATTAATATTATTATTATTATTATTATTATTATTATTATTATTATTATTATTATTATTATTATTATTATTATTATTATTATTATTATTATTATTATTATTATTATTATTATTATTATTATTATTATTATTATTATTATTATTATTATTATTATTATTATTATTATTATTATTATTATTATTATTATTATATTATTATTATTATTATTATTATTATTATTATTATTATTATTATTATTATTATTATTATTATTATTATTATTATTATTATTATTATTATTATTATTATTATTATTATTATTATTATTATTATTATTATTATTATTATTATTATAATTATTATTATTATTATTATTATTATTATTATTATTATTATTATTATTATTATTATTATTATTATTATTATTATTATTATTATTATTATTATTATTATTATTATTATTATTATTATTATTATTATTATTATTATTATTATTATTATTATTATTATTATTATTATTATTATTATTATTATTATTATTATTATTATATTATTATTATTATTATTATTATTATTATTATTATTATTATTATTATTATTATTATTATTATTATTATTATTATTATTATTATTATTATTATTATTATTATTATTATTATTATTATTATTATTATTATTATTATTATTATTATTATTATTATTAGTATTATTATTATTATTAGTATTATTATTATTATTATTATTATTATTATTATTATTATTATTATTATTATTATTATTATTATTATTATTATTATTATTATTATTATTATTATTATTATTATTATTATTATTATTATTATTATTATTATTATTATTATTATTATTATTATTATTATTATTATTATTATTATTATTATTATTATTATTATTATTATTATATATTATTATTATTTTATTAATAAT